>CM066606.1:8757500-9142500 GCA_033816785.1 Picus viridis
CTTCCCTTCCCAAACCTTCCCTTCCCTTCCTTCCCTTCCTTCCTCTAAACCTTTCCCTTCCTTCCCTTCCCTTCCCAAACCTTCCCTTCCCAAACCTTCCCTTCCCTTCCCTTCCCTTCCCTTCCTTCCCAAACCTTCCTTCCCTTCCCTTCCCTTCCTTCCCTTCCCTTCCCTTCCTTCCCTTCCCTTCCTTCCTTCCCTTCCCTTCCTTCCTTCCCTTCCCTTCCCTTCCCTTCCCTTCCCTTCCCTTCCTTCCCTTCCCTTCCTTTCCTTCCTTCCCTTCCCTTCCTTCCTTCCTTCCCTTCCCTTCCTTCCCTTCCCTTCCCAAACCTTCCCTTCCCTTCCCAAACCTTCCCTTCCCAAACCTTCCCTTCCCAAACCTTCCCTTCCCAAACCTTCCTTCCCTTCCCAAACGTTCCCTTCCCTTCCCTTCCCTTCCTTCCCTTCCTTCCCTTCCCTTCCCTTCCTTCCCTTCCTTCCCTTCCCTTCCCTTCCTTCCCTTCCTTCCCCTTCCTTCCCTTCCCTTCCTTCCTTCCCTTCCTTCCCTTCCCTTCCTTCCTTCCCTTTCCCTTCCTTCCCTTCCTTCCTTCCCTTCCCTTCCCTTCCCTTCCCTTCCCTTCCCTTCCTTCCCTTCCCTTCCCTTCCTTCCCTTCCCTTCCCTTCCCTTCCCTTCCCAAACCTTCCCTTCCCTTCCTTCCCAAACCTTCCCTTCCTTCCCTTCCCAAACCTTCCCTTCCTTCCCTTCCTTCCTTCCTTCCCTTCCTTCCCTTCCCTTCCCTCCCTTCCCTTCCCTTCCTTCCCTTCCCTTCCCTTCCTTCCTTCCCCTTCCCTTCCCTTCCTTCCCTTCCCTTCCCTTCCCAAACCTTCCCAAACCTTCCCAAACCTTCCCTTCCCTTCCCAAACCTTCCCTTCCCTTCCTTCCCTTCCCTTCCTTCCCTTCCCTTCCTTTCCTTCCTTCCCTTCCCTTCCCTTCCCTTCCCTTCCTTCCTTCCCTTCCCTTCCTTCCCTTCCCTTCCTTCCCTTCCTTCCCTTCCTTCCCTTCCCTTCCTTCCTTCCCTTCCCTTCCTTCCCTTCCCTTCCTTCCCTTCCCTTCCTTTCCCTTCCCTTCCCAAACCTTCCCAAACCTTCCCAAACCTTACCTTCCCTCTTCCCTTCCCTTCCCTTCCTTCCCTTCCCTTCCTTCCCTTCCCTTCCTTCCCTTCCTTCCCTTCCCTTCCCTTCCCTTCCCTTCCCTTCCTTCCTTCCTTCCCTTCCCTTCCTTCCCTTCCCAAACCTTCCCTTCCCAAACCTTCCCTTCCCAAACCTTCCCTTCCCTTCCCAAACCTTCCTTCCCTTCCCTTCCCTTCCCTTCCCAAACCTTCCTTCCCAAACCTTCCCTTCCCTTCCCTTCCCAAACCTTCCCTTCCCTTCCCTTCCCTTCCTTCCTTCCCTTCCTTCCCTTCCTTCCTTCCTTCCCTTTCCTTCCTTCCTTCCCTTCCCTTCCTTCCTTCCTTCCCTTCCTTCCCTTCCCTTCCTTCCTTCCTTCCCTTCCCTTCCCTTTCCTTCCTTCCCTTCCCTTCCCTTCCCTTCCCTTCCCTTCCCTTCCCTTCCCAAACCTTCCCTTCCCAAACCTTCCCTTCCCAAACCTTCCCTTCCCTTCCCTTCCCAAACCTTCCCTTCCCTTCCCTTCCCTTCCTTCCCTTCCCTTCCCTTCCCTTCCCCTTCCCTTCCCTTCCTTCCTTCCCTTCCCTTCCCTTCCTTCCTTCCCTTCCCTTCCCTTCCCTTCCTTCCCAAACCTTCCCTTCCCTTCCCTTCCCTTCCCTTCCTTCCCTTCCCTTCCCTTCCCTTCCCAAACCTTCCCTTCCCTTCCCAAACCTTCCCTTCCCTTCCCTTCCCTTCCCAAACCTTCCCTTCCCTTCCCTTCCCTTCCCAAACCTTCCCTTCCCTTCCCTTCCTTCCCTTCCAGCAAATACAAACTTCTTGAGCTTGTCCTGTTTGCACCTTGAAAGAAAAAAGTTGTAAAGAATATGTGAGCTCTTGTGTATTGGAAACATGTTTGATACAAATATCTGTGAACAGCAATTAGAAAAGTAAAATAGCTATAATAGTACTTTTTAGCAGCATAAAGGAAATTGATTGCATTGCTAATGAAAGGATATGAGTCCTGATTCAAAGAGTTTACTATATGATAGGAATAAAGACCTCACTGAAAAAGTATTTATATGCCTGGATAGGACAGGTAGCACTTCCTTTATTGTTTCACAGTGGTCATATATTTGGTGTTGGATCTTTTCTCTGACTGGATAAGTTATACATGCTGCTGTGAAAAGAGGAAGTGAGAAGGGTATAAGATAGAGATATAAAGGGGCTCATTAGATATTGATGGTGAGCATTTAGCATTCAGATCGTGTTCTTTGTTTTGTTTGTTGTTGGGTTTTTTTTTTACTCAGAAAAAGTCAGAATGCATACTAGAATTATTACAGTAAAATCAACTTAATAAGTCACTATTCATTGATCTCAAGGAATTTTAAAAGTATTGAACATAGTCCCAAGGTGAAGAGATGAAAAAGATTAGAATGTAAGGAGAAGGCTGGAATCACACTTTTAAATTAATTAATCATAGTATCACAGTATCACAGAACATTAGAGTTTAGAAGGGACCTATAGAGCTCATCGGGTCCAACCCCCAGATTTAAAGAATGACTAGATTCATGAGGGTGATGTTGTTTCATAAAGGGCACAGGCAATACTGAAGTTTAGAAAAGCTGGGCAGCTCACATGCAGTTCATGTCTTTGAGTGCAATGAAGGCATGCACTCCAGTTATAAAGTGTAATTGTTTGGTTTACATTATTCTCACCTTTTTGCCTTAGCCTCCCTTTCATTCCCAGCACAGTCACTTCTTCCTGACTGGGAAACCATAATGGATCTCTATATCATACAGAGTTTGGAGGACTTATTCATTTTCCTGCAAAAGTTAAATAAAGTGCAAAACTTTCAGCCCATCAATCCTTTAGCAAGCTGTCCAAGGTGACATTTCATTAGCACATTTTGTCAGTGGATAAATTGTACAGCATGCTCTGAAGAGAATGTGGAAAACATCCAGTCCTTTTTCATTAGATCCATCTGAAGCTGAACCACTGGAGATTACATACAAAAAGCACATGAGACAGAGAAAGCGCTATTCTGTCTATAAACTGCATTAATCATTCATTCCCTTCTGAGTGCTTTGAGTCACTGCCCTGTCTCTGTCTCTGGTTAGACCCAAAACTGGTGATTTAATTTTGAGCTGCATGACAGATACATTTCAAGGAAAATCACAGACATAATGACTCCTGCCAGGCTTGATAAAGTCCTCATTCATCAATTAAGGGGCTTCCAATAAGGCAAGATGGATAGAGCAAAATGAGGGAGATCACATGATAATATGTACAGGGTTGGGGTTGCCAGGATTTTTCCCTTCTCTCTCATGAATGCACAAGCATATGTTCCTCGAAGTCCATGCATACCCCACCCACCAACCCCCCACCCCATACTTCTTTTGTCAATTCTGGGAATAGAAATAATTAGGGAGCTTTGATTCACTAGTATGATCTAATTACCTAAGGGACTGGGACTGCTTTGCTGCTCCACTGACAGCAAGTGTCAAAGGGCTGACCAAAGACAATAAATACCTGAGAAGTCACCCATTTACTGCAATGTTGAAATTATTTTCTCTTAGTGAATTTTTTCCTGGCTATGCTGAAAACAAGTGGTCAAATAAAAATGATTTATGTAAAAAAACCATCAGTGCAGCAAAAACAATGAATTGCTGGAAAATGCACTACATAAACAAGAGAAGCTCTGACAATAAAGAGGAGATCAATTAACGACTAATTTAAATTAGTGATAAGCCAGTGTGGTGGGTTGCAGTTTCCCCCAGCGTCAACTTTAACCAGACTAACTCAGTTAGAAGCAAATGAAGCTGTATTTAGAAGCAAAAACTACACTCTACAATGGAATGCAATAAATATGTACTAAATATACAGGCTTTACAATATCATTATTATACAGATATTTACAATTAGCAAGTAACACGGTACCCCGTGAAGCTTGAAGCTGCTCCACTCCATACCCCCCACCCCCCAGAACCTCCCAAAACCCCCTGTACCAGAGAGAGAGAAGCTGGGAGAAAGCAGTGTGTTAGCTTATCTGAAGGTCAGACAGAAGCATTATCTTCTCCCAGGCAAAGCAGAACAGCCAAGATCAAAGGAGAAGAGAAAAGGAATGGGAATGGAAGTGAAATGTGAAGAATTGTTATGATACAACTTCTCTTATCCCAGACTTTCATCCAATTAATTAGTTTAGAACACTCTTCTGTTTTCCTTTTTACACCCAATAGTGATTTATTTATATGTATCCACTTTTCTGCTTGAAATCTGGAGCTAAATTTTAAAGGCATAACTACCACAATTGAAGGGACACTGTCAAATTGAAATCATGAGTCTAATACACTATTAAGCCAATAGATGCATTAGATATTGAAGAGCCTTTTTGCAGTTCAAGGCTTGGCTAAATACAAAGTCAAGCTGATGATGATTTCCCAGTCACATACCCCTGATAAAACTTTCTGCTACATCTTGTAGCCTAGAATGAGGTCATACCGTAGTGCACCCAAATGTATAAATAAGTCTTTAAACAAATTGTTAGAACAGTTTTCATCCAAAATTCCTCTATCAGGTGGTGAGAGCATGAACATTTCTGGAAGCACTACAACAGTTTCAAAAAGCATTAAAGAATTACCCATTAATGATATCACAGAATCACAGAATCACAAAATGTTAGGACCTGGAAGGAACCTCAAGAGATCATCTAGCCCAACTCCCCTGTCAGAACAGGATCACCTAGAGCAGATACACAGGTGGGTGTTGAATATCTCCAGAGATGGAGACTCCACAACTTCCCTGGGCAGCCAGTTCCGGTGTTCTGTCACCCTCACAGTGAAATAATTCTTCCTCCTGCTTCCATGGAACTTCCTATGCCTCAACTTCTACCTTGTGCCCTTTGTCCTGTCATTGGACATCACTGAGCAGAGCCTGGATCCATCCTCTCGGCACTCACCCTTTACATATTTATAAACATGAATGAGGTCATCCCTTAGTCTCCTCTTCTCCAAACTAAAGTGCCCACGCTCCCTCAGTCTCTCCTTGTAAGGAAGATGTTCTACTCCTTCAATCATTTTTGTGGCTCTGTGCTGGACTCTTTCAAGCAGCTTCCTGTCCTTCTTGAACTGAGGAACCCAGAACTGGACACAATATCAAGAGGAACTGATTCATAAGCTTTGCTTTCCTGATTCCCCCTCCTCTTTTGACTTTGTTCCCTTGTTGGCTTTCAGCAGCTATTTGAAGTTCTTCATGTCTATCACTTATACCACTAAGAATGTGGTTTCTCCTATTCCTTCTGAGAAAGGATAGGATATTCACAGAAGTCAGACATAATTTGCTTTCCAGTGGCTCATTTCTAGTAAAATATTCTTCGTTGGGCTATTTGAAAGATAAATGGTTGGTTCACAATTTAAAACATGAAATACTGCAATATGTAGCAGATTCAGGACAGATTTGTAATTGGACACAGGTGCCCTGACTTCTTTCAATTAAAGATTTGTTTATTTATTTATTTTTACATTTGGAGAAAATAAAATCATGAGTCCTTATATTCCTGGTTTCTGCCTGCATTTAGGGTGCCTCTAGGGGAGACACTGATAATTAAGAGTTGTCTTATAAGCTGAAGGCTCTAATGAAGAGTTAGGGAGAACAGAAATGGTGAAAAGTCATATTTAACCTCTCTCCATCCACTTTCATCTTAAGAAACACAGTAATAGATAATTTCCTCCTATCCTAAACACATGATCTGTGCTCTTTAATAATTTTCTTTCGTGATGAATAGCATAAAGTGGTTTACTTTTCATTTGTAATCAGTTTTATCTTTTCTTGCTGATATACATATATTACTCTATTGTTGATTCCAAAGTTTGGTGGCTGCAAGGAATTGCTTTATTCTCAAAATTTTAAATTAATTTTTGAAAGAAGGTTTCCAAATTCCTTTCTTTCCTCCCACCTGTTTCTCAAATGCTTTAAAAAGTCCTCTTACACAATGCAGTGCTTGAAATCTGGGTTATAGTGGGTTCTTAATCTTCTAGATATTTCCTACCTGTGTGAATGAGCAAAAGTAAACCTGGCAATTTCAATTCTTTGTTGAGTTCTCATAAGTAGCAGAATAGAACTGTGACATTGTTCAAGTTAGTAGAAATTAGCAGACTTTGCTCAGAAGCTCAAAAGTAATTGACTGTTCTGATATTAATGCCTATACTCTGGATGACAAGACCTTTCTGTTTTCTACAGCTGCATTAGGAAACATCCCCTTCTCATTAAATTTGGGCAGTTATAAGAACTCAAATCTTTATTTGTTTTATTCTATGTGCTATTTCCCCATAATATCTGAAATACTCAATATTAACAAGTGATTTCTACTGGCCACACTTTATTTTCTCCATCTCACTTAACGATGACACACATCTCTGACATCACAGCCAGTTGTTTAATAACATGTACTTTCAAAGACATTCAAGACAAATGGATCCACAAAATTAACCATGAAGGCACAGATGCATCTCTCATGTACTCATTAGTTAGCCAACATGTTTTGAAAGTTTCACCTGAAAGACTCTAGTGATTTGGCTGAGAAGGATTTCCACTGAGAGATGCATTTTTCCAAAACACTTCATAGTCCTTTTGCAAATGAATACAGTAGACACCTGATACTTCTGAGAGTAGAGTTAAATGGTTCTCACTGAAAAATTCCATCTTTTCCTATATTTTTGAATTATCTTTTTACACATGCTGAATTTTAACTAAAAGTTACAGGAATTGGGTTTTTTGTTTGTTTGTTTGTTAATTATGGATGATGATTTAAGCTTGTTGCTTGTTGTTGTTAAGCTTGTCTATCAGTTGTCTTGTGAAATGCATTATATCTGAAAGGCTATCCCACTGAGACAAAGGGGGGAAAAGGAAGCTGGTGCAAATATAAGGAAGAGAGGTGACATTCAAAGAATGAAAAGTTACTGTCTAGCAGCAATCACAGAATCATAGAATGCATTGGGTTGGAAGGTACCTGTGGAGGTCATCTAGTCCAAAGTCCCTGCAGCAAGCAGGGATACCCGAACTCTATCAGAGTTGGGGTTGCTCAGAGCCCCATCGAGCCTGATCTTGAATGTCTCCAGGTATGAGGCCTCTACCACTTCCCTGGACAACCCATTCTCATGTTCCACAACTCTCAGAGTAAAGAACTTCTTCCTAATATCAAATATAAAGCTACTATTCTCTAGTTTGAACCCATTGCCCCTTGTCCTGTTGCTACATGCCTTTGTAAATAGTCCTATCCCAGCTTTCCTGTAGGTTCTTCAGACACTTGAAGGTATCTATAAGGTCTCCCTGCAGCCTTCTCTTCTCCAGTTTTTTTCTTCTGGCCATCTTTCCTCCAGCCCTGGAGGTGGTTCTCAAGATGTGAATTTTAGAGGTCTAACATGGCAATCTTTTTTTTTCAAAGTGGCTCTGAAAAATGTGGTGATGTCAAGTTTTAACCCAGGTAACCTAACTCTGTTTGGAGCCTCTGCCGGGAAATGGGAATAGAGAAAGCCTTCTGTGGGACACCCTGATATTCCACAGAGATTGAAGGGATACAAGGATTGTCTCCCTTATTTTCTTCTTATTTCCCTTATATTTACATGCAAACAAAAAAGCATTCCAAGCTTCCTTGCCATCATGGAACAGTCTCTAGCAGCTTTTCCCCTGCTGTTCACTCCATGAGAGGGACTGGAGATTGGGCAGGAATGGCTTGTCTGGCAAAGGTGGTTATGAACCCCTCACCTTGAGGAGCAAAATATTTTGGTGTACCTTGGCTCTGTAGGAGAAAAAAGTTAATTGATGATTTTTTTTTAGACTTAAGGCCTTTATCAGAGAAAAGGTGATACTTAGGAAAGAACAAGAGGAATTTGAAAACTCAAGGTAGTTCTTGACCACAGACCTAATTTAGAGTCATTTGAGAGTACCATGGCACCCACTGAGACAATAAACTTTTTATTGCCTTAGAAATACAACCTACTAATGAAAAATAACTGCTACATGCTTTGTGCAAAATCCAAAGACAAAGCCAAAACTGTTGTTCAAGTGACTAGAATATGTGAGTTTAGTTAATATGCTTTAATGAAAATAAATTTTGTTAGGTAGGGATGCTAAGAAATTTATTTCCTTTGGTAAAATCAAGTATTTTTAATGAAGTAATTTAATTTAAATGTAATATCAAGGAAAATAAAACAAAATGTCCTTAGAGACTCTGAGCATAGAATCCTCAAAATAATTTTAAGAACATTTGTCATACAATGGCAGGGACCACTAAATTCCAGTAGTATTCTTCCAACAGTAAAATTAGTTTTGGGAGGTCTTATTTGCAGTTGCTGTTTACAATGGTCTCATTTTTTTTCCCTTCATAAAATTATATTTAGATTGTGACCATGAAATAATTGAGTTTTCAATATGCAGTCAAGATAGGAGGGGCATCAACAAAAACTCCACTCTGGACTTCTGGGGGCAGACTTCAGATTTCTTAAGGAAATAACTCAGAAGGTACCTTGGCAAACAGCCCTTAAAAACAAAGGGGTCCAGGAGGGCTGGACCTGCTTCAGGAAAGAACTCTTGAAGGTGCAGGAACAGGCTGTGCCAATGCGTTGGCAGATGAGCCGCCGGGGCCAATGGCCAGCCTGGATGGGCAATGAACTTTTGAATGAATAAAGGGAAAAAAGGAATGTATCATCTTTGAAAGGAAGGAGAGGTTATCCATGAAATGTTTAATGATGTTGCAAGGTCATGTAGGAAAAAAAATTAGGGAGGCAAAAGCCCATTTAGAGATTAGACTGGCCTCTGTTGTGTAGGACAGCAAAAAAATCCTTCTATAAATATATTAATAGCAAGAGGAGGGGCAAGGACAACCTCCACTCCTTAGTGGACATGGAGGGGAACAAGAAGAAGTTCTACACGGAGAGAGTGATTGCCCATTGGAATCGGCTACCCGTGGAGGTGGTGGAGTCACCTTCACAGGAGGTGTTCAGGAGAAGACTTGATGGGGTGCTTGGCTGTATGGTCTAGTTGTTGGGTGGGTTGGATTGTTTGATGGGTTGGACGCGATGATCTTGAAGGTCTCTTCCAACTTGGTGTATTGTATTGTATTGTATTGTATTGTATTGTATTGTATTGTAAAAGATGAGGAAAAGGCAGAGGTACTTAGCACCTTCTTTGCCTCAATTTTTAATAACAAGATAGGTTGTCTTTTGGACGATTGGCCTTCTGAGCTGGCAGATTGAGTCACGGAGCAGTATAGTTCCCCTGAAGCCCAGGAGGAAGTAGTTAGAAACCTGATAAGCCACTTGGATCCCCACAAGTCCATGGAACTGGATGGGATCCATCCTAGGGTGCTGAGAGAGCTGGCAGATGAGCTGGCCAAGCCACTCTCCATCATTTTCAACAGTCCTGGCTCACTGGAGCAGTCCCAGATGACTGGAAGCTGCCAACATGATGCCCATCCACAGGAAGGGCTGGAAGGAGGAAACAGGGAATTACGGACCTGTCAGCCTGGCCTCAGTGCCAGGCAAGATTATGGAACAGGTCATCTTGGATGCAACCACACAGCACTTACAGGATAGCCAAGGGATCAGGACCAGTCAACATGGATTCAGGAAGGACAGGTCCTGCCTGACCAACCTGATCTCCTTCTATGATCAGGTGACCCGCCTGGTGGATGTGGGGAAGGCTGTGGATGTAGTCTACCAGGACTTCAGCAAGGCCTTTGACACTGTCCCCCACAGCAAACTCCTGGACAAGCTGTTAGCCCGTGGCTTGGACAGGAGCACTCTGTGCTGGGTTAGGAACTGGCTGGAGGGCTGAGCCCAGAGAATGGTGGTAAATGGTGCCGTATCCAGCTGGCAGCCAGTCACTAGTGGTGTGCCCCAGGGATCAGTGCTGGGCCCCATCCTGTTAAATATCTTTATTGATGATCTGGATGAGGGCATTGAGTCCATCATCAGTAAATTTGCAGATGACACCAAGCTGGGGGCAGGAGTTGATCTGCTGGACAGTAGAGAGGCTTTGCAGAGGGACCTTGACAGGCTGGACAGATGGGCAGAATCCAACGGCATGAGATTGAACACATCCAAGTGCCGAGTTCTGCACATTGGCCACAGCAACCCCATGCAGTGCTACAGGCTGGGGTCAGAGTGGCTGGAGAGCGGCCAGGCAGAGAGGGATCTGGGGGTACTGGTTGATAGTAGACTGAACATGAGCCAGCAGTGTGCTCAGGCAGCCAAGAAGGCTTCCTGACCTGCATCAGGATGGGTGTTAACCCACCACAGGCCAGACAGAGCAGGGAGGTCATTCTGCCCCTGTACTCAGCACTGGCTAGGCCACACCTTGAGTCCTGTGTCCAGTTCCAGGCCCCTCAGTTTAGGAAGGATGTTGAGACACTTAAACGTGTCCAGAGAAGGTGCCATGGTTTAGTTGATTAGATGGTGTTGTGCGCTAAGTTGGACTTGATGATCTTGAAGGTGTTTTCCAACCTGGTTTATTCTATTCTATTCTATTCTATTCTATTCTATTCTATTCTATTCTATTCTATTCTATTCTATTCTATTCTATTCTATTCTATTCTATCCTATCCTATCCTATCCTATCCTATCCTATCCTATCCTATCCTATCCTATTCTACATATTTTAGTATATCCATAGCAACTATATAAATGAAAATGTAAAATCATGACCTGAGACGTTTTACTACAAGATGACTTTTGTTAGTGTGGTTATGATGTTTATTGTAGTTATAAATGCAAATAAATTATACTGTAGTTTTATCTCACTATGTCTACTATAACCCAAATTTACTTTATGGAACAGTAGCTCTTGTGGTTTCTTTGTAATGTATGCAGTAGTGAATACTAACTACTCTGATTTTATGTCATTCATCCTGAGCCTGGAAGCCTTTAAAGGCAGATGAGAATGAGATGAAAAAACAAAGTGGTTTGTGTTTTAAAGGAACCTGAGGACTCTTCATAGAATCTTAGAATCCTAGAACCACTTAGGTTGGAAAAGATATTTAAGATTATCAAGTCCATCTGTAAACTTAACATTGCCAAGTCCACCACTACATCATGTCCCTAAGTACCACACCTACATGGCTTTTGAATACCTCCAGGGATTTTGACTCCCCCACTTCCCTGGTCAACCTGTTTCAGCGCTTGACAATGCTTTCAGTGAAGAAATTCTTCTAACATCAAGTCTAAATCTACCCTGGTGCAACTTAAGGCTATTTTTTATCCTATCACTTTTTAGCTGGGGGAAGAGACCAACACCCACTTAAAGGCAATATAGTTTCAGGTAGTTGTAGAAAGTACTAAGGTTTCCCCTTAGAACTTTTCATCTTGTGTCTTGGTTTCCAATAATTTTGTGTCATTAAGGTGCTTCTGAGATTCTCTATGAGGAAATCTTATGTAAGCACTCTACAACATCCATACTTAAAATTGTTTATGGCTTAGGCTACATACACATGCAGATACATATACCTGATACCGTGAAATACCGTGAAAACCGTGAATATATCTAATTTGTTTTTATACATGTATATACATGGATGCATGCATAAATATGTTTGGTACCAATTATGTGACATACTTGCATTGGCATTTGTTTATAACTGCAAATTATCATCTGTACAATCAGCTTTTTCTTCCTTTTTTTTTTTTTTTTTTCTTTCTATCTTACAAAAGATCTGAGACCATACCTGGAATACTGCGTCCAGTTTTGGGCTCACCAGTTCAAGAGAGTCAGGGACCTGTTGGAGAGAATCCAACAGAGAGCCACGAGGATGATTAGGAGACTTATGAAGAGAGACTGAGGGACCTGGGGCTGTTTAGTCTTGAGAAGAGAAGACTGAGAGGGGACCTGGTTAATGTCTATAAATATCTGAGAGGTGGGTGTCAAGTGGAGGGGGCCAAGCTCTTTTCAGTGGTGCAAAATAATAAGTACAAGCTTGAACACAAATTTCACTTCAACACGAGGAGACACTTCTTTACAGTGAGGGTGTCAGAGCACTGGAACAAGCTGCCCAGAGAGGTTATGGAGTTTGTTTCTCTGGACACATTGAAAACCTGCCTGGATGCATTCCTGTGTGGACTACCCTAAGTGATCCTGCTTTGGCAGGGGGGTTGGACCTGATGATCTCTGGAGGTCCCTTCCAATCTCTAATGTACTGTGATACAGATTGTTTGCTTTTAAACCACTACTGTCTTGATAAAAGGGGAAAAAATCAAAATAAAAAGGAAAGAAGAACTATCTGTTATTGGATTTTCTATTCCTCTATTTGTACACTGTAGGAAAACAGAAGTATGTAGGGCAAAACAGAGCACTTGTAAACTAAGAATAGAATAGAATAGAATAGAATAGAATAGAATAGAATAGAATAGAATAGAATAGAATAGAATAGAATAGAATAGAATAGAATAGAATAGAATAGAATAACCAAGGTTGGAAGAGACCTTGAAGATCATCAAGTCCAACCTGTAACCACAACCTCACAACTAGACCATGGCACCAAGTGCCACATCCAGTCCCCTCCTGAACGCCTCCAGGGATGGAGACTCAACCACCTCCCCGGGCAGCCCATTCCAATGACGAATCACTCTCTCGGTGAAGAACTTTCTCCTCACCTCGAGCCTAAACTTCCCCTGGTGCAGCTTGAGACTGTGTCCCCTTGTTCTGGTGCTGGTTGCTAGGGAGAAGAGGCCAACCCCTTCCTGGCTACAACCACCCTTCAGGTAGTTGTAGAGAGCAATGAGGTCACCCCTGAGCCTCCTCTTCTCCAGGCTAAACAGCCCCAGCTCCCTCAGCCTCTCCTCATAGGTCTTGTGCTCAAGGCCTCTCACCAGCCTTGTTGCCCTTCTCTGGACACGTTCAAGTGTCTCAATGTCCTTCTTAAACTGAGGGGCCCAGAACTGGACACAGTACTCAAGGTGCGGCCTAACCAAAGCAGAGTACATGGGCACAATGACCTCCCTGCTCCTGCTGGCCATACTATTCCTAATGCAGGCCAGGATGCGGTTGGCCCTCTTGGCTGCCTGGGCACACTGCTGGCTCATGTCATCAACCAGCACCCCCAGGTCCCTCTCAGCCTGGCCGCTCTCCAGCCACTCTGACCCCAGCCTGTAGCGCTGCCTGGGGTTGTTGTGGCCAATGTGCAGAACCCGGCACTTGGATGTGTTAAATCTCATGCCATTGGACTCTGCCCATCTGTCCAGCCTGTCGAGGTCTCTCTGCAAGGCCTCTCTGCCCTCCAGCAGATCAACTGCTGCCCCCAGCTTGGTGTCATCTGCAAATTTACTGATGATGGACTCAATGCCCTCATCCAGATCATCAATAAAGATGTTGAAAAGCATGGGGCCCAGCACTGATCCCTGGGGCACACCACTAGTGACAGGCCGCCAGCTGGATGTGGCACCATTCACCACCACTCTCTGGGCTCGGCCCTCCAGCCAGTTCCTAACCCAACGCAGTGTGCTCCTGTCCAAGCCATGGGCTGCCAGCTTGGCCAGGAGTTTGCTGTGGGGGACGGTGTCAAAGGCCTTGCTGAGGTCCAGGTAGACCACATCCACAGGCCTCCCCGCATCCACCAGGCGGGTCACCTGATCATAGAAGGAGATCAGGTTGGTCAGGCAGGACCTGCCCCTCCTAAATCCATGCTGGCTAGGCCTGAGCCCCTGGCCATCCTGTAAGTGCTGTGTGATCGCACTCGAGATGACCTGTTCCATAATCTTGCCTGGCACTGAGGTCAGGCTGACAGGCCTATAATTCCCCGGCTCTTCCAACTGGCCCTTCTTATGGATGGGCACCACGTTGGCCAGCTTCCAGTCTTCTGGGACCTCTCCAGTGAGCCAGGACTGCTGAAAAATGATGGAGAGCGGCCTGGACAGCTCATCCGCCAGCTCCCTCAGCACCCTAGGATGGATCCCATCCTGTCCCATGGACTTGTGGGGGTCCAAGCGGCTGAGAAGATCTCTAACTCTCCCATCCTGGAACAGGGGAAAACTATGCTGCTCCCTGGCTCCTTCTGCCAGCTCTGCAGGCCAGCTGTCTGGAAGACGTTCTGTCCTGCTAGTAAAAATTGAGGTAAAGAAAGTGTTAAGCACCTCTGCCTTTTCCTCATCCTTTGTTACAATATTCCCCTCCATGCCCACCAAGGAGTGGAGCTTCTCCTTGCCCTTCCTCTTGCTATTAATATATTTATAGAAGGACTTTTTGTTGTCCTTCACAGCAGAGGCCAGTCTGAGCTCCAAATGTGCTTTTGCCTCCCTAATTTTCTTCCTACAAGACCTAGCAACATCCCTAAACATTCCATGGGTTGCCTCCCCTTTTTCCAAAGATAATACACCCTCTTTTTTCCCTTAGTTCCTTTAGAAGTTCATTACCCAACCAGGCTGGCCGTCTGCCCCGGCGGCTCATCTTCCGGCACACCGGCACAGCCTGTTCCTGCGCCTTCAAGAGTTCTTTCTTGAAGTAGGTCCAGCTCTCCTGAACCCCTTTGTTTTTAAGGGCTGTTTCCCAAGGAACCTTCTGAGTTAGTTCCTTGAGTAGCCTGAAGTCCGCCCTCCGGAAGTGCAGAGTGGAGGTCTTCTTGTTCCCCCTCTTGGCTTGGCTGAATACTGAAAACTCAATTATCTCATGGTCACTGGTGCCTAAACACCCTCCGACCACCACATCACCCACCAGCCCTTCCCTGTTGGTGAAGAGGAGGTCAAGCATAGCCTTACCCCTGGTAGGCTCACGCAGCACCTGGGATAAGAAGCTGTCCTCCATGCACTCTAAGAACCTCCTAGACTGCCTCCTCTCTGCTATGTTGTGAGACTCTTTTTGTTCTGCATTGTTGTGCATTGGGGTTTGGTAAGAAACCAAAAGCTAACAGGGTGTCCTGGAGTGTAATATATATAACTGGGTGTTTATTATATACAGAGTATCATGTGATCATATAGATTATTAGATCCAGGAGCAAAGTATGAGCAGTATGGGACCTACACACAGTGATGGCTCTTCAATAGCAACTGTTCTTCAACATCTTTTGTAGAGCATAATGTGGATGTTTTGATTGTCCATAGACAGTTTTCACACAAGATATTTGAGAAAACACTCAAGAAATCACACCACATTTAGCAGATTGGGTTTTTTTTTTCCACAAGAAACAAGGCACCTTCACAGGTACTTAAGTGAAGACTGGGGTTTTGTTTCCAAGTTTTGTTATTTATTGGACACTTTGGACTTCTGAAGATTAATTGCTAGGCACAAGAGATTAGAACATGCTCAGACAAGTGAATAATTTTAAAATTACACTACCATGATCTTGAGTTTTTAAGCATCTCAAATGAGTGAATATGGAGAATTCTGATTGTCTTCACCTGGTAAGACCAGAGTTGACATGAGTGAGCATTTCTTTCAGTACTTCTGATTTTGATTGTTGTTGAAGCACACAGTTCCCAAACAGTGAAACAGAACAGAAATAACACTTGTTGAATTTATTTGCTGTTTGCTATTTGCTGTTTGGGCTTTGTCCATCTGAAAAGGAAAACAACAATGTCCCATTAAATGTTGGGAATATTAGTAATGAGGAAATTATTAAAATACATGCCTCAGAGAGAGGATAGTTTGTATAAAAAGTCAGAAATTATATGCTGCAATATTATGGGGAAAAGATGTAACATAATTGGGAGTGAAATGAGAAGCTAAGCATCACTGAATCCATCAATGACAGGGCTAGGGTCAGTTCACTCAAAACCCTAAAGTGATTGGAAATTTGCCCTAAAGTAATTGGTTACTGACATGTCTAAAATCAATCAAAAGTCAGTAATGAGCCAGAAACACTAGTCCCTTTATCTATTTGTGTGAAATAGAGTTGTCAGTTTTGGAGTATATATAAAATACAAGCTCAAGTTTGTGAACGAGTTCCAAAAGGTGAATGCTCATCTGTCAGATGGGAAGGAACCTTCTATTTTCTTCTGCATCACTGATTCAGAGAGTAGACATCAAGTTGTTTTCAGGACCAGTTATGAGCAACAAGTGTTAGATTATATTCATTTAATGTTTTATCATGTTATGTAAACCTACTGTCAATTCTAGGTCCTCTGACATCTGCATAACTACCTGTCTGCTGCATTCCAGGATCCAGCAGGATTGGCATAAGAGCAAGAACTCAGTGGAGGAGTGATCAATCAGTAATCCAGTGGCACTGAGGTAGCTTCTAACCCCTCTCCTCATTGTTGCTACAACAATGAATAAGAACTTGGGGCACATCTGAGATGCCAAAGCATACATTACCTTAGCAGCCATGACAGGGGTTTTACTCTGAACTCATGTTATCTCACAGATAAGGAGCCTTGTAGCTTTCCACCAAACAAAAAACTGAGTCTTGGACTACCCTTTGAAGTTGTGGAGACAGTTAATGAGGCCATCTGTAATAAAATCAGGCTTCATCAGTCAGCTATAAAATCATTATTATTGGAGAATGGTTCAAAATTCCCTTAGATCTGTTTATTTATAAGCAGAAAGGAAGATCTTTCTGAAGACCATAATCTGCATTTAACCTCAGGAAAACCTGCAGTCATGCTACATCAGAATTACAGACTTGAGCCGCCAGGGACCTCAAAAGTTCTTCAGTCTCGCCCCTGATACAAAACAGGATCAATCATGGAATCAGACCAGCCTTTATTCTGTGGAAGCTAGTAGCTGCTGCAGTGATGCCCTTCTTCCAGGCTGCTTCTCCAAGATGATCTTCAACAGGCTACTTTCTGTCACCTGTTGCCTAAAATTGCACTTTTCAGGCTATATTGTTCTCTGATGTCTAGAAAATGTGAAAGGAAAACCTCCTCTTCCTGGGACAGACAGCTTCCCTTCCCTTTTGCTTCCATCATTTGAACCTACAAAGAAAGTTCCTTATGACACTTGTCAGATAAATCCCTATTGCTACTCAAATCAATCAGAAGTGGCACTCTACACATTCCTTGTCATGCAGAAAAATGTGGTTTTGTCCAAAAACCTGCAGCTAAACAGTTTAATCAAAGGGAGTTTTACATAAAAGTGTTTTGTTTGGGTTTTGGGGTTGCTTTGTTGTGGTTTTTGTTTTGTTTTGGGCATTTTTGTTACTTTTTTTTTTTTTTTTTTTAACTTTTACACCAAACAGAGTATGCTAATAAATCCTGATTTAAGTCTATAATTACAAGGATACTTTATCTGGACCACAAAAGCTCCACACACAGTTTCATTCTTGAGGTTCTTGATGATTCTTTGGAGCCTGATCCAATAGTCAGTTTGTTTCAGATCAAAGAGTATCCAGAAGCATTAGAGTTCTCATTAGAATGTCAACAAATTTCCTCTTTCTTCTTATGCTACATTTGATTCTGTCAGAGCTTAAATAACTTTGATGTGAATAACTTTGTAAAACTCTATAAGCTGAAATTTTCAGCTTTAGGTGGCTTGAGATTTTCTTTTATAGCATCTCAGGTCATTAGCTTCTGTAGCTAAATTTAGCTGGGCTTTTGATTTGAAGATATTGTTTCAAACATTTTTTCCTTTTTTCCCCCCTTAATATGTAGTAATCAAATTATTGTTCTTAACAGATTCAAATCTTATTAAAATACAGCTTTTGGCTGTCCCTGTGTAAGTCTACACTGAGGGTCACTGGAAAATGAAGCTGTCTGTAGCATCTTACCTTCCAGAAGAGGTAGCCTCATATGGAAGTCAGTTTTCTTCTTGTAGCAAACCATGTGCTGTGCATGGATGGCAACATACACCCTTATTTTATTCTGGCCTTTGTTACTCTTTTTTCCCTTCCCTTCCCTTCCCTTCCTTCCCTTCCCTTCCTTCCCTTCCCTTCCCTTCCCTTCCCTTCCCTTCCCTTCCCTTCCCTTCCCTTCCCTTCCCTTCCCTTCCCTTCCTTCCTTCCCTTCCTTCCTTCCTTCCCTTCCCTTCCCTTCCCAAACCTTCCCTTCCCTTCCCTTCCCTTCCCTTCCTTCCCAAACCTTCCCTTCCCAAACCTTCCCTTCCCTTCCCAAACCTTCCCAAACCTTCCCTTCCCTTCCCTTCCCAAACCTTCCCAAACCTTCCCAAACCTTCCCTTCCCTTCCCAAACCTTCCCTTCCTTCCTTCCTTCCTTCCCAAACCTTCCCTTCCCTTCCCTTCCTTCCCTTCCTTCCTTCCCTTCCCTTCCCTTCCCTTCCTTCCTTCCTTCCTTCCTTCCCTTCCTTCCCTTCCTTCCCTTCCCTTCCTTCCCTTCCTTCCTTCCCTTCCCTTCCTTCCTTCCCTTCCCTTCCCTTCCCTTCCCTTCCTTTCCTTCCCTTCCCTTCCTTCCCTTCCCTTCCTTCCCAAACCTTCCCTTCCCTTCCCTTCCCTTCCCTTCCCTTCCCTTCCCTTCCTTCCTTCCCTTCCCTTCCCTTCCCTTCCCTTCCTTCCTTCCCTTCCTTCCCTTCCCTTCCTTTCCCTTCCCTTCCCTTCCCTTCCCTTCCCTTCCCTTCCCTTCCCTTCCCTTCCCTTCCCTTCCCTTCCCTTCCCTTCCCTGACACAGATTAGATTTTGCATTTTATACAAATGGTTGATACATTTCACTAGTAGCTGATCTTGGTTTATAAGACTTGGCACTGCAATCTTCCAGCTAAAAGTATGGTGCTGTCTCTATGAGTAGCTCCTTGGGAATGCAAAAAAGATGCTTAACCTACTCTCTAATTTTGCAAAATGCCAACTCCTCGTATAGAACTCAAATGATGATTAGGTACCCTTTCTTCACATAACCAAAATTTGGATGCATGCATGAGGAGCCATCTGCAGCTACCAAAATCATTTCAACAAGTCAAGTCTAAAAAGTTTGACAAGATGTAACACACAAACAGCATTTGCTTCAATTAAGCATACAAAGAGAGTCTACAGTCTAAACCTTTATTTACAATTACTTTTTTATTCACAAAGTCCTTTGCTCCTAATTTAGACAAACACTGTACTCATGCATTGTATTATTAGATCAATTAGATAATTAACTAAAGTAATTACAGATTATTAAAATTAATAGATGAATAAAATAATAAATAATATAATAAATAATAAAATTAATAGATTATTAAAATTAATAGATGAGGGGCGAGCAACTGATGTTGTTTACCTGGACTTGAGCAAAGCCTTCGACACTGTCCCGCACCACCTCCTGGTCTCCAAGCTGGCGACACATGGGTTTGATGGATGGACCACTAGAGGGATAAAGAATTGGCTTGATGGCCGCACCCAAAGAGTGGCTGTCAACGGGTCCATGTCCCAGTGGAGGCCAGTGACAAGCGGAGTCCCTCAGGGATCAGTCCTGGGACCTGTCTTGTTCAACATCTTTGTGGGTGACATGGACAGTGGCATCGAGTGCACCCTCAGCAAGTTTGCTGATGACACCAAGCTGTGTGGTGCAGTGGACACGCTGGAGGGAAGGGATGCCATCCAGAGGGACCTGGACAGGCTGGAGAGGTGGGCACAAGCCAACCTCAGGAGCTTCAACAAGACCAAGTGCAGGGTCCTGCATCTGGGTCGAGGCAATCCCAGGCACAAGTACAGGCTGGGCAGTGACTGGCTGGAGAGCAGCCCTGAGGAGAGAGACTTGGGGGTGCTGGTGGACGAGAAGCTCAACATGAGCTCTCAATGAGCGCTTGCAGCCCGGAAAGCCAATCAGATCCTGGGCTGCATCAGGAGAAGTGTGGCCAGCAGGTCAAGGGAGGTGCTTCTCCCCCTCTACTCAGCTCTGGTGAGACCCCACCTGGAGTACTGCGTCCAGTTCTGGAGCCCCTATTACAAGAGGGATGTGGACGTGCTGGAGCGTGTCCAGAGAAGGGCCACGAGGATGATCAGAGGGCTGGAGCACCTCTCCTATGAGGACAGGCTGAAGGAGTTGGGGCTGTTCAGTCTGGAGAAGAGAAGGCTCTGAGGTGACCTCATTGTGGCCTTCCAGTATCTGAAGGGGGCCTACAGGAAGGCTGGGGAGGGACTTCTCAGGATCTCAGGTAGTGATAGGACTAGGGGGAACGGAATGAAGCTGGAAATGGGGAGATTCAGGCTAGATGTGAGGAAGAAGTTCTTCCCCATGAGATTGGTGAAGCCATGGAATGAGTTATCCAGGGAGGTGGTTGAGGCCCAGTCCCTGGAGGTGTTTAAGACCAGGCTGGACGAGGCTCTGGCCAGCGTGATCTAGTGTAGGGTGTCCCTGCCCATGGCAGGGGGGTTGGAACTAGATGATCCTTGTGGTCCCTTCCAACCCTGACTGATTCTATGATTCTATGATTATGATATCTTATGTTACATTAAACTATTATCTCCTTATCTCAATCCTAAATTTTGGGTGTTACTTCTCCCTTCATTTTTGTGTTGAGAGGAGTAGGCAGGTTTGCCCTTGTGTTAACCTGTTACACTTTCTGACTGTACTTCCCAGGTATCACAGTTTGCTTTTTGATTTTAACTTCTAACGACTATTTTTATGTGCTATCTTTTTTAGACACAAGGCACAGGTCTGGGCAGGTTATTGTTTGCATTTTGCATAGTGGATTGTTGATCATCTCCCTTTTTCTCTTTTCCATATTTTGGCCTCAGTGTAAACCTTAGCATCGGTGAGTATGGTGACATAGAAGTTGAGAGAACACAGTTGAGGAAGGAAATGTTTTTTGTTGAACTGCTTCAGTCAGACTTTTATTTCTGGTGTTGGCTCATATGTAACAGCTGACAGAAAAGTGCCTTTGCTAAAAGATTTTCTGATTGCATCCTTTTTTCCACCAGCCTTAGAAAACTCAGTCCATATTTCTGAGTGCTATGAAGGTCTCAGAAAATCAGAATTTCATGTTGCTCAGTTAATTAATATAGTGAACATTTTTAAAAAGTTCAGAATAAAACTTTCTAAAACCCCTTTTATTTTCTTTTCTAATTGTGAATATTGAAGAATGTCTTTATACAGTATCACAGTATCACAGTATGACCAAGGTTGGAAGAGACCTCGAAGATCATCGAGTCCAACCTGTAGCCACAGACCTCACAACTAGACCATGGCACCAAGTGCCACGTCCAATCCCCTCTTTTAACACCTCCAGGGACAGCGACTCCACCACCTCCCCGGGCAGCCCATTCCAATGACGAATCACTCTCTCGGTGAAGAACTTTCTCCTCACCTCCAGCCTAAACTTCCCCTGGCACAGCTTGAGAGTGTGTCCCCTTGCTCTGGTGCTGGTTGCGGAGAAGAGACCAACCCCTTCCTGGCTACAACCACCTTTCAGGTAGTTGTAGAGAGCAATGAGGTCGCCCCTGAGCCTCCTCTTCTCCAGGATAAACAACCCCAGCCCCCTCAGCCTCTCCTCATAGGGCTTGTGCTCAAGGCCTCTCACCAGCCTTGTTGCCCTTCTCTGGACACGGTCAAGTGTCTCGATGTCCTTCTTAAACTGAGGGGCCCAGAACTGGACACAGGACTCAAGGTGCGGCCTAACCAAAGCAGAGTACAGGGGCACAATGACCTCCCTGCTCCTGCTGGCCACACCATTCCTAATGCAGGCCAGGATGCCATTGGCCTTCTTGGCCACCTGGGCACACTGCTGGCTCATGTTTAGGCGGCTGTCGATCAGCACCCCCAGGTCCCTCTCTGTTTGGGAGCTCTCCAGCCACTCCGACCCCAGCCTGTAGCTCTGCATGGGGTTGTTGTGGCCAAAGTGCAGCACCCGGCACTTGGACTTGTTGAATGCCATCCCATTGGACTCCGCCCATCTATCCAGTCGATCGAGGTCCCTCTGCAGAGCCCTTCCACCCTCTAACTGACCAACATCTGCTCCTACATATAAAGTGAGTAGAAATTACTGTCTTACTCTTTTCTGTTTTGCAGGTCATGTTTATCAGTGTTCCCACACCAGATTCATAGATTTTTTCTAAGGATTCTGAGCTTCTATAGAGTATCTGTTTTAAAATTAAATTCTAGTTGACCAATGAGTTCATACATAAGCAGATTTTTTCCTTTCATTTTCTCTTTGCTCTTGACCATTTGGATTTCCTAGAAATTATTTCAGTGAGCCCACAGGTGTCAACATTTTTAAAGCAAAATGTTTACATATACTGAGCTATTGATTGCATTGATAAATTTCTGATCATCAGGTTTAATCTCTATTTCACTTTAATTCTTTAAGTTTGAGATATTTTTTTTATCAGATCACAGTAAATGTCTCTGCAGAAAGGAGAATAGCATAGAGTAGAGTAGAGTAGAGTAGAGCAGAGTAGAGTAGAGTAGAGTAGAGTAGAGTAGAGTAGAGTAGAGTAGAGTAGAGTAGAATAGAATAGAATAGAGTAGAATAGAATAGGATAGAATAGAATCATAGAATCATAGAATCATAGAATCAGTCAGGGTTGGAAGGGACCACAAGGATCATCTAGTTCCAACCCCTGCCATGGGCAGGGACACCCTACACTAGATCATGCTGGCCAGAGCCTCGTCCAGCCTGGTCTTAAACACTTCCAGGGACTGGGCCTCAACCACCTCCCTGGACAACCCATTCCAGGGCTTCACCAATCTCATGGTAAAGAACTTCCTCCTCACATCCAGCCTGAATCTCCCCATTTCCAGCTTCATTCCATTCCCCCTAGTCCTATCACTACCTGAGATCCTGAGAAGTCCCTCCCCAGCCTTCCTGTAGGCCCCCTTCAGATACTGGAAAGCCAATAGAATAGATACTGGATAGCCAAATAGATAGATACTGGAAAGATAGATAGATACTGGAAAGCCAAATAGAATAGGACAGAATAGAATAGAGTAGAATAGAATAGAATAGAATAGAATAGAATAGAATAGAATAGAATAGAATAGAATAGAATAGAATAGACCAGGTTGGAAGAGACCTTCAAGATCATCGTGTCCAACCTACCATCCAACACCATCTAATCAACTAAACCATGGCACCAAGCACCCCATCAAGTCTCCTCCTAAACACCTCCAATGATGGTGACTCCACTACTTCACCAGGCAGCACATTCTAATGGGTAATCACTCTCCCTGTGAAGAATTTCTTCCTAACATCCAGTCTGAACCTCCCCTGGCACAGCTTGAGACTGCATACTTCAACAAGAGTTTTATTTATTGCTTACTGTTATTGTTTTCCTAATGCTTTTTCTTAATTCATACACTGAGGGGAAGCAGGGAGACATCTTTAGTTTTTACTGAGCTTCTGGATTTTCTTAGTTGCTCAGTTATCTTTCTGACAGTCTGTACTGAAGGCTTTTACAGATCATAGCTCCTCTGTGAAAACAATACATTATTTTTAAATTTAAATTGCTTGGGAATGCAACTCTAAAAACTCTAAACTGATTTCTGTTCACCCCGCGCTTTTCCTCTAGCATCAGTTGGATTTTCTGGTTTTAAGTGGCAGATTCATCAATAAGTACACTTCACTAGATGAATTCTGCCTAATGAGCTACTGTATGCTTCCTTTTCATTACCTGGTATCTCCTACAGTAGTCTGAAAATTTGGATTTTTAGAAGACAGGAGAGGAGATACACTAGGCCTTTGAGTTTTAGGTTCCCCTTTTCCTCCTCTTCACCCATAAGCTCTGCTTTTAGAAGATGCAACATTCAAATACAATTTATATGAAAACCTAGACTAAATCTTTATACTGTTCCTTTCTTGAATTGAGGCAGAAACAAACAGAAATCAAAGCCTTTGTGGAATAAAAATGGTCATGGAAATGGTAAGACCATTATAAGACTCAAGCTGTCTTTGAAGAGCTCACTTCTGTCTACATCAGAGGCTGGGGTCGGAGTGGCTGGAGAGCAGCCAGGCAGAAAGGGACCGGGGGTACTGATTGACAGCCAGACGAACATGAGCCAGCAGTGTGCCCAGGTGGCCAAGAAGGCCAGTGGCATCCTGGCCTGCATCAGAAATAGTGTGGCCAGCAGGAGCAGGGAAGTCATTCTGCCCCTGTACTCAGCACTGGTTAGGTCACACCTTGAGTACTGTGTCCAGTTCTGGGCCCCCCAGTTAAAGAAGGACACTGAGACACTCAGGTGTGTCCAGAGAAGGGCAAGGTTGGTGAGTGGCATCGAACAAAAGCCCTATGAGGAGAGGCTGAGGGAGCTGGGGTTGTTTATCCTGGAGAAGAGGAGGCTCAGGGGAGACGTTATTGCTGTCTACAGCTACCTGAAGAGAGGTTGTAGCCAGGAGGGGGTTGGTCTCTTCTCCCAGGCAGTCAGCACCAGAACAAGAAGACACAGTCTCAAACTGTGCCAGAGGAGGTTTAGGCTTGAGGTAAGGAGAAAATTCTTCACAGAAAGAGTTGTTTGCCATTGGAAGTTGCTGCCCAGGGAGGTGGTGGAGTCACCATCCCTGGAAGTGTTAAAAAGGAGTGGACATGGCCCTTTAAGCCATGGTTTAGTAGTCATGAGGTTTTGGATGACAGGTTGGACTTGATGATCTCTGACGTCTTTTCCAACCTTATTGATTCTATGATTCTATGGTACATCCATAGTTTTTTTAATTTCAATATTATTTTTTGTTTAATCTCTCTTGTTTTTTCTTGATCATCTTCCAAGTTATTCCACAAACTGACTAATACATTCCAAATGATACTTTAGCAAATAATATGATAAAGGTCAGCTGTAATTGCCTGCTTGACTTTCAAGAAACATATACTAATGTATTAACCTAACTCTTTCTGGCAAATCATGAGAAATACCACGTCAGTCTAGTCTTTCTGGAAAAACCCACATGGCACTTTTAACCTATTTTCCAGTTTATTTTCAATGCATGCCAAAATTTATAAAGCCATACACGCTACAAAATCAGGTTACTATAATTATCCAAGCAACTGGTCCCTCTGTGCCACTTCACAGTTTCACTGAAAAACAAAGAGCTCATCCCAGGTCTTGAAAGCCCAAAAGCATACTGCTATAACTGATGGTGCTATACCCTGAGATCTGGTAACTAATATTAATCTTCCCATATTCTACGTCTGAAAATTTGTATCATCAACGTCTCTCCTACTCCTTCCACAAGGACTGTGAGAATGTAGTTTAAATGAGCTAAAATCAGGATGTTACAGAAGCACTAAAAAAAAAAAAAAAATCCCGTATCAAATGACATCATAGAAATGTACAGCTAGCTGTAATGGTGAAAGATTTCACATGTAGACAAGCACATGAACCCACATTTTTAATAAGAATGTAGATAGAAACTACTATTTCCACTTAGTCATTAAAGAAAATTACCCTTTCAGAGACACTGACCCTTGTTTGTGAGGTCCACCTCCCTTTTCTGCTTACATTTCACATCGTTGAATGACAACCACCTTAAGCTGTGGGACATTTTGTCAATCAATCAACTGTTGACAAATCAAAGAATGTTATTGAGTGGTTGTTCACACCTGCAACCCATACATCTTCTGCTTTTCATTTTTCCCCCTATCTTTCTGAAGTACCCAAAATTACAGAAAAGAGTTCTTATTTGCAAAGCAGAACATGTGAACATATTCTGTTTCAGTAAAGATGAAATTGTTTTGCAAAACAGATAAAATAGATGAAGCCATCCATACTGTTTCTGTATTTTCATCTTTACTGAACACCTAATAATATATCACTTGTCTTCTTTTATTTTATTGCTTGGAACAAGTCTTGAATTACAGATCTGATTCTGCTGCCCTAACACATTTAATATTGCATCATATTTTTTGACTACAGCAAATAAGTTTAGTGGGGTAACTGAGCATGGTAACTGTGTTATTACTGAAATATTAGTCCAACTCCCAGCAACAGAGTAAGTGAAATAGGCTGCAGAATGTCCTGCCTTGAACAGAATCAGTCAAATAGAAGTGGAAAAAAAAACCTAAACCAACCTGTGATGAGTATCTCCCTGAATGTTCTCAGCAGAGCTTAGGTCCAAACATAAGTGAAGAGCCACAAGTCTGCTCAGTTCAAATTTGTGAACTGCTGGAATGAGAAGAGGTGAATGGAGGTACAATCTAGCAATGTAGGAAGAACATGACCTGTTGGTGTTGTAGGGTGTGAGAAATCACTATTTGTGCCCTGCTACTTTAAATATGTCACAGTTTTTGTAAATCCCTCTCTGTCCACCTCTCAGAAGCCCAAAGAAGATTCTCTAGAAAAGAGCAGCCTACTGTCCAGTTCAGTGATATTTTGACTGCTAGAGGCAAATTTCTCTGCAAAAATGCTGAGAAAGAAAAGGGAAAGAAAGAGAGAAAGAGAGAAAGAAAGGAAGAAAGAAAGGAAGAAAGAGAAAGAAAGAAAGAAAGAAAGAAAGAAAGAAAGAAAGAAAGAAAGAAAGAAAGAAAGAAAGAAAGAAAGAAAGAAAGAAAGAAAGAAAGAAAGAAAGAAAGAAAGAAAGAAAGAAAGAAAGAAAGAAAGAAAGAAAGAAAGAAAGAAAGAAAGGAAGAAAGGAAGAAAGAAAGGAAGAAAGAAAGAAAGAAAGAAAGAAAGAAAGAAAGAAAGAAAGAAAGAAAGAAAGAAAGAAAGAAAGAAAGAAAGAAAGAAAGAGAAAGAAAGAAAGAGAGAAAGAAAGAAAGAAAGAAAAAGAAAGGAAGAAAGAAAGAAAGAAAGAAAGAAAGAAAGAAAGAAAGAAAGAAAGAAAGAAAGAAAGAAAGAAAGAAAGAAAGAAAGAAAGAAAGAAAGAAAGAAAGAAAGAAAGAAAGAAAGAAAGAAAGAAAGAAAGGAAGAAAGGAAGAAAGAAAGGAAGAAAGAAAAAGAAAGAAAGAAAGAAAGAAAGAAAGAAAGAAAGAAAGAAAGAAAGAAAGAAAGAAAGAAAGAAAGAAAGAAAGAAAGAAAGAAAGAAAGAAAGAAAAGGAAGAAAGAAAGGAAGAAAGAAAAAGAAAGAAAGAAAGAAAGAAAGAAAGAAAGAAAGAAAGAAAGAAAGAAAGAAAGAAAGAGAAAGAAAGAAAGAAAGAAAGAAAGAAAGAAAGAAAGAAAGAAAGAAAGAAAGAAAGAAAGAAAGAAAGGAAGAAAGAAAGAAAGAAAGAAAGAAAGAAAGAAAGAAAGAAAGAAAGAAAGAAAGAAAGAAAGAAAGAAAGAAAGAAAGAAAGAAAGAAAGAAAGGAAGAAAGAAAGGAAGAAAGAAAGAAAGAAAGAAAGAAAGAAAGAAAGAAAGAAAGAAAGAAAGAAAGAAAGAAAGAAAGAAAGAAAGAAAGAAAGAAAGAGAGAAAGAAAGAAAGAGAAAGAAAGAAAGAAAGAAAGAAAGAAAGAAAGAAAGAAAGAAAGAAAGAAAGAAAGAAAGAAAGAAAGAAAGAAAGAAAGAAAGAAAGAAAGAAAGAAAGAAAGAAAGAAAGAAAGAAAGAAAGAAAGAAAGAAAGAAGGAAAGAAAGAGGAAATTTGAAGAAAATCTACTTTCTGTAGCAACAACCAGTGGTAACTTAACCTCTACCAAAAATGCTACTTCACAGAGCCTTCCTACCTTCAAGCAGATAAACACTCCCACCCAATTTAGTGTCATCTGCAATGTTAGTGAGGGTGCATTCAACTCCTTATTCCAGATCATTGATAAAGATATTGAATAGAATTGGCCACAATACTGAGCCTGGGGAGCACCACTGGTGACTGGCTTCCAATTGGACTTATCTCTATGGACCACCATGAACAGGACAACTTTTCATCCTGCTTCAGAACATATGCATGGTGCCAGCTGTCAAGTTTTGATGTAATGGAAAAATAACTATACAATAAAATAAGTTCTGTATAATGCAGACATGAAAACACCACAAAGGTGATGATATAATCCTCTAGTCTACAATATGCATGACTAGATAGTTGCTTACCATTCCGGTTGATGTTCCTGGTTCTCATGAACGCTACTGCTGCTACAGTTGCCTTGTTGCGTCAGCCAGCAAAAAGACAGACATCATCCCCAGATTTGCCATGGCCTGGGCTGTGAACAAAGGTACAGTTTAAAACAGTCTGAGGCTGTGAGTGCAATTAAATTGTGTATTGGATTACAGTATCCTGTTCACTGTGAGAGACAATGTCAAGTTATCTGAACTAGGTTTCTGAAATGTCTCTCTCTTCATTTGTGGGAAAGTGGTTCTATTTTTAGATGAAAATATGACTAGAGAGTGTCATATAGTTGTAGATATTGATAAAATCTTTATTTTCTCTGCCTGTTTTTTCTTGTGCCTGCTTCTCCTGTTATGTTGTACTGTGTCTTGACAGCCATTTCATTTTGAATTAATATTTACACTTTAGTATTCCTTATCAAGAAGATTAAAAATAAAGATGCAGTTTTATTTGAAGAGAATAAAAAATATAGCAATTTCCTCAAAAATGGTAAAGGAAGGGAAAAGACACAAATAAATAACAATTATGCCTTCCAAAGGCAACTCTTTCTTTTTTTCTTTTTACCCCTGGGAAGAAAACTTCTGTAATTTTTCAGTGTACCACAAAGATAGTCTTTTTTAATGAAGAAGAAAATTTCATTACTGTTTCCCTACTTTAATAAGATGTAACATTATAGTAATGAGATTTCTTTTGACAATCAGTTACAGGGTATAATTGATTGTTCAAATCTAGTTTTAAGGATTGCTCATGTAATTACAGATGTGAATAGTTTTACAAATGGAAATAAAAAGTGCACTTTTTTTTGCAGTCCTCTGCCTATCACACACTCAAATGTCCATTTATGTTGACATTTCTCAGGGCTGTTTGAATGTGTATTTGGAATACATACTTGACAGGTGAAATTAATATCTTCATCAGCAGAGATATAGGCAGTGAGATTGAGTGTACCCTGAGCAAGTTTGCAGATGACACCAAGCTAAGTGCTGCAATCCATATGTCAGAGGGATGGGATGTCATCCAGAGGGACCTGGACAAACCGGAGAAGTGGGCCCAGGTGAACCTCATGAGGTTCAATAAAGCCAAGTGCAAGGTCCTGCACCGGACTTGGGGCAATCTTTATTACCAATACCGGCTGGGGGAGGATGTGATAGAATAGAATAGAATAGAATAGAATAGAATAGAATAGAATAGAATAGAATAGAATAGAATAGAATAGAATAGAATGGAATAGAATGGAATAGAATAGAATAGAATAGAATAGAATAGAATAGAATAGAATAGAATAGAATAGAATAGAATAGAATAGAATAGAACAGCACAGAACAGAATAGAATCAGGTTGAAAGAGACCTTCAAAATCATCGCGTCCAACCCATCAACCAATCCAACCCACCTAAACAACTAAACCATGCAACCAAGCACCCCATCAAGTCTCCTCCTGCACAACTCCAATGATGGTGACTCCACCACCTCCCTGGGCAGCCCATTCCAATGGGCAATCACTCTTTCTGTATAGAATTTCTTCCTAACATCCAGCCTAAACCTCCCCTGGTGCAGCCTGAGACTGTGTCCTCTTGTTCTGGTGCTGGCTGCCTGGGAGAAGAGACCAACATCCGACTGTCTACAACCTCCCTTCAGGTAGTTGTAGAGAGCAATAAGGTCCCCCCTGAGTCTCCTTTTCTCCAGGCTAAGCAACCCCAGCTCACTCAGCCTCTCCTCATAGGGCTTGTGTTCCAAACCCCTCACCAACTTCGAGAGCAGCCCTGCAGAATCCCTGGTGGATGAGAAGCTGGACATGAGACAGCAATGTGCACTTGCATCCCAGAAGGCCAAATGCATCCTGGGCTACATCAAAATAAGCGTGGACAACAGAGCAAGACAGGTGATTCTGCCACTCTACTCTGCTTTGATGAGACCTCAGCCAGAATGCTGTGTTCAGCTCTGAAGTCCTCAACACAAGCAGGACTGGGACCAGGTAGAGGGGCTCCAGAGGAAGGCCACAAAGATGATCAGAGATGGGAACATTTCCCTTATGAAGACAGGGTGAGATAGTCAGGGCTGTTCAACCTGCAGAAGATAAGTCCCCAGGGAGACCTAATAAGTTTCCAGTACCCTAAGGGTGACTACAAGAAAGCTGTGGAGGTGCTGTTTAGAAGGGCATGTAAGCAATAGGATAAGGAACAAGTATTGTAAACTACAGCAGGTAGATTTAGATTGGTCATTAGGAAGAAGTGGTTTACCCTGAGGGTACTGAAACACTGGAACAGGTTGCCTAGGAAGGTGGTGAGGACCCCATCCTTGGAGACATTCAGGTCAGGCTTGAGGAATCTCTGAGCAACTGCATCTAGTTGGGGATGTTGCTGCTTACTGCAGCGGGGCTTGGTCTGTATGACATATTCCTTTCCACCCAATGCACCCTGTGATTCTACGACTGTCTGAAGACCGTAGCCTTGTTTTTTAAACTATTCTATAAAATGAGCTAGTCCTGGGATACAATTTATTAGCCTCTGTGGAACACATATTATTTATGTCCAAACCCAAAATTTAGCAAACTTACTAAAGTGAATAAAAGCTAATGAGAACAGATGGTGTTTTTCTTTGAAATCAACTTTAGTCATCCTACTGCAACATGTGGTCAATTTTGTGGTGATCTTCATCCTTGAAATACTCAAACTGAATATTTTACATTTTTTTCTCTGTAGAGAAATATTCAGGTGGGGGATGGGACCTTCTTGGGTATGTTCTGGGATCTCTCTCTCTGTCACGGTGCTTCTGGCTTTCTGTAAAACTTTCCTTGTTTTTCCATTTAAACTTTCCACCATTTTTGCAATCCGTTTAGTCTGAGTCTTTCTTTTGCCTGTGGTGGGAGAATTGGTCTCCCAACCTATGGCACACAGAAATGTCAGAATGCTATCCTGACACCATAGGGTGCTTGATCCTGCACCTAGTAAGAGCACAGCAAATGAAATGGGACTTCAGGTGCAGCCTCTACAGAGGGAGTTGTTGCCAGTCTTAGAGCAGGGTCAGTTGTTGCTTTGTGTAGCTAAATCTTGAAATGCTCTAACTGTGTTCAACCTGACCTATTCAACCTGCAATTTGTGGTGGGCATCACTTGTTAGGTGATCTATCAATAACAAGTACAATATATTTTGCATTTGTAGCTATCTTTCAAATATCCATAGAATGGTTTTGTGTTACCATTAAGTCTGTTCACTATGTTAATAACCAGGGGAGTAGTCTGGCAGCTACATCTTTGGAAAGGCATCTGTGGTTTTCCCTTTACTTGGTTAATATATGTAAATTTCTAAGCATATCTCAGAAAAGATTGGTCTGTAGAAAGGTAACATTGAAAAATAATTTACACATTGTATATCCACAACTTATTTTGTATTGCATATCTGTAATTCTTATGATAAATTCAGGGTTTTTTGTTTTTGTTGAGGTTTTGGTTTTGTTTGGTTGTTTTGTTGTGTTCTTGGTGGTGGTGTGTTGCTTTTTTTTCCAGTGTGGATTTGGTTGGTTGTTTGCTTTATTTTTAATTGCCTGTGCTTATTATTATTGCTACCAACATTTGGTCTTCACTTGTCTCTTGCCTTTGATTGCTTTATGAGGGTTTTGCATTTTCAATTAAAAATAGTTTAATTTGCTCTTGTTTTCAAGCATAGAGTGACAAATGTTTTCATTCCCTGCTTAAATAAGCACATCAATTAGCCTATGCTCAAGTACTGCAGTTTTATATCAGGTGAACTATTAATTTCCAAAAGGTGATTTGTCAGTAGTTAAGTTTCAGAAGTTCATTCTAATTGTTATTTATCGCTCTTCTTTTTTATAATTCATTTGATTATCTAATCAAGAAGATAAAGTGATGCTATATACCTTACTAGTCAAAGAAGAGAGAAATAAAGTTTTCATTTGTGTCTCCAAGACAGCTAGATTGTACTAGCCTTCTCTGGTCAGTCAGATTTGGGCTGGCTTTGACAGTCGAGTCTCCTTGTGCACAGTGTTTCTGGCTAGGTTACAGTCAGTGACAGGGCAAATTTGTGATAACAAAAGTTATTGTTGTTATTGGTTTGAGGCATTTGTCCTTCTAGATTGGAGCCTGGATTCCTCTGTGGTCATATTCCTGCTAAAACTTGGTACTTCCTCTGTACAGGTGTCATTAGACAGTACATACTATTTTAAATGGAAGGAATCATAGCAGTGCAGACACAGTAATTTCATTAGCTGTTTTGCTATCACTCTGTGGGATCATACTATCTGTAAGTGATACCCTTGCAAGCCATTTTCCTCTCCATCAAGTTACTTACAACATGGTGTCAGAAATAATATACCATTCTCAGCTGGGCCTGTGTTGCTCTCCCTAACTGCAGCCTAAATGTACAAAAAAAAACCCAAACGAAAACCAGGGGGAGCTAAGTAGGTCTTTGTCACTGATATCTGTTGGGTTTGAAGAACCACTGAGAATTCAGACCTGACTTCCTCAATCTTTTAGCTGACGTGGAACAGCAACACAGAATTTGAGTAACAGAATCTGAGTATACAAAGGAGACAGGTGTAGGCATTAAGAGGAATGCTGTCCACGAGCCAAATTGTCCATGACTTTCCCATTAATGACAGGGGTGAGCAAGCAGAGGGGATGTGTTTTCCCTTCTATGTGTTTTCTATCATATGCCACCATAAGTAAGATGTTAATTATATAAAGACTGAAACTTTTGGGAAAAGCATACCTCAGCCATTAGCATGAAAGTCCTAGTGAAGATAATCTGGAACATCAGTGGCTGGTGATGCATTGAAGGCTTTCAGGCTTCAGTGGCTTTTCTTCCCTGAGGCAAGGACAAATTATACAGCCATTATATATGTGTTATTCATATGTCTTCTCACATAGGACTTACTGATTTATGCTAAGCTTTTGTACAGAAAGAGAGATGATTTAAACTTTCCTATGTCTGGTTTAACTGCAGGAGGCTGATTTAGTGGTGTACATCTTTCAAAAACAGCAGAACACTGGAATTTTGGAGTAAACATTTTTATGGCTTTTATATTGTAAAATTGAAATGGATGGGAATTGCAAAGGAAATCAGCATAAAATACTCCCCTCACAGTGTTCTCTGTGCTAGTTATCCATTGAAAAGAGTTCATTTCAGGCTTGCTGCTGTGATTTGCACAACAAGCAGAATAACTTCTGACTTCTTTAGTAACTATTTTTCTCCCTGTGAACACAGTCCTGTAAGTAATTTCGATGGGCAGTGACAGTGCAAGCCAGCAGGGTCAATGAACTGTCTATCAGTGTCTGGAGAAAGCTAAAAATGGATTTGACTTGTAATCTGTGTAGCATTCAGGATAAAATTAGTGCCTTATGTTTTCACTAGTCACGTCCTACTTTCCCTTTCAAGAAAAATTATGTACTGGTCTGATAAACCTTCATCTTGGTGTAATGAAGGAAGAATGTAAGGCTTTCTTCCTCTGAGAGGCCTGCACATTTCACTGAAAAGAGTCATTCTGTATGTCAGAAAGACACAAATTGCATAAATCCTGCTTTGCACTCCTATCATGCTACCATTATTTCTATACACGTGTTAGTAAGCTCTTTTTCTGGCCAAATAATGCATTTAAAATTACTACAAATAATAATATAAATTAGTCTAAAATGTTCCATGTTTAATCCACCACTTTCTGCAAGTGAACTGCAATCTGAAAATGTCTGCCCTGAGCTTCATTCATATCAATGAACTAGATTTAGAAGGTTCACGTAGACATTTTCAGTCCTCAAATCTATGGAGGTACCATGAAAAAGGCATCATATAATGCATGGTCTGCTTTTCTGTTGTATGTCAAGAGGAAAATATCTCATTATTTCTTAGGATGATGTCTGTACAGTAAGAAAAGTTTGAGTGTATTTTTATTATTGAAGATAAATTGTGGTTTCCATTTGATGAACTTCCATAGATCAACAAATTCAATTTCTTCTGTCATAAATTTATCTGCTGCCTGTGCTACAAAGAAAGTTGGTTTTGTCTAAATATTGAAGCCAGCTCCTGTGAAGATGGACTTTTTTTTTTTTTTTTTTTTTGGCAATTAGATGCACAAAAGTGCACATGACCATTGCAAAAGCTTGTTCCTTGCAAACAAGGGCCTTCTAGAAGACAGTGAAATGCCCAAGGCTTTTGGACTTCAGTGATTTTTTTTGTCTTTCTCACTTTGCACAGATCTGACATGGCTAAAGACTTCTTACCTGGCTTTGCATAATGTTTTAAAAGATGACTGTGAAAGCTTCAGTGGCTACGTGTAAAGCAATAAAGAGATAACATGAGACACAAAGTTTTTCATGGAGATGCTATGATAATGGCTCTGCATTGATGTAATGTAACCCCTAACAGCTGTACAGAGCTTTGAGTAGCTGAGAGAGATATTGTTAATGAAAATCTAGTACTTCTGGGAATATTTTCTTGCTAGTATTGAGTAGCCTTGCCTTCTCTAAGTCATTCTAGTTCTCTGAGTCACCAGTTCCCCTGACCCATTCAATACAATACAATACAATACAATACAATACAATACAATACACCAGGTTGGAAGAGACCTTCAAGATCATCACATCCAACCCATCAACCAATCCAACCCACCCAACAACTAGACCATACAGCCAAGCACCCCATCAAGTCTTCTCCTGAACACCTCCAATGAAGGTGACTCCACCATCTCCACGGGTAGCCGATTCCAATGGGCAATCACTCTCTCTGTGTAGAACTTTTTCCTAACATCCAGCCTAAACCTGCCCTGGCGCAGCCTGAGACTGTGTCCTCTTGTTCTGGTGCTGGCTGCCTGGGAGAAGAGACCAACCTCTGCCTGGCTACAACCTCCCTTCAGCAGTGGGCCCAAAATTTCTCATTTTCTTTTTGTCATTTATATACTTGTAGAACCCTTTCTTGTGGCCTTTCACACCCTGTGTCAGGTTCAACTCCAGACTGGTCTTGCCCTTCATAACCTCATCCCTACAACATCAGACAGCAACTTAGTACTACTCCTGGGCCACTTACCCTCTGCTTCTACCCATTGCACTCTGTGTCTCTATCTCAGTTAGGTCAGTAGCCCTTTCTTATTCATACTCGACTCTTGCCGCATTTGCTTGATTTCCTCCTTGTTAGGATGGGCCCTTCTTGAGCTCAAAGAAGGTGATCCTTGATTATAAGATGAAGCCGATGTATTTCTCCTCAGTTCAGGATACTCCATGGGATGCTCTGAAACAGATCTCTGAAGAGGTTGAAGTCTGCTCTCCTGAAATCTAGGGTTGTGCTTGTAATTTTGGCGCTGCTCTTTTCCTTTGGGATCCTGACTCTCACTGCTTCATGGTCACTGCAGCCAAGTCAGCCTCTGATTTTCACTTCCTCTTTGTGACCAGTTTAGGCTGTGCCTTTAAGAAAGAGACACTTTCTGAACACTCTAGCCAAATGTTTTGATATTAGAATGAAAACAATGATATGCTAATTCAATTTCATTGGTGGGACCCGGTTGTAGTTTTTTTGTTTAGTCTTTCAGTCGGGGGGAGTCAGTCAGTAGTCGTCTTCTTCTTCCCCCTGTGCTGTGAGCTGGCTCGTTTCTCTCTACGATTCTTGCTAACCAGATAAGAGAAAACTAACTTTTGCATCCGCTTTGAGCTTTAACAAGTTTTCACCCTTTTAATTACCTTCCTTTCTCTCTCTCTTTCTAACCCTTTTGGGAAAAAGGGGAGGTAGGGAGGGAGAAGGGGGGAAAAGGCCGAACCCCCCTGGCCGCAGGGGGGGGTTGGGGAAAGGTTTCCTGTATTACATACATTGCTGTATATTTCTGTATATATTGTAAATATTGTATATTTTTGTACATATTCATTGCATTCCATATCTGCTTGTAAAATACAGTTTTCATCTGCTTCTCCGGCTGAGTTAGCTGTGGAATTCTTTTTGTGTGTGTGGGGGAACCTTCCTACTCCACCATATATTTTTAATTGGCGGTCCAACGTGCGGCTTGTGGATAATTGCTGTCCAGAAGCAGGGCTAAAAGGTTGCTTGATTTATTGCCTGCTCGAGTCGGAGTTGCAAACATGAAAGTGTTTTGGCTTTTAGAACGTTTGGTCTTTTCAGTTTGTTCGGTACTGGTCTACAAGTACTTCATGGGAATGATTTTCGATCGCTTAGGCAGATACTTGATGTATAAATTGTATTTATGGTTTAAGTATAAGATTCAGCTTCTTTATGACCGGTGCCTGGGATTCTTCTGGCTTAACAGATACGGGAATGTGACCTCCAGCACTCTGCCCATAGAGATAAAGGAGTTTAAGATCCCGGTAGGCGAAAAGGTTGTTTTAAGTGATGGCTGGGATCCAAAGGTGATTTATGTGATGTGTGCAATTCTGCTGTTGGTGATAAGTAATGTGTTCTTGTTATATGCTCTCTATCGGGAGAAGAAAAAAGTGTCTAAAGCGTGCTTTGTAATTAAGCGTAGATCGAAACGCAGAAAGCGCAGCTCTAACTCTACCCCAGAGGTATCTAGTGATGAGGAAAATGCAGAATCTGTATCAGTTAACGACAAAGCTAAAAAGTCCATCGGAAAGGCTGCTCTGAACGGTGCTGTTGGTGGCTCTGGCAATCAGCCAGCGGCAGCTCCTAACGTGGCTTCCACGCCCTCGGCAGCCATTAATGGGGCAAAGCCATTTCCTCCTTCTTCTTCGGCAGGACCGGAAGTGTCCTCCACAGCAGCCGACCCTTCTCAAAACCTGTCAGCTTCTATTAAGCCAGCTGTAAATCCAAACACAGCTCCAGTTAAGCAGGTAGCTGTTTTAAGTACGAGAGGAAAAAAGGGCAAAGCTGATCCAGATGCTGATGGGGAAGAGCAGCAGGATCCTGGTGAGGGAACTTCTGCTCAAAGAGACCCTGCTGAGATGGAGGAAAAGGTTTGTCTTAAAGATATAGCTGAGTTATTGAGATCATCACTGGATGGAGATGCAGGGCAAATTGCTGATAGCAGAACAACTAAAGGTGGTACTCCTGACCTTAAGCAGATTCTTAGGAGAGTGACAGTAAGATTATTGGGACAAGAACTTCAGGAAGATGAGGCAGAGGAGGAGGAGTCAGATGACATTGAGAGCTGTTCGTCACCCAGGGAAGAATTGCGGAATGTGCGTAAAGATTACATCAGAGCAGATAAGGAGCCAATCCTAGCTTGGCTTGGTAGATGCTATGATACAGGTGCTCCAGCTCTGGTAGTTGGAGACAAGTCAGCAGCTCAACTAGGAACTCTCTCAAAGGATAATGGAATAGATAGACATCTAGGCAGGACTCTCGGCAAGGTTACTCTGTGGATACGCCTTTTAATGGCAACTCTCATGAGATATCCTTCCCGAGATGATCTTCCATGGAATGCTAAACCCTGGACTACCATAGATGAGGGAATTAAGCGTCTGAGAGAATTTGCTGTTAGAGAGGTACTCTATGGTGGCCATGAGACTCTGAATCCTGATGAAATTCCTGTAGGAACTGGTCTTGCTAAAAAGCTCATCAAACTTGCTCCTCCTAATTATGCAAATATTCTGGCAAGCAGAATTGTGGCAAGAAATTATGGTGGTGCTTCTCCTACGGTTGGCCAATTCACTGATCAAATGAGACAACTGGAGGATAGCATGACACGTGTTTCTCTGGTTTCAGCCATTGAAACTCTGTCTGGTGAAATAAAGAATTGCATGAAAGAGCTGAAGGATGAATTTAAAAATACATTCTCCCAATTGGCACAAAGAGATAATTCCAATTCTTCCTCCAGATGGATACAGGTTTCCTCTGTGAGGAATAGATGTCCTCCAAGGATGTCATTCCAAAACAGGTCATTCCAAAACAGGTCATTCCAAAACAGGTCCAACCAAAACAGACCACCAAGGCAATCACGTGCGAGTATTTGGATAACTCTGCGTGATCAGTTTGGTGAGAACATGAACAGATGGGATGGTCAACCAACTGCTAATCTTTTCAGGAGACTGAGGGAACTGCAAAGTGGCAGAACCCGAGGTAGCAATACCAGAAGGGTAGCTGTTACTTCTACAGTTCCCCAGGACAACTCTAATAGCTCCAACAGTGGCTCCAGCTCCAACACTGCACCATGTGCTCATTGCACATGTGGGCATGTTCCCCATAACTAGGGTGCCCTGCCTCCCGCCAGGGGGAGGAGAGGGGTAACAGAGATAACAGAATCTATTGGGATGTGTACATCCAGTGGCCTGGCACTTCGCAATTTCAGAAGTACAGGGCCTTGGTTGACACAGGAGCTCAGTGCACCATAATGCGATCAAATTATCAGGGATCAGAAGCTATAACTATTCTGGGAGTCACTGGTGGATCTCAAGAGTTAACTAAGGTGGAGGTTGATATAAGTTTAACTGGTAAACAGTGGAGGAAGCATACAGTTGTGACCGGACCTGACGCACCTTGTATTCTGGGAATTGATTTTCTGAGAGAAGGGCGTTTCAAAGACCCTAGAGGTTACAAATGGGCTTTTGGAGTAGCATCTGTAGAAACTGATGGACAAAAGCTGAAGCTGTCTGTTAGACCTGAGCTTTCTGATGAATCTGCAGTTGTGGGACAACACAAGATTCAGGACATTAAATTGCCGGTTGCTTCTCAGACTGTGCATCACAGACAATACAGAACCAACCGTGACTCTTTGTTGCCCATTCAGAATCTGATTCGTCAGTTGGAGAGTCAGAAAGTCATCAGCAAAACTCATTCACCTTTCAACAGTCCAGTGTGGCCTGTGCGAAAGCCGAATGGAGACTGGCGTCTGACAGTCGACTATCGAGCCCTGAATGAAGTAACTCCGCCTATGAGTGCAGCAGTACCAGACATGATGGAACTGCAGTATGAGCTGGAATCCAAAGAGGCCAAATGGTATGCTACCATAGACATTGCTAATGCTTTCTTCTCTATTCCCATAGCAGAGGAATGCAGGCCTCAGTTTGCTTTCACCTGGAGAGGAATCCAGTACACTTTCAACAGGTTGCCCATGGGCTGGATCCATAGCTCCAGCATCTGTCATGCAGTGATCCATGATGCTCTGGAGGAAGGTGGTGCTCCAGAACACATCCAGTTCATCGATGACATCATCGTCTGGGGTAAAACTGCTGAGGAAGTCTTCGAGAAAGGTAACAAAATCATTGACATTCTTCTGAATGCAGGTTTTGCCATCAAGCGAGACAAGGTGAAAGGACCTACCAGAGAGATCCAGTTTCTGGGAGTGCGGTGGCAGGATGGACGCCGACACATTCCAGTGGATGTGGTAAACAGTCTCTACCATGGCAAATCCCATGAACAAGCAAGAAACTCTACGTTTCTTGGGGATAGTGGGATTTTGGAGACTGCACATTCCTGGATACAGTCAGATTGTGAAACCTCTGTATGATGTGACTCGAAAGAGAAACCATTTCCACTGGGGACCTGAACAACAAGCAGCCTTTGACCAGATAAAGCAAGAGGTAGTTCAAACAATGGGTCTGGGACCTGTCCGAGATGGTCCAGACATTAAGAACATTTTGTACACGGCTGCAAGTGACAATGGTCCAACCTGGTGCTTGTGGCAAAGAGCTCCAGGTGAGACACGTGGACGACCTCTTGGTTTCTGGAGTCGAGGTTACAGAGGTTCAGAGGCTAATTATACTCCAACAGAGAAAGAGATTCTAGCTGCCTATGAAGGAGTGAAAGCAGCTTCTGAAGTAATTGGAACTGAATCACAACTTCTCTTAGCTCCCAGATTACCAGTTTTGAATTGGATGTTCAAAGGCAAAGGTTCCACACCACATCATGCAACAGATTCCACCTGGTCTAAGTGGATGGCTCTGATAACACAGAGAGCTCGAATGGGAAATCTTGAAAGACCTGGTCTAGTGGAGGTGATCTCAAGTTGGCCTGAAGGTACCAACTGTACTAAACCTCCAGAGGAGAGAGTAACTCGTGCTGAGGAAGCTCCTCCTTACAATGACCTATCTGATGACGAAAAGAAATATGCTTTGTTCACAGACGGTTCCTGTCGTCTTGTCGGGAACAAGCGAAGGTGGAAGTCTGCAGTGTGGAGTCCAACACGCCGAGTTGCAGAGGCGAAGGATGGAGAAGGAGAATCCAGTCAATTCGCAGAGGTAAAAGCTGTCCAGCTAGCTCTCGATGTAGCTGAGCGTGAGAGATGGCCAAGGCTTTATCTCTACACCGACTCATGGATGGTAGCCAATGCTCTGTGGGGTTGGCTAAAGAACTGGAAAAAGAATGGTTGGCAGAGAAGAGGAAAGGCCATTTGGGCAGCTGACCTGTGGCAGGACATTGCTGATCGAATCGAGAGAATTCCAGTAAAGGTGAGACACATTGATGCTCACATTCCTAAGAGCAGAGCTACTGAGGAACAGCAACACAACCATCAAGCAGATCTAGCTGCAAGAGTTTCTCCAGTAGACATGGACTCTGATCTTGATCTCGACTGGAAACACCGAGGTGAGATATTCTTAGCTTGGTGGGCTCACGATTCGTCAGGACATCAAGGCAGAGATGCAACATACCAGTGGGCACGTGACAGATCCATAGACATTTCCATGGATGCTATCACACAAGTCATCCATGACTGTGACATTTGTGCTGCTATTAAGCAGGCAAAACGACTTAAGCCCTTATGGTATGGTGACAGATGGTCCAAGTACAAGTATGGTGAAGCTTGGCAAGTTGACTACATCACTCTACCACGTTCTCGTTCTGGTAAGCAGTATGTGCTTACTATGGTAGAGGCGAACACTGGATGGTTGGAAACTTATCCAGTTCCACATGCAACTGCACGCAACACCATTCTCGGTCTGGAGAGACAAATCCTGTGGAGACATGGAACTCCAGAGAGGATTGAGTCAGACAATGGAACTCACTTCAAAAACAACCTTGTAAAGAGTTGGGCCAAAGAGCACGGCATCAAGTGGATATTCCACATCCCCTACTATGCACCAGCTGCAGGGAAGATTGAACGCTACAACGGTTTGTTGAAGACCACTCTTAAAGCCATGGGGGTGGATCTTTGAAAAACTGGGAAAAGCATTTAGCACAAGCAACCTGGCTGGTAAATAGTAGAGGTTCAGTGAACCGAGCTGGACCTGCACACTCAGATCTGCTACAGAAAGTAGAAGGTGATAGAGTTCCTGTTGTTAAAGAAAAGAATCTGTTATTGGGTAATGCAAGAGAATGGTGAAATTCAGTGTATTCCACAAAGAAATTTGACTTTAGCTGAAAGAGTTTAATTTCAGAGTGTTGTACAGCTACATCGTGCCCAAAGGAAGAATCCCTGAGGAATCCACAGTGCACGAACCCTGAGAACCCTGAGAGCCCTGAGTCAACTGAGAGTCTCTGTTTCCCTGTTTCCCCTTTCTTCGCTTCGTCTGTGAAGAAACAAACTGTTTTCCATTTTTCTTCTTTCTTGGACTTCTCAATCATCTACACCTGAGGATAGCCAGAATGGACTATGAACTTTACTTACAAACTGTGGATATTGTTTTAGATTGGATGGACAGTATGAACAGCCAATGAAATTGTTTAGCAGGGGTGGATTGTGACCGGTTTAGGCTGTGCCTTTAAGAAAGAGACACTTTCTGAACACTCTAGCCAAATGTTTTGATATTAGAATGAAAACAATGATATGCTAATTCAATTTCATTGGTGGGACCCGGTTGTAGTTTTTTTGTTTAGTCTTTCAGTCGGGGGGAGTCAGTCAGTAGTCGTCTTCTTCTTCCCCCTGTGCTGTGAGCTGGCTCGTTTCTCTCTACGATTCTTGCTAACCAGATAAGAGAAAACTAACTTTTGCATCCGCTTTGAGCTTTAACAAGTTTTCACCCTTTTAATTACCTTCCTTTCTCTCTCTCTTTCTAACCCTTTTGGGAAAAAGGGGAGGTAGGGAGGGAGAAGGGGGAAAAGGCCGAACCCCCCTGGCCGCAGGGGGGGGTTGGGGAAAGGTTTCCTGTATTACATACATTGCTGTATATTTCTGTATATATTGTAAATATTGTATATTTTTGTACATATTCATTGCATTCCATATCTGCTTGTAAAATACAGTTTTCATCTGCTTCTCCGGCTGAGTTAGCTGTGGAATTCTTTTGTGTGTGGGGGGGAACCTTCCTACTCCACCACACTCTACGTCTTCCTTCTTTATTAGTTTGGGAGCTGGCAGAGTACCTTTCCTTTGTCATCTTCTCAGTTACCTGTGTCAGGAAGTTGTCATTGATGCACTGAAGAAATCTTACAGATTGCCTGAGGTCTCTGAGGACCACAGCTTGTGAATGTGAGAATTCTTCCAGTTTGAAGAAAACCTCATCTACTTCTCTCTGATTAGGTAGTCTAAGGACATACCCATTACAATGATACCTATATTAGTCCACCTGCTTATCTTGATTCATAAGCTCTGAATTGACTCCTGATCTATCCCAAGGCAGGGGACCACGCATTCCTGATGGTCTGTTATAGGAAGTCACACTCTCCCTCCTAACCTTGTCAGCCTCTCCCACCTAAAAAACCCTTGTATTTTTCCATCACAGAACTCCAGGCACTGTCTATTTGTGTAGATGGTAGTTTCAAGAAAGTTTGATTTGAACCATTTATACCTTACAAGTTGGGGTATTTGGATATTATGTTTGGATTGTGACGTTAAATAAAGATTCAGATCTTCCTTTGAGAAAAGTATCTTTGAGGCAAAAGCCTAGGCTGGTATTCATGATACTGAAATCTCTGGAAGACTTTGATGTGAAAAGTTAAATACATACTATTTCATGTATTCTTGTATTTTAACTCACATTTTATGAATATAAAACACTGGGGTTTTTTTAGTTAATTATTTTTTAATATACCATGAAACCCATAAAAAATCCCACAGGATTTCTCTGGAGCTTTGGATCAGATCCATCATATTCTTTCAGGCTGTTCATCCTACATGAAAATTTCAGCAAGCTAAGGCACAGAATTTAATCTTTCCTAATATATGTGTGAGATATGGGATATGAACAATTGCTTAGATTTTGTATGAATCATTACACAGAAGCTGTAAGCAAATATGTTTACTGTCTGCAAGTTTCTGAAAGCTGTTCTGTGAGTAAATTTGATAGGCTTACCCATCAAATATGTAAGTTAGAATGATTTTGAAAAATTGCTTCTCCAGAACAATAGGCAATTTCACTACCTCATTTAGAGAATAGTCAGCAGCTTCTGTCCATTATGTAAAACAATCAGAAACTTTGCTACTTTACCAAATAGGCTATAAAATATCATATTTAGCAAATGTAATATGAAGATTTCATTTTCTTGCTTTGCAAAATCAACTGCCACGTAATGTTTAAAGATGTGCTTAAAATATTCTGGTACAGGTAATATACATCTCAGAAATTTTCCTAAAGAAAACATAGGGCCATGACTGCTAAATCTCTATAAAATATTTATTTGTTATCAATTTGTATTTATGATCTACTTCTTTCTTCTCTTCAGTATAGTAATCTACCAAGTAATATTTATGATCGACTTCTTTCTTCTTTTAAGTATAGTAACCTTCGGGATGCACTGACTGTCAGTTTCCCCAGTGATTTTTATTTCTATGGTCTATGTGTGCACATTATTTCAGACACCATATAGATATTTTCATATCACTACTACTGTTTTTCTGCTTCTTAATGCAGAGATGTAGAAATGTGGCATACATTTTCATTCTTACAATACAATACAATACACCAGGTTGGAAGAGACCTTCAAGATCATCGCGTCCAACCCATCAACCAATCCAACCCACCCAACAACTAAACCACGCAGCCAAGCACCCCATCAAGTCTTCTCCTGAACACCTCCAGTGAAGGTGACTCCACCATCTCCACGGGTAGCCGATTCCAATGGGCAATCACTCTCTCTGTGTAGAACTTCTTCCTAACATCCAGCCTAAACCTGCCCTGGCGCAGCCTGAGACTGTGTCCTCTTGTTCTGGTGCTGGCTTCCTGGTTGAAGAGGCCAACCTCTGCCTGTCTACAACCTCCCTTCAGGTAGTTGCAGAGAGCAATGAGGTCACCCCTCAGTCTCCTCTTCTCCAGGCTAAGCAACCCCAGCTCCCTCAGCCTTTCCTCATAGGGCTTGTGTTCCAAACCCCTCACCAGCTTTGTTGCCCTTCTCTGGACACGTTCCAGCAAGTCAACATCCTTCCTAAACTGAGGGGCCCAGAACTGGACACAGGACTCAAGGTGAGGCCTAACCAGTGCAGTGTACAGGGGCAGAATGACCTCCCTGCTCTTGCTGGCCACACTCTTCCTGATGCAAGCCAGGATGCCATTGGCCTTCTTGGCTGCCTGGGCACACTGCAGGCTCATGTTCAGCCTACCATCAACCAGTAGCCCCAGGTCCTCTCTGCCTGGCCGCTCTCCAGCCACTCTGACCCCAGCCTGTAGCACTGCCTGGGGTTGTTGTGGCCAATGTGCAGAACCCGGCACTTGGATGTGTTAAATCTCATGCCATTGGACTCTGCCCATCTGTCCAGCCTGTCGAGGTCCCTCTGCAAAGCCTCTCTGCCCTCCAGCAAATCAACTCCTGCCCCCAGCTTGGTGTCATCTGCAAATTTACTGATGATGGACTCAATGCCCTCATCCAGATCATCAATAAAGATGTTGAAGAGCATGGGGCCCAGTACTGATCCCTGAGGCACACCACTAGTGACTGGCCGCCAGCTGGATGTGGCGCCATTCACCATCACTCTCTGGGCTTGGCCCATCTTGCATCCATCTGTTAGTATTCAGCAGCAAGGTAATGCCAAGTTTAAATAGTCCTAAGTGATGACAAGGGCAAAGCAGGTGTGTGGCTGTATCAGTAACAAATCGCAGGCTGGGGGACAGTATAGGAGCATAAGCACAGACCTCTGTAGGTAAAAATTAAAGGATGTTCCCATTTACTTGCAGAGATTATATAAATCTGTGCTGTCATGTCTGGTTTTAACACTACAATTCTCTCAGCAGTCTTCTCCAATTTATGTTCCTGTGCTAGTACCAAAATGATGACTGGGAACTTTCATTGGTAAAGGCCTGATGTTAGCTGAAATGGGTGATAACAAACCGGGGCTTCTTGGTGCAGTTCTGCATGTAGGAAAGAGAAAATACTTTGTGTGAAGCATTTTCTATGATGTGGCCCTCTTTTCCATGAGGAACTCTGCTGACTAAGAGGATCCTCTTATCTCCAAGAAGTTTTCAGTGATGGATATTTACCTGTTTACTGCCCAATAAAAAAATTGATTCTATCCTGCTTTTCAAAGAAAATTAGACATCTACAGTTGTCTTGATCAAGTAAGCCTCAGGAATGCTAAGTTCCAACAAGTTTTGTTCTATGTGGAGCTGTTTGAAGGTTAGAGACACAAACTTTGTCTTTTGTATTTTTTAAAAGCTTTCCCACGGGAAGTTTTATTTGGGATGTGTTGTGCATGATTAACTGAATCATTGTTTCTTCAAAAATCTAAAATTGTTCTCTAGTAACAAATGGTGTAATTAGGGCAAAAGCAGAAAAAAAATAATTCTCTGTTATTTAGATGCAAAATCTGCCAGAAATGCTTTAAACATATTGCCTTCTCTTCCAGATATGAAGGAAAACTATCTGTAGTAATGTGTGTAAACCAACATAATTTGTAGTTAAAAGGTCAGACTTATGAGTCTATTTTGCTTGTGCTTAGATGATTTTCAAATGAATGTTTTTATATTCCATTGCAGTGATATGAAAAGGCTAAGACTTGGGTGATAAAATTTCCATTCATCTCAGAAAGAATAATTTCAGACAGGTCATCTGTGGAGAACTCTAAACTAATCTGAAATCTTCTTGTACACCTTTCTTTCACCTCTGAATTTCCAGCAACTGCTTGATTTATGCTAATTATAGGCACATTTGTAACTTTGCTATATGTCCAGTGAAGGGACAAACTCTTCCCTGAAGTGCTTTAGGTGATATCTAACTTAGAATCATAGAATCATTGAGTGGTCTGGGCTGGAAGGGACCTCCATAGGTCATCTAGTCAACTAAATCAGGCTGCCCAGAGCCCTCTTGAGCCCCACTTTGAATATCTCCAGTGATGGGACCCCGATCACCTCCCTGGGCAACCCATTCAACTTGCCATATTGCTGGCAGCTTTCTTTGCCAATAAACTGCATCTCCTTTCTGAGCTACAGCAACAGCATTGTCCAGGCTCCTCACTGACTTCTCACTGTACAGCTTTGCAAAATGAAGACTAGTAGTATGATCGGAAGTGCTTTGCTTAATAGGATTACCTGGAACTTTCTGTACATGCAATTTGTGATGACCTGTTCCTTCATGAAAGCAGAGTCTGTGTGCAGCTGCCTTTACTTCACTTATTAGAAATACTTCATTTCTGTTCCCTTGGTCTCTGGTGGGAGTTCTTATGACACTGTTTCCTCTCTAAGCTCCATTTAGCCTGCCTCAGACCAGCTGCAAAGCTCTTATTAGCTTTCATCACTTCAGATTTATTTTTGAGTTTCTCAGCTTGACATTTTATATCTTGTATATGATTATCTAGCCTTGTGCTTTTATTAAGGGAATAGTATCTTGTAGCTTAAATGCTAAGTGAAGCTACCTGAACTTTGTTTCCAATTCTGTCAAAAAGTTTCTCTGCAATCTTTTATGTTTCGGTGCCCTAGCATTAAAGTGAGGAAACAACTTTCTCATTTCCATGCAAGTATACTTCACTAGTGACTGTAATGAGACTACTGGATGGCAGTAAAGTGTCATTATGGGTCTTTTGACTTGACTTTCAAAACACATTAGGCTTTCTGCAACTATTTAATGAAAAGAGGTTAGGGTTAAAATTGCCTGACCCATTACCAGATGCTCCTTTTACTCCTCACTTTGCCACACTTCAGCTATTTTGATTGAAATATTCAGTCTGATATTCCAGGCTGAATGTTTAAAACCTTTCCCCAAACTCTAAAATGTACAGAAATAGCAGGTCAACAGTTCCTAGCACAGAGCTAGTAAGACTGCCTTATTTTATACAGTATTACTACTATGACTACTGCTGTTACTATTACTATTACTACAAGATACAAGAACTTTCTGGGGTCTATTTCCTGAGTTTTAAGTCCTCCATTTTACAATCATAATATATCCTTTTAATATTGTTCTTCATATGTGAAATAAAAATCCAGGCATAAGATTAGCAAAATGCTGTGTCTGCTTTACCAAATGCATTAGGATGAAAAAAAACCCCTGTAATTCCTTGTCACTAAATTACTTCCAGACTGTGGAATGGAGAACAATATAGAATAAGTAAGACAGAGCATGTAGTGGGCAATAACACTGTGCATATACACATTATTTTAACAGATGTCTCTTATTAATAAGACTACTTAGCAGTTCATTTAATGCTTTCTTTCTTGCTTTCTTCCAACAAACAGAAAGTCTTTTTGATTCAGTGCTGCTTTAATATTTGATAACCATATTAGTTACGGGAAAATTTTGTTAGAAAGATATTCTTGTATATGGGCAGAAGGATTCTAAAGTAGTCTCTGTCAGCATTTAGTAGTAGTGGAGCAGAACAGTTTCTTTACAGTACATAATACTGCTCCACCTAGGTATGTGTTTATAATAGTAATAAAAAATAAATATTTAGGGACACTGAGTTACAAAGAAGTAAAGTCATTTAACAAGGTCTTTCAGTCCTTTAGGCCAATATAAGAGACCAGTTTCTTTATTTTGTATCCATTGTGCTGCTCTCTGGATTCTGGGAGTTTTGTTCTTTTGTTAACAGCTGAGAAAGATGAAAGCAACATAAGTAATGAAGAACATTTTTTTTTTTTGTTTTACCCAAACATGGTAAAAATAAACCAGAAATGTTTAGTTTCTTTTTCTAATGGAGTTGATCACAGCATTTAGTATTTATGCATTCAGTTTCAGCTCTTCTGGCCTCCAAATTAAAACTGATAGAATTCAGCCAGTTGATGAAAAAGAAGATTATTACAAATGATAAGGGACGCTTCAGAAGATGCTGTAAAATAACTACTTGCTAGCAGTGGTTGCTAATAGTGATTAAGAGTCCAAAATTAAATGTGTGTTTACAGAAAGCGAAAAGCTAAAACTAACAAAAGCACCCAGAGGGGTCAGCATAAGGTCAGCATGAGGATAAGAGAATTAAGCTACATTGTTTTCTGCTGATGCTGTCCACTGAGTCACATGCACAGTCTCCTTATTTGATCACATGGGCTTCTAGTCCAGCTTCTAAATGCTGTTGCAGTGAATAATAAGAGTACAAATTTAACAACAGGTAGAGAGTTGCTTGGGAAAAACTGTTAGAATTAGGAATATAACAGTAACTGAAGGCAGTAAAATGAGTCACCTATATCAGAAATAGACAAGTAATACCAAACTCACTGTTGATTTCCGCATAGTACGTAATTTTTTGCTGAAGAAGTAATGTGTCTGAATAACAACCACAAACTTCAGAGATAGAAAAGGAGCATGATTGCATTTTAAATCTGTAGAAAGCAATTTTATTCTTCGTATTTCTCAAGTCCTTAGTGGAAAAGAACACTTCAGACTGGCTAGACTTTTTTCATTGTACTTTAAGAATATTGTTATTCTAAATGATATCATGGTGATTGAAGATACCCCCTAAGGGCTAGCTCATCACTCCTATCTGTCTACAGATGTCCTCATCCTAACTCTCCTCCTACTCAGGTGTCTTGTAGCTGACCTCCACTACAGTGTCACCTGTCCCTGCTGTGCCTTAATTCTGCCTTTTGCAGTACTTTTTTCACAGTAGCAATAGGACTATTTACAGATGGGAACTTGAAATGAGAGTAAGCAGAAAAATAAAGCATTAAAATAAATGACATTTGCAGTTAAGCAACAAAAGCAATTTATGTCTATGAAGGACTAAAAAAAATATGAAGAATTTTTAATCTGGCCTGAAGAAAGGAATAGACTATCATTATGATGTTTGTGTGTAATCAGTTCGCAAGTCACTGTGCACTGAGTCAGATTCCATATCAGTCACCACAGATCTATAATTTCTGGTTTATGTACTTCCACCCTCCCATCTTATTTCTCACCAAACCTTTTTTTTTTGTTTTGTTTTTGTGATCCTTAGAACATACAAGAAACAATATTCACAGCTTGACAGATTGCATCAGGTTAGAAGGGACCCTCAAAGGTCATCTTGTCCAACCTCCCTGCAGCCAGCAGGGACACGTCAAACTAGATAAGACTGCCCAAGGCCACATCAAGCCTGATCTTGAATGTTTCCAGGGATAGAGCCTCAACCATATCCCTGGGCAACCTGTTCCTGTATTTCACCACTCACAATGTAAAGAACCTTCTCCTTATGCCTAACCTGACATGAACATGGTTATTTTCTTCTATTTGTACATCAATGAAAAGCAAATTCTAGAATCTGATACTGTCATGGGTTTAAGGCACTAGGATGTCTTAAACCATGGAGTACAGACCTCCAGAGGGCTGCACAGGACTAAGGAAATTGTAAATTATTGCCTTATCTCATAATTCTGCTATCTCTTTAATAAACTGGCTGTAAGCCTGCTCTTTCTCTTTTCTCCCTTCTCTCTTCTCCTGGGAAGGCATGAGCTTGTGTCTGCTATGGGGGAGGATTTTGGGCCTATCTGTGACCTTGAGCAGCCTGGTTGAGCTTTTCTAGGTAATTCTAGCCTGGTTGGGCTTACTATAAGGGGGATTTGTGGGGAGAAAAGAGCACTTAGGCCTGGGGTTTTAACCTGGTTTGGAAGAAGGCAGTGGGAAGCTTTGGCCTAGGGAGGGACTTTTTTTGAGAAGTGTGCCTGAGGTGAACTTGAATTTTACAGGAAGCACTTACAGGATGGCCAAGGGATCAGGCCCAGCCAGCATGGATATAGGAAGGATTCAGGTCCTGTCTGACCAACCTGATCTCCTTTTATGATCAGGTGACCTGCCTGGTGGATGTGGGGAGGCGTGTGGATGTAGTCTACCTGGACTTCAGCAAGGCCTTTGACACCATCCCCCACAGCAAACTCCTGGCCAAGCTGGCAGCTCGTGGCTTGGACAGGAGCACACTGCATTGGGTTAGGAACTGGCTGGAGGGCCGAGCCCAGAGAGTGGTGGTGAATGGTGCCACATCCAGCTGGCAGCCAGTCACTAGTGGTGTGCCCCAAGGATCAGTGCTGGGCCCCATGCTCTTCAACATCTTTATTGATGATCTGGATGAGGGCATTGAGTCCATCATCAGTAAATTTGCAGATGACACCAAGCTGGGGGCAGGAGTTGATCTGCTGGAGGGCAGAGAGGCTTTGCAGAGAAACCTTGACAGGCTGGACAGATGGGCAGAATCCAAGGGCATGAGATTGAACACATCCAAGTGCCGGGTTCTGCACATTGGCCACAACAACCCCATGCAGTGCTACAGGCTGGGGTCAGAGTGGCTGGAGAGCGGCCAGGCAGAGAGGGACCTGGGGCTACTGGTTGATGGTAGGCTGAACATGAGCCTGCAGTGTGCCCAGGCAGCCAAGAAGGCCAATGGCATCCTGGCCTGCATCAGGAAGAGTGTGGCCAGCAGGAGCAGGGAGGTCATTCTGCCCCTGTACACTGCACTGGTTAGGCCACACCTTGAGTCCTGTGTCCAGTTCTGGGCCCCTCAGTTTAGGACGGATGTTGACTTGCTGGAACGTGTCCAGAGAAGGGCAACAAGGCTGGTGAGGGGTTTAGAGCACAAGCCCTATGAGGAGAGGCTGAGGGAGCTGGGATTGCTTAGCCTGGAGAGGAGGAGACTGAGGGGTGAACTTATAAATAAGTTTAGCCTTTCACATGGTTAAGAAGAATACTTGGAGCTTATAAATACCCAAGAGAAATAAATGGCTTTAAAAGGCATATAAGCACTCTAACTTTGGACCTGTAAACTTAGAGTTTAGAATAGGTCACAACTGTTTTGGATGACGAAGTTTCAGACTGCTGCTGACTGTTTCTTTGATATTGTGGTTCTTGTGGCCTCTCTCCCTGCAAGTTCTATAGGAAAAGCTAATTCATCAACAGGCTCTTAAAGACATTATGCTTTCCCTGTTTTACAATGAAAACTGGAAGCTGTGGATTAATCTCACCTGGAAGCTATTGGTCATGACCACTGGAGTCAGACTGATCTCGTCTTCTGATTGGCTTCTAGAGTGGAACAGAGGCAGACGCAACTCTTAGGAAAGATGTTGGTCTATTTGGAGGGCAAATGTGAGAATCCTTGGCAATTATGGTACTTTTTAACGGTAAAACCTGCATGCCAAGGTTTGATATTTTTTTGCGTCTGTGAGAGTCAGAGAGGGTGAGAATTGCTAACTCTTCCATGACAACCTTTGTTTTAGACATTCAAATCTCTGGCCATCAGCATGGAGTATTCTTTCAGTATCCTTGCTGCGATGTTTATGCACAGATGATTCAGAAAAGCAGGTTAAATGTTTTCTTCATACCAGTTCTTGCTCCTTTGGATTAGGCTTCAGCTTAATAATGGCAAAATTCTGGCTTTGTTTATAGACCATTCTGTGTTGACAGGTGCTCCAGGAGTAGCGACTACCTGTCCTCCAGCTTTCTGGTGAGGATGAGATCACATCAACCTTCACATATTAATTCACTTTTTTAAGCTTTGTGTGCTTTTTCATACATTACAGCTGGTTTAAAATGTTAGCTTTTAACATTTTGTCACATTTTATGGTTTTAAATTTTGCCAGTTTTGATACAATATCAATTAAAAAATAAAATAAAATACAATAAAACTCTCCACGTTTATTTCAGACATTGTTTCATTTTTGAATATCAAAGATGGTTTTTTTGATTGTATTCTTTGAACTTATACAATACAATACACCAGGTTGGAAGAGACCTTCAAGATCATCGCGTCCAACCCATCAACCAATCCAACCCACCCAACAACTAGACCATACAGCCAAGCACCCCATCAAGTCTTCTCCTGAACACCTCCAATGAAGGTGACTCCACCATCTCCACGGGTAGCCCATTCCAATGGGCAATCACTCTCTCCGTGTAGAACTTCTTCCTAACATCCAGCCTAAACCTGCCCTGGCGCAGCCTGAGACTGTGTCCTCTTGTTTTGGTGCTGGCTGCCTGGGAGAAGAGGCCAACCTCTGCCTGGCTACAACCACCCTTCAGGTAGTTGTAGAGGGTAATAACGTCACCCCTCAGTCTCCTCCTCTCCAGGCTAAGCAATCCCAGCTCCCTCAGCCTCTCCTCATAGGGCTTGTGCTCTAAACCCCTCACCAGCTTTGTTGCCCTTCTCTGGACACGTTCCAGCAAGTCAACATCCTTCCTAAACTGAGGGGCCCAGAACTGGACACAGGACTCAAGGTGAGGCCTAACCAGTGCAGTGTACAGGGGGAGAATGACCTCCCTGCTCCTGCTGGCCACACTCTTCCTGATGCAAGCCAGGATGCCATTGGCCTTCTTGGCTGCCTGGGCACACTGCAGGCTCATGTTCAGCTTACCATCAACCAGTAGCCCCAGGTCCCTCTCTGCCTGGCCGCTCTCCAGCCACTCTGACCCCAGCCTGTAGCACTGCATGGGGTTGTTGTGGCCAATGTGCAGAATCCGGCACTTGGATGTGTTAAATCTCATGCCCTTGGACTCTGCCCATCTGTCCAGCCTGTCAAGGTCTCTCTGCAAAGCCTCTCTGCCCTCCAGCAGATCAACTCCTGCCCCCAGCTTGGTGTCATCTGCAAATTTACTGATGATGGACTCAATGCCCTCATCCAGATCATCATCATATTTGGCACACCATCAGGTCACTCTGAATTCATATCTTAAGTGAACTTACTGTTTCTGAATCCCCCTTCTGAAGGCCCAGCTTTAAAATTTGCCCTGAAACTAATGGAGAGTTGTGAAATTTATGTTCTTCCAAGTGGAGATCTGTAGAGCTTTTTGTGACTTCTGCAATGTATGATACTAAAAGCATGGTATACATTATTCTGATACCAGCTATGTCTTTTCCCAGTCTTATTTTTTTTATCAAGTCACTTTTGGTAAGTTTTGCTTTTTTATAGCAATCCCCATAAATAATTAACAGCACTGAAGCTTATTGTGCTATCTACCTTTAGGTTCTTTAAGCCACCAGAATTAGCTGAAATTGCAACATAAAACTAGGTTCACCTTGCTTGCTTGGATTGATTTACTTAGTCTAACTATTATGTATTCAGGTAACCTGATTAGTGTCTGTATTTTATTATTGTTATAAAAGGTAAAATTCAAAGCCCTCGGTGTGTGTCCAAAGTACTATTTATGGTTTAAAAATCTTAGAAGATTAAAGGGTTGATATGCAAAGCCTTAATGGCTTTCAAAATGAGACTAACATGATATATAAATCAGACTTTTTATTAAACTTGGGCAGATATGGAAGATCCATTCCACTTCCTTTCGGGTCCTAATTCAAGTAAAGTTGTCCCTGGTTTGACTGCTGAGAGGTGAAGATTAGGAAAAAAATAAATGAGGACCTCTCATCAATGTATTTCTTATTACATACTTTGCTTTTTGATACACTCTTTTTTTCTTTACACCATAGAGGTTGATAACTACTGTTTCTCCCTGCACTCCCATCCCACACCTTTATATCATGATGCACAGCATATTCTGGGGCCACATAAGATATATTTGTAAGTATTTGCAGTACTCTTATCCCAGTATTATTTCCTGACTGTATAAATTGCTGCAGAAAAGAAGATCCAACCTGAATGATAAGGATTTTATTTCTGACAAAATCTTGATGACTTTTGTAAGTAAAGATGGCAATAATAGTGGTGTAGCAAAGTGACTGATTAAGGCCTATCTTTGCACAGTCACTTCAAATCTATGTGAAGAAGACATTTTCTGCCTGAACAAGAAACAGTTCTTCCAAATGTGACAGGTAGATGTCAAGACAAAAGAGAGTGATACCATCAGTGGTACTTAACAAAGTGAAACTACCAGTATGCTGTCAAAAGCCATCACCAATTATGGTCTTTAGTAGGTAGATCTTAAATCTTTTAACTTTCAAAAAGGTCTTTCAGGTAGATTCACTTACCTGATGTTTCTTGGGTGCTGCAAGAATTATTAAATGTTATTAAATACTGTGAGTGTTAGACTACTTGGTGAAATGTGTAATCTGTGTAATGGATAAACCCTCCTTGTAAAATGATGTTGATTTCTAACAGTAAGGAAGAGCTATTTAAAAAAAAAAAAAAAAAAACACAACCAAAACCAAAAACCAAACTATTCTGTATTATACATGTATAGAGTGAGGCAAAAGAGTAACACACAAGGTTGTAAATAAATGTTAAAAAGGAAAATAATCTTTGGAACACATGCATGCTTATGTATGAAGCTGTTTCTACCTTTTCATCTTGTCTTTGTTCATAGAAAACATGAATAAAAAACACATCAGAAAAACTAAACTTACTGCAGTAGGTCTATTGAACAATTCTTGTGCACTAAACTCTTGATTTCAGAGTAAGGATTCATCTCCGAGTAAGGAAGACCAAACTACTGGTCAAGTACTACAAGTAGTTTTGAATGCTGACTGCCTGAGTTGTACCCTATGTATCTCTCAATTTAGGATGCTCACCTCCTCCACAGAAGCAATTTCAGTGCAAATATCTGGTCTCATTTTATTAATCAAAAAAACCCCACTGTAGAGAAGATTTTAAACATTTGTAGTTTAAAATGAAGGACTATAATTAATTGAAATAACATACATTTTAGATTCCACAAAATATTACTAAGAGATTAAGCATATATTTCCCTTATTTTTAAACTGTGGATTAATTAGATCATTTAATTTAAATAATTAAGCTGTAGAATATAAAAGCCAGCGCTATGAAATGGGTCATATATGTATGTACTATTAAGAAGAAAATGGACCAGCAAGAGCTGTCAGATACAGCTCTAATCACTCAAACGATGAACCCAAGACAAGGAAATATTTCTTCTTATGAAAGTGCAAAATATGAAGAATAGCAAAGTGAGAAAGAAACCTGCAACATGGATTCGTCAAGACAAATCCTGTCTTACCCCTCCGATTTTCTTGCATTACAGAATAGCTGATTTAGCTAATCAGAAACAATTATTTGATAAGACATATATTTCACCAAATGAAAATCTTGTACAGCATGGTAATTTATGATCAAACTGAAATTATAAAAATGATTGACATCTGGGTGAAAACCTATAGTCAGAGAAAAATATTAAATGCAAATGAAGAAATGTTGATCTTTTTGTGTTAAGTTTGAACATATTCATTATTTTCTTTTAAAAAATGTAGTTTTCCACATCAGAAGTGGAGAGAATTCCAAAGACTTTAGGTGTTATAGGAAAGAAAATATGAACTAATATTGAGTGAAGAGATGTTGAAAACAAACAGTCAACCAAACCAAAGCAAAAACAAAAAAAAACCAAAAACATGGAAGACATTTGCTGAAGAGAATATGAATTATTCCAGTATGATAACAGGTGTCATTTCCATTAAGAGGTGGAGGACAATAGGCAGGCAGCAACAATTAGTCTTGAAGTGGTCCATAAACATAGGTCAAGAGGGTGATAAGTGGTCTGTAAATAAAACACAAAAAGAAAGACAAGAAAAGGTCTTTATGTTGTCTGGAAGAAAAATAACCCATAAAAATTACAATTGCTATCTAACAGACTGTAATTTTGCAAGAGCAAACAATATTTCTAGAAACAGGAAAGGGTGTCCCGTCCCCCCCACCCCCACTCCCTTAGCATACTGCTGTACAATTACAGGAACAACAGCTTTTGGCAGATGGTGTTTTACTTCTTGCTGAAAGTGATTTATTAAGCAATAACATAATTAAAAACATTACAAATTAAAAATAAAAAACCAAACAACTAATACAGTCAAAACCAGAAACTCAAAAATATACCTAAGCACAGATGAAAGTAGAAAAAAACATAATTAAAAAAAAAATCAAAATAATTGAGTTTTATACAGCAATAGCCTGCAAAAGATAATGAACAGCAAGTTATTGCTTCCTGATGTTTTCCTTTTTCAATCTTAAAAGGTCTGTGGCCACTTCCAAGGACACACATGTACCCTCAGAGGCCCATGCAGGCACAAAGAAATGCAGATATGTGGACATGCAGCTTCACATGCTGAAACATCATGTGTGCTGTCATCCACATACTCTCAGCAGTACTAGGTCAAAAGATTCCCCTGGGTGCTTCTCAGTCTCTGAGATATTAATTCAAGAGCTGTTCACTTATTAGCAACAAATGGAGAATCCACCCTGACAGAGAATCTCAAATAAGCTATAAGGATATGAACATAATTCTGCTTACATGTAAGCAGCTCACAATCAGTTGACTGGTAGCATTTTCAAGGTCTAGATTCTGGTTTCTGCTTTTTTAATTGAAAAGTTATCTGAAGATTATTTAGATTATTCACTCAGAGCTGTTTATTTTGGTTTTGTTTGTTTTCCTTCATTTGCTTGTCTATTTTATATAGTTGTTGTTCTGGGGGTTTTTTTTGTTTGTTTGTTTTGGGGTTTTTTTGTTGGTTAGTTGGCTTATTTGGGGGGGGGGGGGGGGGGGGGTTGGGGGTTGGCTTGTTTGTTTTTCCCTCTGGTTTATTCCTTATTATCTCCTACAGGCCACCTGACCAGCAGAACCAAGCAGATGAGGCTCTGCACAGGCAAATAGAAGCGGCTTCCAGGTCACAAGCCCTGGTCCTCATGGGGGATTTCAACCACCCTGACATCTGTTGGAGGGACAACACAGCAAGGCATCAGCAATCCAGGATGTTCCCGGACTGCATAGAAGACAACTTCCTCCTCCAAATGGTAGAGGAACCAACAAGAAAAGGTGCTACGCTGGACCTTGTTCTCACCAACAGGGAAGGGCTGGTAACAAATGTGAGGCTCAGAGACGGCCTTGGCTGCAGTGACCATGAAGCAGTTGAATTTAATCTCCTCAGGGCAATCAGGAGGACATATTCTAAGCTTACGACCCTAGACTTTAGGCGTGCAGACTTCGATCGCTGCAGGGATCTGCTAGCCAAAGTGTCGTGGGATGAAGCCCTGGAGGGAAGAGGGACCCAGGACAGCTGGTCAGTATTCAAGGACCACCTCCTCTGTGTCCAGGAGCTATGTATACCTATAAGGAGAAAAGCAGGAAGGAATGCTAGGAGGCCTGCCTGGATGAACAAGGAGCTGCTGGACACACTATCACGTAAAAAGAAACTCTACAGGAAGTGGAGGGAAGGACAGATAGAACAGGGGGTATATAAGGAAGCTGCCCGAGCAGCAAGAGGCCTGGTTAGGAAAGCCAAAGCAGAGTTTGAACTGAATCTAGCCAGGGGGTTAAAGGGAACACTAAGAATTTCTATAGGTATATTAATGGCAAGAAGAAGACTAGGGAAGGTGTGGGCCCCCTCAGAAAGGAAAGTGGTGAATTGGTCACAAGTGATGTGGAAAAGGCTGAGGTACTCAATCACTTCTTTACCTCAGTCTTCACTGCAAGGGCCTCCAGCCACACTCCTGGTGTCATGGCAGACGATGCCAGGGACGGGGAGGAAGAACTGCCCATCATAAGTGAAGCCCAGGTTCGTGATCACCTGAAGAACCTGAAAGTGTTCAAGTCCATGGGACCCGACAGGATACACCCACGGGTGCTGAGAGAACTGGCAGATGAGGTTGCCAAGCCCCTCTCTATTATATTCCAGAAGTCATGGCAGACTGGGGAAGTCCCCACAGACTGGAAAAGGGGAAACATTACTCCCATTTTCAAAAAGGGCAAGAAGGAGGAACCGGGGAACTACAGGCCAGTCAGTCTCACCTCTGTGCCCGGAAAGATCATGGAGCAGATCCTCCTGGAGGCACTAATGACTCAGAAGAATAGTGAAGAGGTGATTGGGAATAGTCAGCATGGCTTTGCCAAGGGCAAATCCTGCCTGACAAACCTGGTGGCCTTCTATGATCAGGTGACAGCATTAATAGATGAGGGGCGAGCAACTGATGTCGTTTACCTGGATTTGAGCAAAGCCTTCGACACTGTCCCACACCACCTCCTGGTCTCCAAGCTGGCGACACATGGGTTTGATGGATGGACCACTAGATGGATAAAGAATTGGCTTGATGGCCGCACCCAAAGAGTTGCTGTCAACGGGTCCATGTCCCAGTGGAGGCCAGTGACAAGCGGAGTCCCTCAGGGATCAGTCCTGGGACCTGTCTTGTTCAACATCTTTGTGGGTGACATGGACAGTGGCATCGAGTGCACCCTCAGCAAGTTTGCTGATGACACCAAGCTGTGTGGTGCAGTGGACACCCTGGAGGGAAGGGATGCCATCCAGAGGGACCTGGACAGGCTGGAGAGGTGGGCACAAGCCAACCTCATGAGCTTCAACAAGACCAAGTGCAGGGTCCTGCATCTGGGTCGAGGCAATCCCAGGCACAAATACAGGCTGGGCAGTGACTGGCTGGAGAGCAGCCCCGAGGAGAGAGACTTGGGGGTGCTGGTGGACGAGAAGCTCGACATGAGCTCTCAATGAGTGCTTGCAGCCCGGAAAGCCAATCAGATCCTGGGCTGCATCAGGAGAAGTGTGACCAGCAGGTCAAGGGAGGTGCTTCTCCCCCTCTACTCAGCTCTGGTGAGACCCCACCTGGAGTACTGCGTCCAGTTCTGGAGCCCATATTACAGGAGAGATGTGGACGTGCTGGAGCGTGTCCAGAGAAGGGCCACGAGGATGATCAGAGGGCTGGAGCACCTCTCCTATGAGGACAGACTGAAGGAGTTGGGGCTGTTCAGTCTGGAGAAGAGAAGGCTCCGAGGTGACCTCATTGTGGCTTTCCAGTATCTGAAGGGGGCCTACAGGAAGGCTGGGGAGGGACTTCTCAGGATCTCAGGTAGTGATAGGACTAGGGGGAATGGAATGAAGCTGGAAATGGGGAGATTCAGGCTGGATGTGAGGAAGAAGTTCTTTACCATGAGAGTGGTGAAGCCCTGGAATGGGTTGTCCAGGGAGGTGGTTGAGGCCCAGTCCCTGGAAGTGTTTAAGACCAGGCTGGACGAGGCTCTGGCCAGCGTGATCTAGTGTAGGGTGTCCCTGCCCATGGCAGGGGGTTGGAACTAGATGATCCTTGTGGTCCCTTCCAACCCTGACTGATTCTATGATTCTATGATTCTATGATTATTATATATCTTCCATGAAGAAGCTTGGAGAAGTTGATTGTGTGTTAATTTTTATTCTTGCAAAAATTTAAGACAGGGCACTGTCTGCAGCTCCTTGTTGCAGGTTGCTGCAATACATAGCAGTTACAGTAGTAATAAAATTACTTGCATGACAGTATAAGAACTTGGTTCAGTCATATTCTGACTGATTTGGGAAAAGATTTGGGAAAAAAAAATCAACCATGTATGTTTTTTCTTGAAACATAAGAGATGATCTAAAATCCACTGGAAATTTTTATCAAACTTTATTCAGTAAATAATATGAAATATTATATCAAATATATATATATATTAAAAAGGATTTATGGGGGAAATGTCTGTACAAAAGAAACAACTCTTATGTGGGACCTTGATAATCACATCCTTTCTATTACTAAGAACTGATTACTAATAAACTTATCAATAAAAAGTCATTATTAGTTATTACTAAAAGCAAAACTCCTTATCAATTAAACTTATCATTGTTTATTATTTACTAATAAAACCTGTAGCAGTCTAATGGCTTTCTGATCAAATTTTGGTCTGAGATTTCTGCCACAAAGGTGGCAAACTCTGGCCCAGATTTTCTCATTAGTCTCTTTAGCGTTGAGAGGTATATTCACTGTTAGTTTTTGGATCAGGGAAGAAGATTATAAAGCACTGCTTAAATGAATTTTGGCTTTCAGTTTAATTTAGATGTTAACAAGCCTTTTTTTTTTTCCTGTGCTCCCCTCAGTTTCCTTTCAAATGTTGAAGATTTTAAAAGCTACTTTCCTGGTAAAAAAGAAGTTTGCTTTGTCACCTCATGCAATACAAGAGTAAGTGTATTGCATCCAAAAGCTTTCAGCTGAAGGATTCTGTCTCTTCTCTGGTTGGTTGTCTCCAGAGACAAAATGTGTTGACAGGATAACAACATTACTTATGAAGATGTACTGCTTTGTAACATGTTTTGTATGTTACTGTGACTTGTTAAAGTGGAGATTAATGGAGGTAAATTCTGAATTGCATTATTTAAGATGATTTGAGGTAATTTTCCTTTGCTGTACTTAAAAATAACACTAGAGGGATGATGATCTTCATATTTCATTTAAATAAATATTTAATTTAACATTTTTTGTGGTTATTTGTAAAAAAGCAAATAAACATGTGCCTATTTTACCTTAATACCCGGATTAAAAAGGGTAAAAAAACCTCACAATAAAACAATGGTGAAGCCACTGTATCTTCTCTGACCATTCTGTTAATTTATTTCACTGTGTTTGTGGACAGAGAAATGCAGGGTGCAGAGAAGAAAGGGAAAATCTGCAGACACATGATTAGCTACATACTGTCTGAGCTATTTCTGTGCCCTTCAATCAGACTTCACAGGCATCATGGACAAAAGTCTGCAGGATTCAGTTCTTGGTGTTCTCTGGCTCCTTTGCAGGTTTCTGTCTTTTGATGCTCAATTTGTGTCTACTTCACACAAAGGCAGGGCTCATGAATGTTGTACAGAGGGAAAAAAAAACAATACAATACAATACAATACAATACAATACAATACAATACAATACAATACACCAGGTTGGAAGAGACCTTCAAGATCATCGCGTCCAACCCATCAAACAATCCAACCCACCCAACAACTAGACCATACAGCCAAGCACCCCATCAAGTCTTCTCCTGAACACCTCCAGTGAAGGTGACTCCACCACCTCCATGGGCAGCCGATTCCAATGGGCAATCACTCTCTCCGTGTAGAACTTCTTCCTAACATCCAGCCTAAACCTGCCCTGGCACAGCCTGAGACTGTGTCCTCTTGTTCTGGTGCTGGCTGCCTGGGAGAAGAGGCCAACCTCTGCCTGGCTACAACCTCCCTTCAGGTAGTTGTAGAGAGCAATAAGGTCACCCCTCAGTCTCCTCTTCTCCAGGCTAAGCAGCCCCAGCTCCCTCAGCCTCTCCTCATAGGGCTTGTGTTCCAAACCCCTCACCAGCTTTGTTGCCCTTCTCTGGACACGTTCCAGCAACTCAACATCCTTCCTAAACTGAGGGGCCCAGAACTGGACACAGGACTCAAGGTGAGGCCTAACCAGTGCAGTGTACAGGGGGAGAATGACCTCCCTGCTCCTGCTGGCCACACTGTTCCTGATGCAAGCCAGGATGCCATTGGCCTTCTTGGCTGCCTGGGCACACTGCAGGCTCATGTTCAGCCTACAATCAACCAGTACCCCCAGGTCCCTCTCTGCCTGGCCACTCTCCAGCCACTCTGACCCCAGCCTGTAGCACTGCATGGGGTTGTTGTGGCCAATGTGCAGAATCCGGCACTTGGATGTGTTAAATCTCATGCCATTGGACTCTGCCCATCTGTCCAGCCTGTCGAGGTTTCTCTGCAAAGCCTCTCTGCCCTCCAGCAAATCAACACCTGCCCCCAGTTTGGTGTTGTCTGCAAATTTACTGATGATGGACTCAATTCCCTCATCCAGATCATCAATAAAGATGTTGAAGAGCATGGGGCCCAGTACTGATCCCTGGGGCACACCACTAGTGACAGGCTGCCAGCTGGATGTGGTGCCATTCACCACCACTCTCTGGGCTCGGCCCTCCAGCCAGTTCCTAACCCAATGCAGTGTGCTCCTGTCCAAGCCATGGGCTGCCAGCTTGGCCAGGAGTTTGCTGTGGGGAACGGTGTCAAAGGCCTTGCTGAGGTCCAGGTAGACCACATCCACAGGCCTCCCCACGTCCACCAGGCGGGTCACCTGATCATAGAAGGAGATCAGGTTGGTCAGGCAGGACCTGCCCCTCCTAAATCCATGCTGGCTAGGCCTTAGCCCCTGGTCATCCTGTAAGTGCTGTGTGATCGCACTCGAGATGACCCATTCCATAATCTTGCCTGGCACTGAGGTCAGGCTGACAGGCCTATAATTCCCTGGCTCATCCAACCGGCCCTTCTTGTGGATGGGCACCACGTTAGCCAGCTTCCAGTCTTCTGGGACCTCTCCAGTGAGCCAGGACTGCTGAAAAATGATGGAAAGTGGCTTGGACAGCTCATCTGTCAGCAATCTCAGCACCCTAGGATGGATCCCATCCGGTCCCATGGCCTTGTGGGGGTCCAAGCGGCTCAGTAGATCTCTAACTTCCTCTTGGAGCAGTGGGAAACTATGCAGCTCTCTGGCTCCTTCTGCCAGCTCTGCAGGCCAGCTGTCTGGAAGACGTTCTGCCCTGCTAGTGAAGACTGAGGCAAAGAAGGTGTTAAGTACCTCTGCCTTTTCCTCATTCTTTGTTACAACGTTCCCCTCCGTGTCAACCAAGGAGTGGAGGTTGTCCTTGCCCTTCTTCTTGCTATTGATGTATTTATAGAAGGACTTTTTGTTGTCCTTCACAGCAGAGGCCAGTCTAAGTTCTAAATGGGCTTTTGCCTCCCTAATTTTCTTCCTGCACAACCTAGCAACATCCCTAAACATTCTGTAGGTTGCCTCCCCTTTCTTCCAAAGATGATACACCCTCTTTTTTTCCCTAAGTTCTATTAAAAGTTCATTGCCCATCCAGGCTGGCCGTCTGCCCCAGCGGCTCATCTTCCGGCACACCGGCACAGCCTGTTCTTGCACCTTCAATAGTTCTTCCTTGAAGTAGGTCCAGCTCTCCTGGACCCCTTTGTTTTTAAGGGCTGATTCCCAAGGAACCTTCTGAATTAATTCCTTGAGTAGCCTGAAGTCTGCCCTGCTGAAGTCCAGAGTGGAGGTCTTCTTGCTCCCCCTCTTGGCTTGGCTGCATACTGAAAACTCTATTATGTCGTGGTCACTGGTGCCTAAACACCCTCCGACCACCACATCACCCACCAGCCCTTCCCTGTTGGTAAAGAGGAGGTCAAGCATAGCCTTACCCCTGGTAGGCTCGTGCAGCACCTGGGATAAGAAGCTGTCCTCCATGCACTCTAAGAACCTCCTAGACTTCCTCCTCTCTGCTCACCATCTCCTAAGAGAAATACTGCCTGTCTCTCAGAGAAGTGCATGTTTATCAGCAGAGGTAGGGTTGCTGTTCTGCAGGCAAATATTTCTTGTTGCTGGGAAACAGACTTGGGTGAAAAAATAAGCGGCAGGTATTGGTATATGGTTTGGAGAGTATCATGAGGAAGAGTCTTGATTTGCTAGTTGAGGTGACTTGATTTTTCTTGCATTGAGTTTGTGCCTGACATCAAATAAATCACAGTTTGGTCTTTTGGGAGTGATACTTCTCTCTTATAAAGCCATCTCACTCAAAACATTCTTCCTCAAGTATCTTCCTTGCATTTTGGATTAAACTGGCTTCAAATCGTCAATATCTGTGTTAGTTGGGAGAGTGCAGTGACCATGCACTGGTGGAGTTCACAGACCAAAGGGAAATGAATCAGACAAGGAGCATAGTCAGGATCAGGAATTCTAGGAAAGCAAAATTCTAGCTTTTCAAGGAGTTGATCAGTAGGATGTCCTGGGAAATGGCCCTCATGGACAAGGGAGAACAACAGAGCTGGCAAATCCTTAGACCCTTAGAGCACAAGAGCTCTTGATACCCAGGTGTAAGAAAACGGGCAAGGAAAGAAAGACATCAGCATGGCTGAGTCAAGAACTGATGGTTAAACTAAAGGGCAAGAAGGAACTCCATGGGCAGTGGAAGCAGGGACAGGTGTCCTTGGAAGAATATAGGGATATTGCCCGGCTGTGTAAGGATATTGCCCAGCTGTGTAGGGATAAGGTCAGGAAGGCCAGGGTACAGTTGGAGATCAACTTGGCAAGGGATGAGAAGAATAACAAGAATGGTTTCTATAGGGATATGAACCAGAAAATGAAAGTTAAAGAAAATGTACCCCCTCAATGTGAAGAATTGTGAGTTAGTAACAACAGGTGAGGAAAAGGGTGAGGCTCTCAACAACTCTTTTACCTTGGTCTTCATTGGCAGCCTCTCTCCTCAAACTTTCCATGCTGAAGGACCACAAAAGGGGGACAATGAAACAAAACTCTTCGCACTGTAAGTGGAGACAAGGTTCGTGACCCCCTGAGAAACCTGAACATACGGAACCTGATGAGGTGCATTCCAGAGTCCTGAGAAAACTCGCTGATATATTTGCCAAGCCACTCTATGATATTTGAAAAGTCCTGGCAGTCAGTACAATGACCCTGGTGACTGGGAGAAAGGAAATATTACACCCATTTTAAAATACATTAGAAAGAATGTCCCTAGGAAGTACTGACCTGTCAGCCTCACATCTGTGTCTGGGAAGATCACAGAACAGATCCTCCCAGAAGCTCTGATAAAGCACATGGAGGATAGGAAGGTGATTTAAGATACCCATCATGGCTTTTCTGAGAACAAGTCCTTGCTGACCAACCTATTTGATGGGCATCAGTGGACAAGGGAAGGGCAATGAATGTCATTTATCTGGACTTCTACAAGGCCTCTGACAAAGTTCCCCATAAATGGATTCAGTGGGTAGGACTGTTTGGTGGATGAGGAATTTGCTGAATGGTCTCATCCAGAGGGTCATGGTCAGTGACTTGAGGTTCAGATGTTGAGGAGTGACAAGTAGTGTCCCCTGGAGTCTGTACTGGGGGATACACAAATGCTGTCTAATATCTTCAGCAATGATATAGATAGTGGGATTGAGTTCACACACAGCAAGTCTGCAGATGGCACTATCCTGAGTAGTGTGATCTATATGGCAGAGGGAAGGGATGTCATCCAGAGAGACCTGGACAAGCTGGAGAAGTGGGCCCAGGTGACTCAACATGGCCAAGTACAAGGTCCTGCAACTAGGTTGGGAAAATCCTATTTATCAATACAGGCTCAGGGAGTGGGTTCGAGGGAGGATGACAAAAATGTTGAGAGGGCTGGAGGATCTCTCCTGTGAAGACAGGCTGAGAGAGCTGGGGCTATTCAGCCTGGACAAGACAAGGTTCCAGGGAGACCTTACAGTGGCCTTCCAGTACCTTAAGGGGGCCTTCAAGAAAGCTGGGGAGAGACTGCTTACAAGGGCCTGTGGTGACAGGCAAGGGGCAAGGGGCAATTTCTCAAAACTAGAGAAGGGTAGGTTTAGATTGTACATTAGGAAGAAGTTCTTTACTCTGAGGGTGGTGGACCACTGCATCAGATTGCCTAGGGAGGTGATGGAGACCCCATCCCTGGAGACTCATTCAAAGTTAGGTTTGATGGGGCTCTGAACAACCCAATGTAGCTGGGTATGTCTGTCCTTACTGCAGAATATTTGGACTAGATGACATGGGTCCCTTCCAACCCAATGTATTCTGATTCTATCATTATAGCTCCTAGCACCCTTAGTTAAGGCAAACAGAAAATGTTCCTATAATATAGATTGGTTTCACAACAAAGGTTTGAGTTGTGGGTGGCTAAGCTTGCAGCTTACTCCCTTCCTCTACTCCTCCCTCCAAGCTTGAATCACCAGATCTCATAAGACTACAAATCTTTGGAAATTATGTATCTTAAACTCTAGAGTGAGCTTGCTTTGAATACATTTTTAATTTCTCCAAAACTTAGAAAATCACACTGAAATTCCACAGGCATTCTTGCCTTTCTGTGAACTGCTTCTGAGTATAAATATTAGGAAAATGCTGTGTATCTTTTCAGACTGATATTTTTCCAGCATAAAATGATGAACTCCTCTTTAAGATAACAAAGCATAAGCAAACAAAGGAAGAAAGAAACCAAATGAAAGCATTATTCAAGCACAGGACTCTGATGACATGGGTTTTCATACCAAAGCATATTTTGTGGCATAATGTTAAAAGTAGTGATTAACAGTATCATGAAATGACAAAGCAGCAATCTCTAAAGCAGCCATAAAGATTCTATACTTCTATTTCAGAAAGGGTTTTAATAAGTTGATGGGTAAGGATAAGAAGAAAGTGTTTGCATTTCTGCATGAGAACTCTTCAAGGAGAGCTTGGTTTGGCATCATCAAAGATGTGAAAATGAGCAAGACCTACACAAAACCCCATTCTAAGATGCCTGCAAGTTTCTAATGTAGTGTTTAAGAGTTTTAGAAAAACATTTTTTATTTAGCCTACTTCCATTCATTAGAATAGTAGAAAAGAGAATGTGAGAAGGGAGAGAGTTTAACTTTGCAAAATGTCTTAAATTTCTTTCATAAATCCAAGTCAGTGAGAGATCACCTCTGATTTTTTTTTTTTCCTAACAGCTCCATATTTCAGGGTAGAGAACTACTGTGCACAGGAGACAAATGGTCCAAGTCTGGGTCCTGATTCATTGGTGATTCTCACTGCTTGTGTCTGAAAGGGGTTTGAACAGAAGACCTTGAGTCACTACAGTAAGAAATTACTTAAAATTAGAAATAATAGAGAGTTCCTGAAAACTGGTGCTACATTTGGTCCATATTTGTTGTCAGAGACTTAAGTGGGTTAGATAGGTTCTAAAACTAGTCAGACCAATAACCTACAGATAGTTTAAAACCATGGATAATTCATTACCCACATCTCTCTAGTAATTAAGCATTGCATAAAGATCACAAGAGAATCTGAATTGCTTACTGTCACTTTCACTTTGTGGCTTACAGCTTTGGCCCAGCTTTTAAGCATTCCTCACTGGCATGCATGGCATCTATGCATAAAGCAATTTAACTCACTCAGGAAGCATGATTACCACTTGCCTTTCTGCTAAAGGTTTCTCTGTTCATGTGGGGCTGACACTTAGAGTCTCTTGCCTCAGTGCCTTCTGTGTTGTGTAAGTAATCTCTTCAGACATACCATCTATTTTAAAGTAATGTCTCCTTATTTTACATCCTCCTGTTTTGACCTCTGACAAAAGTAAATATTCCTCTGAGAGACAGGAAGGTATGAGAAGAGGAAACATCTCAAAACACAGAAAACTTTGTTTAAACAGCATAAATTAATGCCATATCACAAAGTGTAAGTGACATGCAATTGCTTGTTGTTATCAGCTATTTAACCTTGAAAACTATTGTATGCGAAAAGAGAAGAGCACATAAATAATAGACGTATGCTCTTCAAAGCCCTCGATACTTGCAAAACTTTTGTGAACCTTTCTCTCACTCCTGTAAATGAGGTGCATCATAGCTGTTATACTCCAGCTAAGGCAATGGATGGGAACCTAGATTTTTGATCCTGTACTAGCAAATTCATAGGTGCAGTATTTGATGGCCTCGCAAATACTGATGAGTCTGTCTTTGCAAAGCCTTTGTGACCTCTAATGACTGGATAGGAAACTGATGGACAGAGAGATGAGAGGACATTCTGCCGTTGCAATGAGCCTGCAGCTGATTTAGGAAAATGTGAAGAGTTCCCAGATCCCTGAACAGGACTCTTTAGCAGGTGTTGGAAAAAAAACACATCTTGAAAAAGGCACAACCCTCACTCAGTTAACTGCCAGGGCCTTCCCCCAGCCTGACCTCACCGCAGCTTTGTATGAGGCTGTCTTCATTATCGTAGTGCTCTCCTATCTTGTTCCTGTAGTTTATTTGGTAAATGTTTTACACCACCACAGCTGTTAGAGCAGTGCAGTCCTTCAACCTGATGTAGATCAGGAATAACGAAGTTTAGAAATCACGAATTTGAGGAACACCAGGCAGACTAGTCCAAGCTTTTACATGAATATTCTGTTTACACTGATAGTTATTCCTGTGCTCTGTGAAAGCCCCTGAGTAATACCACAGTGATGCATCCATCTTACATTATTTTAATGTATTCAAACACTCAGTTTGCTCATTCTAGGATTGCTGGGAGTTATGGGCTTTGCTCTGACATTTAATTCCAGGTTCTCATACAGTGTTCCTGAAATCAAGCATCAAATACCTTTTCTGAGACTCCTTAAGAGCAGAGGAAATTGGAAAACCCTACTATGACACCCTGTTCATGAAAAAAAAAAAAACATATCTGGGATTCTTTGTAAGACCATCTCAAGCTTTCTAATTGTAGGGAAGCCATTTAGACAGGCCCTTGAGAGCTGCTGGTGCTCTTAACTGTCTTTGCTAGGACAGATGATGCAAGTAATAGCAATGCAATCAGATGAAATAGGCTCTGAAACTCATAAAGCAGATGTGGACAATATGATTCATATTACTTACTGTTGTAAATACTGTGATGGAATTGCAGTGCTTTGCAGATGTGAGACATCTAGGCTTTATAATTTACATTCCCCCTGCCCCCGGCCATTTGTAATGAATACAGGTCAATTTTTTCACAAGTCAGTAGACAAGATTCTTTCCTTGTAATCTTAGCATCTGTCTTTAAATGTGAGGAAACACACATCATGACCGATTACAACAATCGTGTCACAGGATGTGATGATAGGGGTTTACAATCTGATATGTGCTCGTTCCCACATCTTTCCCTACAGTAGTATTTCTGTATGTGAATGCCACACTGATTTTGAAAGATGATAAGAACACAATTTTGGCTGTACAGATTTTATTTTCTTGGGTTTTTTCCTGAATTATACACTGGGATGAGTGAATGATACTTTAATTGAAGTCAGAGGTTCTTCCTTATGCATAACCAAGAGTAGTGTCTTGCCATCCAGATTTAATCACACATATTGACACTATAGGTCAGTAACCCTTTATACTTTGTGGCTGGACTCACAAATATCTCTGATGTAGTTTATTTTTTTAAGTTGATATAAATAACTAACATCATACATAATATAATATTGCAAATAATATACATACTAACCTGATTCAGTGTTGTCTACTAGAACTACCATTTTTATGAATCCTGGCTCTGTTTGGCTCAGTGCAATAAATGCCTTGTGTCATTAGCTACCTCTAGAAAATTCTGTTTAATCTCTACCACTGCCTTTTTGTATTTTAGGGTACTTGCATCTTTTGAAATGGTTTCATTTTTCAATAACTTTTTCCTACTACTACTTCATCTTGAACCAGTTGCCTATAAAGACAAAAAAGCCTACACAGCAGGTTTTTATCTAGCAATTAATGGAACCAGTTCTTCTTTTGCTACTGCAGCTATACATCAAAAAGAAAACAATTATTGCTACTGCTTCTTAGAATATCATCAGACCAGTGTTTGAACAGCAGCTTTTTACTCCCACTGAGAGGAAACACAGAACTTACATTTACATGAATTTACATTACAGGTAACTTTCCCCCTCCCAGATAATGCACATCTGTGTCACATTTGACTTTAAAGATCTTCTTATCAAACTAAGAATTTATTTTTTATATATCTCTCTGAACTGTCTGAGGTGTAAATGCAATTTCTGCTGTATTCTTAGCTATCCTTGTAGTACAGGAGAGACATTATGAACCTTCCAAGGGCCCTTCTTCATCTAACATAAAACCCTAGAGGCATTTTAGCAATTAAAATGAGCAACTAGATGCTTTCATGGTTTAATTTATACACTATTCAAACATTACTTAGGCAATGCTTTCATTTGGATTAATTTGTTTTAACATAATAGAAATTCCCCAGCTTTGCCTTGAAAATTTGAACCTGTCCACAGCAATAGTTTCTCCATGCACTTTCCACCCAAGGATTTGCATAGATTGGGAGAGTCATGCACATCTACGTATACACAGCTAAAAAACGTGATATATGACATTTTAAAGGTACACTGTGCAGGACTACTGACAAGAAATACAATCCAGATAGCAAGGTTCACTTTAATTATTCAGATCTTGCAGGCATACTTAGAGTAGGTTAAATCTGAGGACAATAATCATTGTATTACTAGCTTTGAGCTAGACTGATAACATTTTTTTTTTTTCTGTAATTCAACTCCTGCTGTTCACCACAGTCTTTCAGAATTTCTTAGTGGCACAAGAAGACTACTTAACAGGAAGAATAATCTCTATTAGTGGCACAGCTACCGGAACACACTGTTCATTCATCCTGGATGGCCAAGGGCTCAGGTCCAGCCAACATGGATTTAGGAAGGGCAAATCCTGACTCTCCAACCTGATCCTCTTTTATGAGCAGGTGACCTGCATGGTGGATGTGGGGAGGCCTGTGGATGTGGTTGACATGGACCTCAGCAAGGCCTTTGACACCATCCCCCACAGCAAACTGCTGGATAAGCTAGCAGCTCGTGGCTTGGACAGCAGCACTCTGCACTGGGTTAGGAACTGGCTGGAGGGCTGGGCACGTTCAAGTGTCTCGATGTCCTTCTTAAACTGAGAGGCCCAGAACTGGACACAGTACTCAAGGTGTGGCCTAACCAAAGCAGAGTACAGGGGCACAATGACCTCCCTGCTCCTGCTGGCCATACTATTCCTAATGCAGGCCAGGATGAGGTTGGCCCTCTTGGCTGCCTGGGCACACTGCAGCCTCATGTTCAGCCTCCCATCAACCAGCACCCCCAGGTCCCTCTCTGCCTGGCCGCTCTCCAGCCACTCTGACCCCAGCCTGTAGCGCTGCATGGGGTTGTTGTGGCCAATGTGCAGCACCCGGCACTTGGATGTGTTCAATCTCATGCTGTTGGACCCTGCCCATCTGTCCAGCCTGTCGAGGTCTCTCTGCAAAGCCTCTCTACCCTCCAGCAGATCAACACCTGCCCCCAGCTTGGTGTCGTCCACAAATTTAATGACGATGGACTCAATGCCCTCATCCAGATCATCAATAAAGACGTTGAAGATCATGGGACCCAGCACTGATCCTTGGGGCACACCACTAGTGACTGGCCGCCAGCTGGATGTGGCACCATTCACCACCACTCTCTGGGCTCGGCCCTCCAGCCAGTTCCTAACATCCACAGGCCTCTCCACATCCACCAGGAGGGCCACCTGATCATAGAAGGAGATCAGGTTGGTCAGGCAGGACCTGCCCCTCCTAAATCCATGCTGGCCCCTGGTCATCCTGTAAGTGCTGTGTGATTGCACTCAAGACGACCCGTTCCATAATCTTGTCTGGCACTGAGGTCAGGCTGACAGGCCTGTAATTCCCTGGCTCTTCCAACTGGCCCTTCTTGTGGATGGGCACCACATTGGCCAGCTTCCAGTCTTCTGGGACCTCTCCAGTGAGCCAGGACTGCTGAAAAATGATGGAGAGCAGCTTGGACAGCTCATCTGCCAGCTGCCTCAGCACCCTAGGATGGATCCCATCCGGTCCCATGGACTTGTGGGGGTCCAAGCAGTTGAGAAGATCTCTAACTCTCCCATACTGGAACAGAGGAGAACTATGCTGCTCCCTGGCTCCATCTGCCAGCTCTGCAGGCCAGCTGTCTGGAAGACGTTCTGTCCTGCTAGTAAAAATTGAGGTAAAGAAAGTGTTAAGTACCTCTGCCTTTTCCTCATCCTTTGTTACAGCACCAGCACCAGCACCAGAACAAGGGGACACAGTCTCAAGCTGCAACAGGGGAAGTTTAAGCTGGAGGTGAGGAGAAAATTCTTCACCGAGAGAGTCATTCGTCATTGGAATGGGCTGCCCGGGGAGGTGGTGGAGTCACCATCCCTGGAGGTGTTTAAGAGGGGATTGGATGTGGCACTTGGTGCCATGGTCTAGTCGTGAAGTCTGTGGTGACAGGTTGGACTCAATGATCTTCGAGGTCTCTTCCAACCTTAGTGATACTGTGATACTGTGTCCCTGCAATATGAAGAGCACTGTACACATGTTAGGAAAACTAAATGCACATTATTTGTGTATTAAGTGTCCACACTGAGCATATGCTATGAGAATGTACTTCTCTTTTGGCAAGGTGTTTGATCAGTCTACCAGTTGACAGAGACATTGCTTGAAATTTCCTAACAAAATTTGTAAATTCCTATGTCTGTTCTCATACACTTATGCACATATACCTCTTCTTTTGTCACTACAAAAGGAATTGAAAACATAAAATGTTTAATGATCACAGAATCACAGAATCACCAAGGTTGGAAGAGATCTCAAAGGTCATAAAGTCCAACCTGTCACCACAGACCTCATGACTAAACCATGGCACCAAGTGCCACATCCAATCCCCTCTTGAAAACCTCCAGGGATGGTGACTCCACCACCTCCTTGGGCAGCCCATTCCAATGGCTAAAACTCTCTCCATGAAGAACTTTCTCCTCACCCCGAGCCTAAACTTCCCCTAGAGCAGCTTGAGACTGTGTCCTCTTGTTCTGGTGCTGGTTGCCTGGGAGAGGAGATCAACCTCCTCCTGGCTACAACCATCCTGATGTCCTTTCTGCTTTGGTTCCCCACCAAAAATCCACATACTTGTGTATTTTGAATAAAAAATTCAATACCATGAACTGAAAGTAGTTTCATGGTGTTGTATTGCTAGAAAGATCACCTGGATTTTGCAAATGGTTGCTAGAAATGACAAACCCATAGCCTAACTCTCAGATTACGTTTCAAAATATAAAGTAGATCTTAAGTGAACCTATTCCTCTCTATCTGAAGACTGACTGCAGAGGGAATCTGGACTGGCTGCAGAGTAAGGGTGAAAAAGCACATCTGTTACATACAGGAGTGTGTGTAAGACAAAAAGGTGCTACTGGTTTCTCATGTGCTCTGTTAATAGATTTTCCTCGCTTTTGTAAGTTACTGATCACACCTGCTAGGTACATCTGCTGCACTTCTAGCCACAGGCTGGCTGTGATTTAATGACAGTGGATTGCTGTTTTGTGCTGTTGCCTTGAGATCAGGTTTGTGTACTCTCTGGGGGATTTGTCTAACAGGGCAAGAGTAGCTATGCAGGGACAGAGGCTCATGCATCCACATATATGTATGCACATATATGCTGATACTCACAGAGCTGGATAGGATGATTTCTTTGTGAGCATGATAAGAAAAAGAAAAGCTGAATAATGACACAGTTAAAGTGTAGAAAAGGAAATTTTAGCTGCTAGGCAAAAGGCAAGAAATCCTCACAAAAGCCAAATCTGCTTTTACATGGGATTTAGTTCAAATCACAGGACACATTAGCTGTTTGTGGCTCTTATCCTGTCAGTAAGTACTACCCGAATGCAACACAGGATGACACCAGTTAAAATTAGCCTTAGCCAGGAAAATATTTTAAGCAAGTTTAAGCAGCTTGAACGAGTGACAATCTCTGTGTTTCATGCTGAGTCTATGAAACTCAGGTATAAGCATTTTCCATGTTTGTGAGCCCCTTTAGGCATAAAAACTCTAGTATCATATGGAAAACTGGAAATTAGATAAATATTTAAGCACTTTACACATTTAAATAACTTTTACCAGTGGCTGTTTTTCCCTGAAGCCTTGGATTCTGGCCTGCACAGTAGGATCTCCCACTGAACACTGCAGGTGAATTCCTTCACTGGTATAAATTACTGCACCTCCTCTCCCTTCAGTGGGGGAAAGCATCCAAATTGTTGACCTACAGGGATAAGTATCCCAGCTGTCATCTTCTCATGCTGTTTTTGTCAACTGTTTTTCAAACTAAGTTTATTTTTAATTAGTTCATTTGTGTAGTTTTACTCGTCACTGGTGCTAGGCTGATTTACCCTAGTGGAAGACCTGGCTTGCTGAGAATGTACTTTGCTGAATTGAACACACGGCAGTAACAGGCTGTAACTATCCCTCTGTGGCCCTGATCATATTTTATTTGAGCTGAATTTCCCATAGTGGCTGCTGTTACAAAAGACCTAAAGGTCCCTGGAGGTGTTCAAGAGGAGACTGGACATGGCACTTGGTGCCATGGTCTAGTTATGAGGTCTGTTGGGACGGGTTGGACTTGATGATCCTTGGGGTCTCTTCCAACCTTGGTTATACTGTGATACTGTGATACTGTGATATTCTATTCTATTCTATTCTATTCTATTCTATTCTATTCTATTCTATTCTATTCTATTCTATTCTATTCTATTCTATTCTATTCTATTCTAAAAGGATTATGGCACATGTGCTTTATTTTCAATTTTTGTTCTGTTTTGCTTTTCCTGAGGTTGCCTTCCTGCACTGAAGGACAAGAGGTTGATCTTCAACCTTGCAAATATTTTGTTGAATGAGTAGATTTAAAATTTCTGCACACAGATTAGTTTCTCCACTATTATTGAATCTTCTGTTTAAAATTAATTTTGCCTACAGTGATATGGGAATCTTCCAACACCACATGAAACACACAGAAGATTTGTGGAAGAGAGCAGACAGAAGAGGCACAACAAACGTGAATTCATAGGCATTAATGTAAAAAGAAATTACTTTTAAGTGATTATTACTTTCCCTTGATGACCTTTTTCTCATTGTCAGTTCTGTTAATGTTTTGGTCTCAATATATTTTATTCAGAATCCCTGAATTTTGAGAAACAAAGTAAAGGATAGATTTAATCTTGAATTCACTATAAAAGTGAAACCATTCCTATTACATACAAAAGTGATGAACAGTCAGTGGAGACATTTCCATGATAGCAGTGCAGTACATCAAAACAATATCTCTGTATAAAAAAATTGTATCCCTATAAGACCAATAATAAATAGAAATATTTATCAAAGCATTTTAGAATTTTATTAAAAGGGTTTATTTTTATTTTTTTTTCTCAATTTGTTTTTATTTTTAATGGGGAAAGGAGAAAATACTTCAGCACATTATCCTGTATCACTTCATTAAAATTTTCAGAAGGAAAGGGATGTTAAAGTTCTTATTGAAAGCCATTTTTTAATCTAAAATGTGGCTTTCAAAGACTGGGGGAAAACAAAAAATATATTAAAATTTATGTCCTATTTTTCATAAAATTTCATATAAAAAATCCTTGGCAATATTCATATATTTCTAATGAAAATTTGCAGAGAACACAGGAAAGAGATAAAACAGCAGCAATGCAGATCCTAGCAACTAGATAAATTACTTTTACCTCACGTCAGTTAGGGCTTCTCTTGCCAGAATCTGACAGTCACAAAGACAAGAAATTTTACTTGGGTAATTTCTTTCAGATGTAGTAATCCACAATTCAGCAAAGCATCCAAGCATGCTGAATTGGACTAAAATTTTGTTGCAAAGGCATTTTAACAGAGGATTTGGGAATTTGCTGAATCCGAACCACAGAGTACACAGACTAAACCAAAGTCTTATTATATGTCCTGCAATTTGCTCTTGCATTTTATGGGAGGTTTTTGGTTTCTAACATATTGGACATTCTCTGTCAGTCTTTTAATGCAACAAAAGATTCCTACAAGTTTTGGCAGCCTTTTAATGGAAGAAAATCTCCAAAATAATCTTACAAGTTTTATGGCACAGAAAAGCCAAATGGAACAATTATTTCAGTTGCCTACATGTTTTGTGGGCTTTATTTTTGGAGATAGAATTATTCAGCTTCATCTTGACATTGCTGCCTTTCAATATACCAGATTTTTTTGTGTGTGTGAACAATTTCTTATTGTAATAGTTAAAATTGGCAGATTGGTGTTTTAGAGTCTGGAGGAAAGATTGGGATCACTCAATACTTGCCTGTGCTGTTATTTGGTTTAGGACTTGCAAATGGTTGTGGGTTGCTGTTGTGTTTTGTTGTGTTTTTTTCTTTTACCCATAAAGCTATTATGACAAAGTGATGAAAGAATGGCAAAAGTACAGGCTGGGTGTGAAATGGGTTAGGAGTAGCTATGGAGAAAGACACTTGAGTGTATTGATTGAAGAGAAGGTCACCTTTAGCCTGCAGTGCTCTCATGCAGCCCAGAAGGCAAATTGTATCCTGGGCTGCATCAAGAGGAATGTGGCCATCAGGGCAAGAGTTGTGATTCTTCCCCTTTGCTCCTGAGATGACCCTTCCCCTTGCTCTTGTGAGATGACCCCTCGAATACTGCATCCAGTTCTGGTCTCCTTCTCATAAAAACAACATATAACCACTGGAGCAATTCCAGAGGAAGACCACAAAGATGATCCGAAAGCTGGAACACCTATGCTGTGAGGACAGGCTGAGGAAGCTGGGGTTGTCCAGAGAAGAGAAGTCTCCAGGAGGACCTTATAGATGCCTTCCAATACCAGAAGAGATGTTACAGGAAGACTGGAAAGGGATTTTTTGTATGAGTATCTAGCAATAGGACAAGAGAAAGTGGTTTTAAGCTCAGGGAGAATAAGGTTGGACTGGATCTTAGGAAGAAGTTCTTCAGTAAGAGGGTGGTGAGATTCCAGAATAGGCTGCCCAGGGAGTCTGTGAATGCCTCCTCTCTGTGGCTGTTCAAGACCAGGCTGGGTGAGGCCTTGAGCAGCTGATTATCATTGTGGGGCATCTCTGCCCATGGCAGGGAGGTTAGAGCAAATGATCTCTTGGGTCCCTTTAAGCCTAAGCCACTCTATGGTTCTATGACTCTGTCACATTGGTGCACAGAAGGCACACGATTGTGACTCATGGGAGACCACATCTTTCAGTTGTGGAGAAGCTTTCAATCCGTTTGCTTTTTAATCAGTCATGCTAAAAATGGGCACACAACTTACATATACACAGCATATTTGGTCTATGATAAACTCTTTTTTTGAGAGTAAAATGCTCAAATGCAAATTTTGCACTGTAAATGCTATCTGCTGATGATTCTACAAGCACAGAATTACAATATACACAGACAAGACTAGCTGTCCTTTGATTTGTAAACTGAGCAATTGAATATGACCTTCACAGTGCTGTTCTGTTCTCAGTCTTTACATCTAATAGGCTTTAAAAAGGAGCAAAATCATCACATTTACTATATATGATTAATTTTCTTGAATCTAATACAAAACAAAAAACCTCTGTGATTACTAAGTCAAAATAAAAGATAACAGAGAGAACAAAAGAAAAAAGTTCAAGTCAATGATTGTATTTGAATAAGTGTTTTTAAACTTGAACCAAATTTTGTCTGAGTACTTATACTTAGCATCAGAAGAGTGGTATGTATGCTGCCTTGGTACCTTTGAAAGTCTCTGCAATTTAGACTGGGAGAGGCAGTCCAGGGACTACTGGCTCTTGGATCTGAATGTTCATTCTTTTAAGCCTGTTTAGAATCATAGAAACATAATTCTGTGATTAGAATGAAGTACTAGAGTGCACTGAATTGGAAGTGAACTTAAAGATCATCTAGTTCCAAATCCCCTGACATTGGGAAGGACACCTTCCACCAGCCAAGGTTACACAAAGCCTCATTCAACCCAACCTTGAACACTTGCAAGGAATGAGCATCCACAGCCTTGCCGGGCACCCTGTTCAGGTGCCTCACCATCCCCATAGTAAAGAATTTATCCCTAATATCTGATTTAAATCTACCCTCTTCAATTTGAAACCACTGATCCCCATCCTGTCACTACACTCCCTGATAAAAAGTCCCTCACATCTTTCTTTATAGGCCCTCTTTATGTACTGGAAGGAAGGCCAGGAGCCTTCAATTCTCCAGGCTGAACAACTTCAACTGTCTCAGCCTGTCCTCATAAGGGAGGTGGTCCACCTCCCCCAATGCCCCCTATCATCTTCATGGCTCTCCTCTGGACTCACATGAGCAGTTCCATGTCTTTCTTATGTTGGTGTCATGGGTTTAGGGAGTGGACAGATGATCTTTACCACTTCCCAAAGGAGTAAAAGAAAACACTACACACAGGATTGGAAAGAATTGGAAGTTTAAGTGGAAGTACTGTTCACAACTATATACAACAGTACAAAACCATACAGAAATACACAAATCCATGGTCAACCTCAGCCTAGTTCTCCAGTCTGGGCTTACTACAGAACCTCATTAGGCCAAAGCTTTACACGACCTTCCCCCAAACCAGGTCAAAGACCCAGGCCTCAAATGCACCGCCCCACATCCCCCACCCCATACCTTCCTATACAGGCCCAAATAATGCAGTAAGAAAATCAGCTTGCCTGCACCAGAGCCCACTCCCCTGCAAATACCAAAGAGATAAGAGTCTGCACGCACGCAGGGAGAAAAGAGGGGAAAAGGGACAGACAAACAGCCTGTGCTGTTCATTTATCAAAGGGATATGCAGGCATTATGGGAATGAAATAACAAAAGATTACACCTTTCCAGTGTACACTTCCTGGGAGACAGACTCCCTCTGTATGGTTCTTAAGAGATCCAGTCTTAAACTCACAACAGCTGGGGAACCCAGAGCTGAACCAAAGGCGTGGTGTCAACAGAGTGGAGTAGAGCGGCAGAATCCCATACCTTGACCTGCTGGCCACACTTCTTTTGATTCAGCTCAGGATAGAGCTCACTTACTGGGTTACAAGCACACACTTCTAGCTCATATTCAATTTTTCTTCCACAAATACCTCCAAGTCCTCCCCTTCAGGGCTTCTCTCAATCCATTTAACCCTCACCTGTATCCGTGATTGCAATTGCCCTGACTCAGGTGCAGAATGGAGAAGGAGGAGGCAGAGGCCCATCCCCCCCTACCCCCCTCCATCCAGACCCCTGCCCAAACACAAAGGAATACACTGAACGATTTCCTGGGGAACAATACCTGGACAGTTACCTAAGGACTAAGACCTGTATAAAAAGACTTGAGCAATACTGGCAAGACAGAAGCAAGGAGACAGCACCACATGCTGGAAACATCATGGGGCAACACAACTGATCTTGGACTCCAAAAACCCTCTCTCCACCTCTGACCACTGGTAGTATAATCCCTTTCCTCCTTTTTCCTTCTTCTCCCTATGTCTCTAGCCAAGTTCACCTCCAGCTGAGTCTTGATTTTCCTGGTGTTTTCCCAGAACTCTCTGACCTATAATTTCCCTATGGCACGTAACCCTGCCTCCAATCCCTATGCATTTTGGTTCTGACTAGCAGGTCTTGACCTGACCTCCTGTCTGCCCGGCCTGAATTCTTGCATATAATTAATGAGAGCTCTTGTGCTCTCAGAAAAATGTCTTTACATATAATCCAGCTGTGATTTACTTCTTTCCCGCTGAGGGCAGTTTCCCAACAGATGCTACTCACTTGTGCCCTAAACAACTTAAAGTTTTTCTTGACTGCTTTTATGTCCTGTACCCCTCAAGACTGAGAATTGCACCATGGCATTTTCACTGCCACCCAGGCTTGATCTTTCCAATCTTGATCTTTCCAGTAAGTTTCTGTACATTAGTGATGAATAGGTCCAGCTTTGCCTCTCTATCACCTGTATCACAGTATCACAGTATCACAGTATTACCAAGGTTGGAAGAGACCTCGAAGATCATCGAGTCCAACCTGTAACCACAAACCTCACAACTAGACCATGGCACCAAGTGCCACATCCAGTCCCCCCTTGAACGCCTCCAGGGACAGCGACTCCACCACCTCCCCGGGCAGCCCATTCCAATGACGAATCACTCTCTCGGTGAAGAACTTTCTCCTCACCTCGAGCCTAAACTTCCCCTGTTGCAGCTTGAGACTGTGTCCTCTTGTTCTGGTGCTGGTTGCCTGGGAGAAGAGGCCAACCCCTTCCTGGCTACAACCACCTTTCAGGTACTACTGTACTAGAAGCTGAGGCCGCACCTCAAGTGCCGAGTTCAGTTCTGGGCCCCTCACTACAGAAAGGACATTGAGGTGCTGTAGCATGTTCAGAGAAGGGCAGTAAGGCTTGTGAAGGGCCTGGAGCACAAGGCCTATGAGGCATGCCTGAGGGAGCTGGAGTTGTTCAGTCTGGAGAAGAGGAGGCTGAGGGGAGGTCTTGTCGCTCTACAGCTGTCTGAAGGGAGGTTGGAGCGAGGAGGGAGCAGCCTCTTCTCATTGGTGTCAAGCAACAGGACTAGAGGAAATGGTTTTATGCTGCACAAGGGGAGGTTCAGGATAGATTCTAGGAAACAATTCATCACAGAGAGTTAACTAACCTTGGAATGGTCTGCCCAGAGCAGTGGTGGAGTCACTGTCCCTGTAGCTGTTTAAGCAGTGTATGGACCTGGTGCTTAGGGATGTGGTTTAGTATTGACCTGTCAGTTCAAGGTTGAAGGTTGGGCTGGAGGATCTTTGAAGTCTTTTCCAACCTGATGTTTTCTGTGATTCTGTCATTATAAGGTTTCAAAAGATTTTTCTGAGAAGAGAATATTTTTTTCCCCTACTCTATTTTAAAAGGTGAAAGTATTAAGGGAATGGAGCTTACACTACCAGTTATAGTCAATTAGAAAAAGATAAAATATTCAGCAAAAAGTCTTTAAAGACATTTAAAATAACAGTTTCCATCATCCAAAAAGGTATGTTCTATTACTTGATGGAAAATTCAAAATGCTAATTAAAAGTTGTTTCAAGAAATATGACATCTTTGCTTAGATATGTTCATAGTGTACTTCTCTTGGAATTAGCCATTTAATGATTTCTTTTCCTTACTGGCACTTTCAATGTCAGAAAATCAAATATTCATCAGTGTGATCACATTGCTGTATAGATATTTTGACTCCTCCCAAGAACAATAAATGTAGGATTATAAGTCATCACATTGAAATAGGTGAATACTAAGAGAAGCTCATGTTTAACAAAGATTTTTTGGCTATTTTAGTGAATATTCTGAGTTGCCATGTACATTCTGATTTTATGTTAAGTTTCAAAATCCACTGTGGAGTGCCTTAATTAATGCAAAACACAGTCATATAATGGAACCTTTTTTTCATCCTATCTCAAATATGCTGATGTCCCTTTTGTGTAATCACAGGAGTGATTAGAAAAAACAACAGAACTTAATAGGAAAACCATACACATATGCAGACCTCTTGTCATACATATAGTTCTGGAAATCCTTGGAAACTTGGAATAAGTTTCACAAAGTGAGTAAAATATGTGCCCTCTTGAATTTAACAGGTCAAGGATTGTTATACCAAAATCCTTAGAGATCTCTTCCCTTGCACACATCTACCTATTGTGGTGCCACTTAATTTAAATCAAAGTACCAAAAATAGGGATAAAAAGCAACAGATGGGAAGGGGGTGATGAAATAGGAACATGTAGTGAGATCACGCTGTGTATGTACTTACTTAAATGAGAAAACACAGAAAAATCTTCTGTCTCTGCTCCCCATCTTAGCTGTCTACCAATCTGTGGTTTATTTCAGACCCAGAAGAAGACAAAATCTTCAGACAAAGTCTGGAAGAAGAGAAACTGATAGTGAAATTGATATTCAGAGCAATTAAAGGACATATTAAAGTGCCTCATATTTGGAGAACCTTTCCTTTTTTGGGGAAATGACTTGTCTTGAATGACTCTTAAAAAGCCTCATGCTGAGTTAAGTTTGGCACAGAGCAGAAACTCATCTTTTACTCTATAACCCTCATTAAAAATCAGCATACTGATTTGCTTGAGGTGAAGTTACAACCCATTCAATCACACTTGAATAGAAAGTGTGCATAAATCAATAGCCTTTCAGTCTCACGTCTTCTGTGCAGAAGTGCATGATCTTTAAAGTTTTGAAAGAAGAGAGTCTTCACTGTATGGTGGCTTCTTCTGTGGCTTCATAAAAATGTAGGTTGAATTACTTAAATATGCAAAACAGCTCCTGCAAATGCATTGCAGCCAGAAATTACTGTTAGAGAAACACAACATGCTAAGGACATACTCGGTGACTTCCAATTCTTACAACTGCCATATACATATGTATTTATACCTATCAAGTTTGTGGAGGAGAGGCAAAAATACTGGCTTTGTTAAATCAGTCACTGGATAAGCAGCACCTCTCATGGACTGCTTCTTGCAAGTTTGGCCAAGTGTACTGTTCCATCCCTTCAATTAGAAAAGCTCCAACTCACTGCAATAGCAGACTGCACACGGGTGTTGAGCTGACCTTTCCTCCACCATTCTGAAGTGTTAAATCCTAGGAAGCAAGCACTGTGCTCCCTCTTACCTGAAGGTAGTCACCAAACATTTCCTATTTGGTCTTGGAAGACCAGAAGAAGATTTCCTTCCAGCTGTACCATCTATTGACACCTCTACAAGGCAAGGGACAAGTTTTCAAATATTGGAGTATCTAAAATTAAAATGATAGAGATTTAGGCTTGCATAGGTACTCTAAGTGAGATTCTGTGGTGCATCAGAGCATGCTCAGTTACTCATTAACTTCTACAAGCTTACATCTTCAGGACACTCTAGGCCACTGAATCTTACCAAAGCAATCACTCCCTTCCTCTGAAAGGGGAGGGAAGCTAAGAAACTTAAGTTTCATCCAGTTAAGAAAGATGTCCCATTATAAGAAATCTTCAATGGGAAGTTAACAATGTTGTGTATTTAGGGTCCAAAATAGCCCATATTTTAGGCAATAATTTTTCTGAGTTACATTCCAAAATAGAAACCATAAGCATTGCACATTGTGTGCAGTAAAAGGTTGGATTTGCACTTACCAACGCTGTGTCTGCCTGTAACCATATACATCAGAAAATCAGTTAGTGCACATTAAACTTGTGGAGCAGGAGGGAGGGTTGAATCTGGAAACAAGCTCAAAGCTCTTTCTTTGATTTCTGGGGTTATGTTAATGTCAGAAAGGAACAATTCAGCTGCAGCAGCATGCAAAAAATCCAGCCCCAGCACTCTGAAATTTCATACATCAAGGAGCAGTTCTTGCCACGTAAAGATGCCTTGGTGTTTCAGAACATATGGTATGTAAGATCACACACTGTTCTGTGTCTCCTACCCTGGGTAAGAGCAGCAGTGCATGCAGAGGAGGGGAAGGTAGAATTAATTCTAGATTTGTAAGAACTTGGATGATATTCCCTTACTTTTAGTGAAAACAGTATTAATGGAAAAATGAACTCAGTGTGGCAAATAGTGTAAAATCACTATGCCTTAGAATGGAGGGTGATTTTAGGTGAGATAGTTATCCTACCTGCTGGTTTTAAGAAGCCAGTGATTTGCTGCAGATTTGACTTGCTGATGCATAGTGACATCATTAAAGATGAAGAGGGAGGATATGGACACAGGATAAAGTCTGTGATATTTCCATCCACACATGGGACATTTGCACATCCACCTCACTTCCTTAGGACATTAAAGCTGGTTGTTTTCCCAAAGTACAATTGTATTTGCAAGCTTTGTTCTTTATGCCTTCAAAACTGTGTGACAATGTACAACTGTGTGACATACTTTCACTGTAGACCATTTTCCATGCAGCATACAACAGGATATTGCATAGGCAGTATAGTTTATCAGTAGATGCTTCTGCGTCTATCTTCTATTCAGAGAAACAAATGATGGTATTGGAAAATGCAAAAATACAGGTATTCTGAAGAGATAAAATGAAGGGATAATAAGACAGGCAGATACACTATAAACATTTTCTAGCATGCAGGCACTATAAAAAAGGCTTTAAAAAACTCTGGTGTTCATTGTTGAGGGACAAAGATAGGTATGCATTAAATAATGTGAGAGAATAGATGAAAGGAGGTAGAGAAAGATAGATGAAAGGAGGTAGAGAAAGATAGATGAAAGGAGAAGAGAAAGAGAGAAAAAAATATGAAGATATTGCTTTGGTTTAGGGAAAAAAAATCATTAGAGGGATACTAAACACAGATTCAAAGGGTCAGTTAATAAAGAAATACTGTATAATGGATGTTCCTGGGTCTTTTCTTCACCAAGAGATTGGTGTTTCAGCTTAGCAAAGGTTTAATGTATGCATTTAAATTCATGTAACTTCATGATGATTAGTCATAGTAGGCTTTGATTTTGCTATAAATACACAGTCTTAAATATAACCTTCACTTTTATTGTATAGTTGTTGGGGTTTTTTCAAATGTAGATTACAACACCACAGGACAATTCATGTCAGCAGGGAAGTCTCCAGTGCTACTCCAGAGCAGGTTCAACCATGGGCTCAGCCCAGGTGGCTTAGGGATTTATCCCTTTAGAGCTTGACATCTTCCAGCCAGGAAGAAAGCCTCCCTGGGCTCGTGCTTATACCTAGCTGTTCTCATGGGGAAGAGGCCTCTCTGGCCTTTCTCAGCTTGCTACCCACCAGTTCCTTCTGTCCAGAGGTGTCCCCTACTCCATCAACACTGATGTCAGGGCTCTGCCTGCCACTGCAGGGCAGTGCAGAACTCTTGCCACAAGTGCATGGGGCATTGTCTTTTCCTCCCACCTGTCCATGTCCCTCTGAACAGCTGCTCCAACTTTGTACATATTGGATGGTGTCCCCCAGTTTTGTGTCAGCTGCAAAGCTGACAGTGCACTTGGTCATGGGTAGAAATGTTAAAGAAGATAAGCCCTAGGAATCCCAGGAACAACTCCAGGAATCCCACCAGGAACAACTCCTACAAGAAGATTCAGTCCAGTGGCCACCATCTCTGAGCATAGATGCCCAAACAGGTATTTATTCCTGTGATGGGGTGCTCAACAACACCCTGATGTCTAAGACTGAATTGGCCTGTTTTTTTCTTAAACTCAAGCTGTAACCTTCATAAGAGAGGCATTAGGAGAGAGATGGATCAAGACCTGCAGAAGTAGAGGAGCAGTTGCTTTTCTCTATGCTGGCCATATGTTTGGAAAACATCAATTTGAGCATGCACTATCTGATAGGTCAACCTTCAGTCTGCTGTAGTCCCCCCAGTCTTTCTTGCCCAGCTTCGATTCCCAGACACAGAAGGCCCAGTTTCAATTCTCAGCTATTGCACTGTCACCTCCCTGATCTCCCCTGAGAACTAAACCACATAGACATGAGAGGCTTGCCTCCCCATAGGTGGTCCTGGACCAACTAAAACATGAAAGGGAGAATGCATGCGTATACCTTTGTTGCCTCACCACTTGTGTATCAAGACTCTAAATCAAGACAAGACTGGACCCAAAGGTGATGAAATCTCTCTACACCTTACTCTCTTCCACCTTTTATTTTCATCTCAATTTTCTTATAATAGTTTTTCTTTTGATAGATGTCACCTAGTTTGTTCTAAAGTAGTTGATAAGGAGAGAAGCCCTCTGCCAAAGTGCTTTTATTCACAATGCTTGTTGATAGTTGCTAGGGAAAAAAATAATGTTTTGTATTGTTCCTCAGGGTCACTGCCATGATTCCAAAGCTGCTGTGGCCCTGCTGAGCAGATCTAGCCCATTCAGAGGATTAGAAAAATTCAGCTCCCTCATCTTCCACTGAGTGGGACAAGACACCTGTCACAAAGCTTGGCTGCAAGAACATTGTGGAAGAGTGCCAGAAGCCTTGTTGAATTCAACCTAAATGATATCCTCTGTTTCGTACGTGTCTGTAAATCCAGTCATTTTATCACAGAAAGCAACTAGATGAGTGACATGTTTTGTTCTGAGTAAATCAATACTCACTGTTCCAAATCATCTTCCTCTTCTTCAACTGCTATGTGCTTTGAGAGAACTTGCTTCATAATTTGTTACTCTTTGATGTGAACCTGCACAGCATCATCCTTTCACTCCTTTTTGGTTACAGGCACAATATTTTCTTTCTCTTTGTTGTCACAGACCTTCACTGCTTTTCAAAGCTGCTAATGGCTTTGTGAATGTATTTTCCAGCTTGCTTGGCACCTATGGACTTGTATTGGTCAAACCTTAGCAAACACACCCAATGTTACTAAAAGACCTGGTGAAAGTGCTCACAATACAATATACAATATACAATACAATACACCAGGTTGAAAGAGACCTTCAAGATCATCACGTCCAGCCTATCAACCAATCCGACCCACCTAAACAACTAAACCATGCAACCAAGCACCCCATCAAGTCTCCTCCTGAACACCTCCAATGAAGGTGACTCCACCACCTCCCCAGGCAGCCCATTCCAATGGGCAATCACTCTCTCTGTATAGAACTTCTTCCTAACATCCAGCCTAAACCTCCCCTGGCACAGTTTGAGACTGTGTCCTCTTGTTCTGGTACTGGCTGCCTGGGAGAGGAGACCAACCTCTGCCTGGCTACAGCCTCCCTTCAGGTAGTTGTAAAGAGCAATAACGTCACCCCTGAGCCTCCTCTTCTCCAGGCTAAGCAACCCCAGCTCCCTCAGCCTCTCCTCATAGGGCTTGTGTTCCAAACCCCTCAACAACTTTGTTGCCCTTCTCTGGACACGTTCCAGCAAGACAACATCCTTCCTAAACTGAGGGGCCCAGAACTGGACACAGGACTCAAGGTGTGGCCTAACCAGTGCAGTGTACAGGGGCAGAATGACCTCCCTGCTCCTGCTGGCCACACTGTTCCTGATGCAAGCCAGGATGCCATTGGCCCTCTTGGCTGCCTGGTCACACTGCAGGCTCATGTTTGCCTCCCATCAACCAGTACCCCCAGGTCCCTCCCTGCCTGGCCACTCTCCAGCCACTCTGACCTGTAGCATTGCCTGGGGTTGCTGTGGCCAATGTGCAGAACCTGGCACTTGGATGTGTTCAATCTCATGCCCTTGGATTCTGCCCATCTGTCACTTTCTATCATTTATGAAGAGTCAGGACTAACAGGAGAAGTCCTGGTTGACTGGAAATTGACAAATGCGATGATCTTGGTGCCAGAGAAGGTCATGGATCACATCATCCTTCATGCCATCATGCAGCACAACCAGGTGAACAGGCCCAGCCAGCACTGTTTCATGAAAGGCAGATCCTGCTTGACAAGCTGAATCTCCTTCTATGCAAAGGTAACCCACTTAGTGGATGAAGGAAAGGTTGTGGATATTATTTTTTGGATTTCAGTAAAATGTTTGACACAGTGTTCCACAATATGCTTCTGGAGAAACTCATAGATCATGGTTTGGCTGGGTGCACAGTTTGCTAGGTAAAAAAAGAAAGGATGGATGACCAGAAGGTGAATGGAGTTAAATCCAGTTGGCAATGAGTCACAAGTGGTGTTCCCCAGGGCTCAGTATTGAGGCCAGTTCTCTGTAATAACTTTATCAATGATCTTGATGAGGGTGTTCAGTACATCCTCAGTATGTCTTCAGATGACACTAAGTTAGATGGGAGAGAGTATTGATCTGCTTGAGAGTAGGAAAAGTCTGCAGAGGGACCTGGACAGGATAGATCGATGGGCTGACGTCAATGGTATGAGATCCAACAAGGTCAAGTGCTGGGTCCTGCAGCTGGGTCATAAAAATCACATGCAGTGGCACAGGTTTGGGGAAGAGTTGCTGGAACTGGCTAAACATGACCCAGCAGTGTACCTGGGTGGCCAAGAAAGCCAGCAGCATCCTGTCTTTTAACAGGACTAGTGTGGCCAGCAGGACCAGGCAAATGATTGGTCTCCTGTACTCATCACTGTTGAGTTTAAATCTTGAGTACTGTGTTGTTTTGGGGCCCTCATGACAAGAAAGACATGACAAGAAGGGCATGAGGCCCTGGAGTCTGTTCAGAGAAGGGCAGCAAAGTTGATGAAGGTTCTGAAGAACAGCTCTTGTGAAGAGTGGTTGTGCGAAATGGAGTTTGGTGTAGAGAAAAGGCAGCTGAGGGCAGACCTTACTACTTTGTAGTGTGGTGGGTGTTGGTCTCTTCTCCTCAGTAATAAGTGATAGGAAGAGAGGAAATGGCCTCAGGTTGCACCAGTAGAGGTTTAGATGGGATATTAGAAGAAATGGCTTCACTGAAATGGTTATCAAACATTAGGCCCCCGAGGGAGGTGGTGAATCCCCACTCCTGGTGGTTTTTAAAAAATGCAGGGATGTGGTCCTGGGGGGACAAGATTTAACACCAGACTTGGTAGTTATATAATGGTTGGACTGAATGATCTTATGGGTCTTTTCTGAATGAAATTATTCTGTGATTCTAAATCATCCCTGATTCAATCCACATACACTGATAGGTATTCTTCTCCTTGGACCAAATTCCTAAGTTCAGAGTTATAGGACACCTTGCTTGCTGAATTCTGAGGCAGAGGAGGCATGGAGACTGATCTGGGTCTGCTGAATTGAGTCAGTTGCCATATTCAACAACAGTCCCACATTTTGTTTTGCCCTTTACTACAAACATAGAGGTAAAAGGTTTGGGTTTTTTTTTGTTGGGCTTGACCTATCCTACAGATCACAGCTCAGTTTGAGCTTTAGCTTTCCTCATACCATTTCTGCATATCTGGGCAATGTTTCTAAATTCTTGCTTTGTATTCTTTTTCTGCTTCCACTATCCATATGCTGCCTTTTTGTGTTGGAGCTCTGTCATGACTTTCCCAGGATACAAGCTGATCTCCTGAGACTTCTACTTTTCCACCAAAGCATGCATTCCCATGGATAGACTTATCCATCTTGGAAGCCTGTTACTTGGTATTTTCCTATTTGGTTGGATTTGTCCTACTTTGGAGACAGCATGATTAGATTTAGTAACTCCAAAGGGTTAAATACTGAGACCTCTTGTCTTTTTTCCTTTGAGAGTCAGTTTTAATATAACCATATAAATTGCTAGGCTTTGAGCACTGTCATTGCAGAGTGGCAGGGTTTGTTAACTATTATTACTGGAGTTGCAAAAACCTCTTCTGAGTTCTGTACTGACTGAACATGCATACAAAGTCAATTCACCTGTAATAGGACAGATCCCCCTATTTAAACATTCTAGAAGATGTATTTTATATTTTGTGGGTTTATTTCCCCCCCCCCCCAATTAATATACTTATTTTTTAAGGCAACTACTCTGTGAATGAGAGGTATAAACTATGTAGGGAAAAACAAACAAACAAGCAGAGAGTCCTTATCCTCCTGAGGAAAAGAAAGTAAGCAACCATTTAAAGAAAAAAAGTCTTCTCTCTTTTCTAATTCAATTTGCTGATGGTACCCTCATTAAGAGATAAACACATTAGCTAAAAGCACCTGACTTAGGATATTGTAGGAAAGCTGAAGAAGCACCCTTACATTGGTACTGTTAGTAAGACATTCAAAATATGAAAGAGGGGAGGGCTCTTCCAGATGGATTGTTCTTATTTAAGGGTTAAGATTAACAGGAACTATGGAATCCTGAATTTAATCAGTTTTGTTTAGGGAATAAATGCTTTGCCTGTATATCCCTTCTAATTCAAGTCTCTTTTATTGCTGCTCATTCCTATGACAAATAATAAATACTAATTTAAAATATTTTGCACATATAGAAAATGCCTTTAATCTAATCACACTGTCTTTCTTCTTCTCTCTCTCTTGTTCTTTCTTTCTGATGTCTTTACCTGCCTAATATATCACAGAAAAAGACACTATCAATATGTCAAGGCCACACTTTAAAAGGAAATACTCATTTGCAGAAGTTGCAGTCTCCATTCCTTTTTTGAATCACTGCTGTCTAATAGTGTATGTCTCACTTCCACAGCTTGCAAGGTCCCAGAGGATGCCACATCAGCCTTCACACTGAACAAAAATTATGGTGTATTTCACTTTGTTTCCATACCTGACAGCTGTAATTGCTTTAAATGCTCAAAATGCTTGTGAAATAATTGGAGGATAACATGTGATAAGGGTGACTTTCAGTGGATGGTGTTATCTCTCTCTCTTTTTTTTTCTGTATGAACACCTGTGAATCATAATAGAATTTATAATCTAACAGTTTCATCCCATGCTCTTAGAGTTATTTCTAAAGTACTGTATATGCATTTGTGTAGTATACTGGGAATGGTGGCCAAGGAGGATACATTCTGGGTCTTCTCATAACTATCTCTTTCTTACTTCTTGTAGCCATCCTGAATTTATATTGGGGCATGCTGGTAATGTACTGGCTTAATTATTATGGGTGAATGAAACTATGAGACAAACTGACAAAATTATTCAGATGTTTTGACAAAACTGATGTTGTTGTGTCACTCTGTCAATTTAAAGATACATTACATTGTTTGGAGTTTGATGCATGTTCTCTCTCTAAGAGAAAAAACATATTTTTATTGACTTTTCCTTGAAACATTTTAGAAGCCTAATAAAATACAATTTATAAGTGTTTTGCACTTGCAAATTCATCTTTTACTGCTCTTACTTTCAGTTATTGCTGGCAACCACCTCCTCTGTCTGCTCTTACGCATGCCTGACCTCTAATTTATAACACCTTGCAGAGAGACTATCTGTAAAAATAACATTTAGAACATTAATTGTGCATGATATCCATGGGTAAAAAGCAAAAAGGGAGACGTTTGGTTAATTAAATGAATTACCAGGGCTAAAATCTTGTTTGGCCAGTATCAAATGCAAGAAAAGATGCCTATACCTCAACCCACATTTTCTTTTGCTGTGCTTTGCTTTCCATGGAAGAGATCAGACAAGACCACCCACAGATAATCCTAACTACCCTCAGGAAAATATACTTTTGCTCACTTTTGCTTTTAACATTTAGACTAAACTACAAAATTGGTAAATTTTGGCTCTGTTTTTCATGGTTACTGTTACCCACTGCATCTGAAATTTGATGGTATTTTAATAACAGACATAATGTAACCTACTATGTAGCTGAGTGACTTCTAAACACATTTTTGCTCTTTTCTCTTTCTATTACTTGAATATGTTTAGGTGATGAGTTCTTTCTATGATGTGATTGCCGTGTTCAGAACTCAACACAAAGGGGCCACTTAGGAATTATGTAAATATGTATGTGTATATATATATATATATATATATAAATAAAATAGATATAATCAATCTGAGCTGTTAAACCTAATCAAAATGCTCCAGATTTCCTTGAGAATAGCATCTCCTGCTTTGTAAATAGTGTGAGTTTCACTGCAGCACTGCATGTCCTGAAGTAAGTCCACAATTGCTTGGTAGCAATGCCAAGGAGAGATGGTAGTTGTCTTCTTGGGCACTCTGATAGATCTGTGATGCTTCTTCCAAGCAGCTATGTAATTTTCCAGACTGTGGTTAGGGGTCAGAAACAGGCCTGGTAAGGAGAACCAGGGTCAGAGACAGATCCTGAAGCCATTTTACTGAAAGGAAAAAACAGATTCTAATTACACTTACACTTGCCTTTTTCCACCATCTTGGCTTTCAGATTTTTTAACTGCAATATTTTCCTGATCTTTCCCTGAAATGATGCATAATATCAGACCATGCATAGCACCATATATATAGTATATTTAGTTGTATGTGCTTTCTTAAATGTAATGCAAGTCAGCTTGCCAAAAAGCACTTGCTGTATCTGGAGCCCAGCTGCTGTCTTGCATTCATTGTTTATTCTCTGACGCAAGATCTCAGTTTTAGGTGTGTTACAGGATCACAGGATGTTAGGTGTTGGAAAGGACTTCCAGAGGTCCAAGTCCAACCTCCCAACTGGACCTCAAGTCCAACCCCCTGCCAGAGCAGGACCATAAATCTAGTGCAGGTCTCACAGGAACGCATCCAGATGAGTCTTGAAAGTCACAAGAGACTCCACAGCCCCTCTGTGCAGCCTGTTCCAGTGTTCCGTGACCCTACAGTAAAGAAGTTTCTCCTCATGTTGAAGTGGAACCTCCTGTGCTGTAGTTTATATCGTTACCCCTTGTCCTATCACAGGGTGCAACTGAGAAGAGCCTGTCCTCTCACTCTTGATGCCCAGCCCTCTGATATTTATAAATATTTGTTGCATCTCCTCTCAGTCTTCTTCAGACTAAAAAGCCCCAAGCCTCTCAGCCTCTCCTTGTATGGTAGTGCTCAGTCTCTTAATCATCCATGTAGCCCTCTGTTGGACTCTCCCGAGTCAATCCCTGTCCCTCTTGAGCTGGGGAGCCCAGAACTGGACACAAAATTCCTGGTGAGGTCTCACTAGGGCAGAGTAGAGCAGGAGGAGAACATCCCTCAATCTGCTGGGCACACTCCTCTTAATGCACCCTTGGTTACTATTGGCCCTCTTGTCCACAAGGGCACATTACTGTCCCATGGATAACTTGTTATCCACCATCACTCCCAGGTCCCTCTCCACAGGGCTGCTCTCCAGCAGATCACCTCCTAACCTGTACTGGTGCAGTTTGTTATTTCTTCCAAGGTGCAGGACTCTGCACTTGTCCGTGTTGAACCTCATTTGGTTCCTTTTTGCCCAGCTCTCATTCTGTCCAAGTCTCGCTGAATGGCCACACAGCCTTCAGCTGTATCAGCCAAGCCTCCCAGTTTGGTATCATCATCAAACTTGCTGAGCAGACATTTTGTCCCCCAGCAATGTCATTGATGTTTAACAGCACTGGACCCAGAAATGATCCCTAGGGTACTCCACTAGCAAACAGGTCTCCATCTGGACTTGGCACCATTGACCACCACTCTCTGGACTCTATTGCCATTTTTTTCTTTTCCTTCAACATCATCTTTGTCCTTCTAACTGAATTTTGCTCTAAGAAAAGATGATGAAACTTGAGTGTATCTTGTTTATGCACCCAGTGATGCATCTATCACTTTTCACCTCTGCTGCACTTAGCATTAGCTGATCACTTGAGACAGCAAACCACTTGCTCCCTTTTGCAGGAGAGAAACTATAGTGTCATTTGTATTCACCTTGGGCAGATGCTTAGCTTCTGTTCATTTCATCAAAGAACTATTTATGAGGCTGTAAAAAAGATGAGTTTCTCCAAATAGTCTCCAAATTAAACTTTTTAAAGTTTAATGTTGGCACACAAGAATAATTACAGTTATAAACCATTAAACATTTAGAGGAAATTTATAGTATTGGAGGAGAAAATTTACGGCTGTGGTCAACCTCAATAAATTTCCTCTGAAAAGCATTTCTACAGAAACATTTCTTTCTGAGAATTAAAAAATGTAGTGCATTGTTAGCATTACCAAAAATGCACAGGTGATATCTGTAGGCATTATTTAGACAGGAAGATTCATAACCTTATAGGATACTCTTAATTAACTCTGCAGAAGTGTGAGCACATCGACTTACACATACGTAGCCAAAATATGTTTATTTTTATTTGTTTGGGAGTTTTTGTGTTGGTCTTTTTTTTTTTTTATCAGCAAGTATAGGGATCTGAGTTCACTTATTATATCAGGCTGCATATGAGATCCTAGAAAGATTCTAAGAATTATGTTGTTGATATTATAACATTTCTGCATGGCAGCTTATTTCTGTGAAGCTTAGTCAGTCCTTTAGTCAGTCCCTAGAAAGTCCCTCTTTTTCTCTGCTAACGCATCTGTAATTTGATGCTACACAAAATGATCTCACTTTGATCCTCCAAATCTTTCCACTCAAATGTATGGGAATTTCTCTCTGTTCTAGTCCTCATGCTGCCTAATAAACCTCTGTTTCCTATAAACATCCTCAAATTCAGTTCTTTTTAGGAAAAATACAAAGCCTATAGAAAGAATAAAGACGTTTCCATTAATTTCTCCAGGCTTTAGTTCATTTGTATCTTTCTTTTCAAACAAAACAGGGATGAAACATTATTCTTTTGCAATATTATTTTTTGTTTAAAGAGTAGCAGGAGCATTTCAGATTCCTTAGTTACTTTTTAATTCCATTCAGTTATTGCAATTCATTAAGTGTAGCAAGCAATCATATACTGCTATTAACAATTGTTTAATGTAAAGGAAACAGGAAAACACACCAATGTACTAGCGATATTTTACTGAGCACATACATTAGACTGCATATGTTTTGGATAAGTGCTTTTACTCTTCATGATTATGGGTTTGCACAGAACAATAGGGCATTCTCATGGTCTTAGGCTGTACTACAGTAAAAGCAACGATGTGATGGCATTTTGCAATAATTACACAAATGAAAATGATTATTGCACTTCTTGTGCAGACTTTGTGCTAAACTCGGTTGCACTGTGAAAGGCAAAACTGTAACCAAAATCTCAATTTCACTTTAAGAGTACAGCATCATCTTCTGGACTCTTAAGGCCCTGGCATTATCAAAATCTTACTGATATAAGGTGCTGGTTTAGACAGTGGTTGGTAGTCTTTAAATGTGTGAATTAGAAATAAGGAAATAAATTTAAATGGAGAATCAGCATCTTAATTGCCTTCCCTAGGTTTAGAGGGCCCTTCCTTTAAGGGAAGCAGTCTCCTTTCCACAGCATTCCTGCTCTGACACTTCAGCTGTCATAGATCTCAGCCTTAGATCTCAAAAAATTTAATTGCAGAAAACTAAAAGATATTCTGCAAATTGTAGGGCCTCATGTCAGTTAGCAGCTGAATGGAGTGATTCTAATGCCCCAAAGAAGTGCTAGGATATGCACATACAAGACCACAATTCACAAGAGGGAGTGTATGAACCAGCAGACCTTTCCCATCAATCGTTTTTATCCTTCTGTCCTGCTTGCCCTTATCACTTTTTTACATTACATATCTTTGTAAATTTGCAATGTTTCTTAATTAAAAGTAATCTTTTCATTTTAAAAAAGTGCAAAATACTTCAAAATTACTTTTTTGCTCATGTGGTGATTTTGAGTAAGGATGTAGGAGAAGGTGACTTGTCTCACACAATTTATTCATCTGCTCCAGCTGACATAGCAAATGAATCAGAAATTGCTGCCTGGCAGCAAGTGTAAGTGTTCAGATTGATCAAAAGGTCTGGACAGGTGAAATCAAGTAATTCCAGCAACCTATTGATAGTTATTGACCGTAGCCAGGACTGCAGGATTCTTTTGTGTGCGATTCTGGTTGTATTTTACAGATGTGGTCCAGACCAGATAGAACAGATATTTTATATAATGGGAATTTGGTTCTCACTATGTTTGATTTCCCCACCAAGGTAAGCAAGAACTCAATAACAGTGATAGTTTCTACTGAGCATCAGTAAGAAGGCTGTTTAGCCCCAGATCTGCAGGAATACATGTTAAACATGCTGCTTATGTATCCTTTGTAGAAGATGGAGAAAAAAAGAGTGAAAAAAAGACAGAGAAAAAAGCCCAGTGAAAACAATGAGGGAAAGACCTTCAAATAACTTCAGAAGTTTAGGCTTAGATTCCAAAAAGAGAAAAAAAAAAATGCAGGGGAGGAGGGAAAGATTGAAAAAGAGAATTTAACTGGTTTTGATACTTTTAATGCTCACTCTTGTAATGTCTGAATCAACAAGATTCATTTAGTAATACCAGGCTAAAAAATGTGGTGATGGATGGCAGATTATTATAATTTCTGTTCTGGAAAGCCATTATAAGGTTGAAATGCTTTCAGAGGTGTCACAGCTGCAACTGATGCTATGATCTCTGAGCAATGATCACAATAATTTGCAAATGTATATTGATGACTGTATTACTAATGTGCAGTTTTGAAACCAAGATGTAGGGCAGCTGCTCCTTTGTAGCTTGAGAATGTCCAGTCTGTTGAAAACTGTGCCTGTTCCTATCTGTGAGGGCAGCTGTTTCAGACTGATAAAATTATAAGTAAAATGAGTATCTATTTAAGAATAGATACTCCTCTACTTATTCCACCTTCCTACAATGAAAACCAAACCATTTAATACTGAAAAGTGACGTTTTCCTTTCTTTGTGCATTAGATATATGAAACTGCTGACTGACTGATCTATGCTAAAGGTAATAATTATGGCTTTTATCTTTATGTGACAGGAAATCTATACCTGATAAAAATGAGATCTGTACTATGATTGTTTTGATATATAGCCCGCAGCAAAGTGTAGCAAACTCAATTTCTTTCTTCTTGCTTATTTACACTAGGGATAGTTAAAGACTTTGTCACATGAGGAGAAATTCGTTCTTTGTTTCCTGATTTATGCATGACATAATTTCTTCTTCTCTTAAAAAAAGAAAATCATGTCTGGTTGACCCCCCCTGATATATACCCAACTTCTCTAATAATCAAGATGGTGAGGATACAGGTCTGCTTTAAGTACTTTCAAATTACTTTCTTGTTCAGCTTCTAAATTATTTTTCTAATTAAACAAACAAGCAAACACCATCACACACACACAAAACCCCACAACTAAAACAACAAAACCCAACAAAAATACTCCAAACAACATAACAAAACAAAACAACAAAACAACAAACCAAACCAAACTGAGCAAACAAAACACAAAACCCCCACAACAAGCCATAAACCAAATAAAAAACTACCACCACCATCACCAAAAACAACCAACCAACCAAAAAACACACCAAAAAAAAGCAGGGATGTTATTCCTGGAATTATGTGAAGGGGTTTTGGTTGACATATTCTTATGTCTTCTTCTATTAGGTAAGTTCATGGGGTATTTTTCCCTCTTTCCTATTGGTGAAATGCTAGGCTGCCAAAGAAAAACAAGCCTTTAAACCTTTCTAGCCTGCAACTGTCTTGCTTTTCAATAACAACTGTTACTGCATGACTCATCACCTTCTTTAAAGATGATTGATGCTCAAAGTTCTTTCAGTTTTAGGTAGACAGACTATGGGCTGCACACCAGGACACAGCATAGTGAAAGGATATTGACAGAATGGTTGGTTGTTGGGCCTCACGCTACGGTTTGGTTTTTTCTTACCAGAAACTTACTACCAAGGAAATATTGAGCTATCAGTGCAATACAGCTAGTTATTGGAAGTCTGGGGATTTGTCAGGCTTTCAGCTACACTTTAATTTATAATGGCATAGATTCAAGCATTTGTAAGTTAATACTCTTAAGAGAAAGGGGAAAGCAAAAATTACAATAGATTAGGATCATATATAAAGACATAGGAACTAACATAAAGAACTGTTCCTGACTAGGTTAGGAAATATCTCAGATCTGATTCAGGCTGAAGGACTGCAAGAATTACTTGTTTCAGTCTTTATCTGTATGTTAACACAACAGCAGTTGCTCCTATGATGACATCTGGAGTGTTGGCAGACTATGTTAGGACAATGGCTTTCATCCCAAGAGATCTCTGGATATCAAAAACGCGAATATTTTGCTATTACTTTCCCATTTCCATAAAAGGGAATAGCAGAAGAATGTGTCTAACTTAAAGGAATGTCTGTGAGCAATCCTTATGCATGCTGTTAAGTATAGTAAATCCAGCAATAAAGCTTAGTATGTTCACCAGTGGTCAGGCACCATGTCACAGGAGAATAGAAATAGAAGATAAATACACTACCTTTTTCCCCCTGATTGTCTCCTTACCAGATTCAAAGCTTGACTAAATTTCAAGGGGAAAGAAAGAATCATAGAATTCTTTCAATTAGAAATGACGTCTAAGATCATTGACTACAACTATAGAGCTAACACCACCATGGCCATTAAATCATGTCCTCAAGTGCTATGTCTACATGGCACTCCCTCCACCCTCTGCAGAATATTCAAAGTGAGGCTTGACAGGACTCTGGGCAATTTGATCTAGCTGAGGATGCCACTGCTTACTCAGTCTTCACCTGCACTCAATTATTTGAGTTTGAAAGTCTGACCCAGTCCTTCAAAACCTTTAGGAATCAGGTCCACAAGGAGATGCTGGTAAAGAGGAGGTTTCAGATAGTACATAGCCAGGAAGTCATGATGTTCATATGCAGTTAAGTGGAGAAAATAATACAATGGTTCACCTACTCATGAAGGGAAATAAATGTCGGTGGTTTTACGACAGTGATGTCAATTAAGCATCACCTGACAGTTAAAAGAGCATTTATTGAGACTTAATAGGAAAGATGATGTGTAATCTTTAACAGAAAAGATGATGTGTAATCTAGTTAAAATTATGAGACACAAATATAATTAGATTTTCCACACATAAAAATGGTAACGAATATTTAGGCTCTTAATTGGATTTTAAAAAGCCAGCAATATCAAGTTAATAATTTTGACAACTAATAGAGTATCTAACTAAATGTCAGTATTTTTATTAACTGATATTTAATTTTCTGTAGACTGTCTTGGCAAATGTTAATTAAATGCCAGAAAATTCCTTACAAATTTTAACATATTAATAATGTTAAATTATGCCTTTATTGCTTACATAAATGTAAGTTAATTATACTGCTACAGACTTACTCTCTACCCTTTATGCAGAACTCAGGAGGATAAGGTGTCTTATGGGTCAATAAACTCACCTGCATCTATGCAAATGGGAAGTGCATGCTGATCCTGTGTAATCACATTCTTTCTATGATATAGCAAGTATTAATTTCTATGCAACTTCTAGTTTCTGCCAAAGAAATTTAACCAGGTGAAGTATACATTTTTCCCTGTTTCTAGGCTGTATATAGTGAAAACTCATTAATTAGGGCTGCTGATGGACTGGGATTAAGAAAAAAACAAACATAAAGAAATTATATTCTTGACAATCAAAGCCTTGCAGGTTATGATGGCTAAACATTGCCATTATTGTTATTGTTATTGTTATTACTTGTAACAAGTCATTCAGAACAAGAGAACTCAGGTCAGCATGACCAAATGTTTTTTTCTTTTATCATCATACTGCATATATTTGCTATTCAGAAAGTTAGTGGAAATTTCTGCCCCAGCTCACATGGTTCCAAACTTCTGATAAAACAAGTTCTTCCTCATGAGCAAGACTAGTCAAAACCACAAATGAATCAAGAACTTTTCCCCCTTAAGGTGTATTATTTAAATGCACCCACACACACACATATCTAAGAGAGATTAAAATGAACTCTTGGTTCTGTTATACTGTTTAGGCATTTTGGGTTGCTCCGATTTTAGCTTCTTATTTGTTCTATTACTTGCAAAAGAGAAAGCTTTACAAATATTTAGGATTATTATCTCCTTAGGTTTTTATTTAATGAAAATATGGCATGGAGAATAGCAAATCATCAAAGACATACACCTAAGTTTTTGGAGTCAGTGTTTTTCGTACTTTCACTGTGTGAATTAGCAGGGGTCAGTCCCACCTCAGTGATGTACCTGAACAATTTCAGCAACAGCGGCTTGATTTCTTTTTTCTATAACTTCTGTGCAAGAATAGAATATAATAGAATTAACCAGGTTGGAAAAGACCTTCAAGATCATAGAGTCCAACCTATCATCCAACACCATTTAATCAACTAAACCATGGCACCAAGCACCCCATCAAGTCTCCTCCTAAACACTCCCAATTATGGTGACTCCACCACCTCCACAGGCAGCCCATAGCAATGGGCAATCACTATCTCTATGAAGAATTTCTTCCTAGCATCCAACCTAAACCTTCCCTGGCACAGCCTGAGACTGTGTCCTCTTGATCTGGTGCTGTTTTGCCTGGGAGAAGAGACCAACCTCTGCCTGGCTACAACCTCCCTTCAGGTAGTTGTAGAGAGCAATAAGGTCTCCTCTGAGCCTACTCTTCTCTAGGCTAAGCAACCCCAGCTCCCTTAGCCTCTTCTCACAAGGTTTGTGCTCAAGACCTCTCCCCAGCTTCTTTGCCCTTCTCTGGAAACTTTCAAGTGTCTCAATGTCCTTCTTAAACTGAGGGGCCCAGAACTGGACACAGTATTCAAGGTGTGGCCTAAGCAGTGCTAAGTGCAGGGGCACAATGACCTCCCTGCTCCTGCTGGCCACACTATTCCTGATGCAGGCCAGGATGCCGCCATTGGCCTTCTTGGCCACCTGGGCACACTGCTGGCTCATGCCCAGCCTACTATCAACCAGTTCCCCCAGGTCCCTGTCTGCATGGCTGCTCTCCAGCCACTCTGACCCCAGCCTGATTGATGGCTATTGCAAAGTGGAGAGTCTGAGGAAAATTCACGTCAGTGAGAAGGCTTACAAGTTAGATCTGTAACTGCTTTTCAGAGGAATGATTTCCTGTATTACTTAAAATGTGAGTGTACTTGCATTGTCCTTCTGGGTTTTTGGAGATGGATATTAGTTCTTCTAACCTATGTTAAGACTCTATGACTAAATCCTGGTTGTTCACATTTTGGCCAATGGGTCAAGTTTTCACAGCATACTAGTATGCACCCTAGAAAGTCTACAGGAAAAGTAGGTGGGTGCTGGTATTCTAGGTACTCCAGATGTTTGTGGAGCTCTGTGTGTATATATCTGAAAATACTGACAGAAATTTTGTCATCTGGGTGAAAACTTTGCTATCTTGTTTGGGATGCAGAACTTTTAAATGTTTTAACACAAGGAACAGTGTTTGTATTAAAAGGTAGTAGACTGCCAGACAAGACACTCGGGTGTGGTCATTTTAATCCATGTCCTGTCCCTTCTCAATACAGCTCCTTACACACTTTGTATTTTTTTCCTCTAACAGATGACTTCTCCTTTGATTTCTGGCTCAAATAAGTTTCTTCCACTGAATAAAAATTAATGACAAATTAATATTTACACAATATTTTTCTGACATCTGCGCAACAGTAATTACATTGCTGTTGATTAAGTTTGGAAGGTTTTAGTAGACCAGGCTTCTGCTTCCTCCTCTTATCACGATGGCAGTTTGGAATTCAAGTTTGAGTTCTAGTAGGTAAGACATAGAGTAAAAAGTTGAAGAGAATTTCTCCCTAAGCATATGGATGCAGGTAAAAGTCTTTTCAAAAGCCAAATGCAGTTCCACAGTAAATTGAAGGCATGGTGTTCCCTGTAGCTAAAAAGTGGAAATTCTCTGGATTAAAACTGGATTGTATGATTGACTGTAAAATATTGAAAAGGAACCTGAAATCAGATAAGCTTACGGGAATGTGTAAGGTCTCATTCTGTGAGTCGATAGTGGATTTTGTTTAGCACATACACTTTTTGTTCAGTAAGCATTGTGCAGCTGCACAGGATGATGTGCACACAAACAACTTCCCGCTGCAATTCCTAAATAGTTCCCTCCTGCAGCCTCATAAAACCCTTTTTCCTTTGTCCATCTAACATGACTCAAGCTTTTACCTGCTGCAGGTAAGACAACACAGCCATTCAGGTGTGTTTGTCTTCTGCAGCTTCTTTTCTGTCTTAAGGATCTTAGTTTTAAGTTGTTTTCTGATGGTTTTTGTCTGTGCATCCAAGTGACCTATTGAACTTGGCTCTTGGCATGGATTTCTGGTCATGTTATTTAACCTTTTTTACCTCGTCTATCCTGTGGAGTGTGATAATTCACCAGGTTCTGCAAGATTTGTGGTGGTTATGTCTTTAAGAGCAAGGGCAGTGACGATGCAGCTCACTAGAACTACACACAATCAAAATGCACAACACATTGATAGGGATGCATTCCCAGAACGTGTGAATTGTCACAGCATTGGTAACTTAAGCACAGTAGCCTTGATTTGCAGTATCACAGTATCACCAAGGTTGGAAGAGACCTCAAAGATCATCAAGTCCAACCTGTCACCACAGATCTCATGACTAGATCATGGCACCAAGTGCCATGTTCAATCCCCTCTTGAACACCTCCAGGGACAGAAACTCCACTACCTCCCCGGGCAGCCCATTCCAATGACGAATGACTCTCTCAGTGAAGAACTTTCTCCTCATCTCGAGCCTAAACTTCCCCTGGTGCAGCTTGAGACTGTGTCCTCTACTGTCCTGTACTGAAAGGATGTGTCCTTTCCACCAGTATGAGTATTTTCAATATCCAGATATTGTTTTCTTTCTTTGGTAAAGTAATATGTGAATGTGTGTGCAATATATTTGATCTCAGAGGGTATAAAAGATGCTTGGCTTTTTCTGGATGAGAGACTAGCAATTTGTGGACTACTAAACTGATACAAGCTACAGTGTCTTGTCAAAACTAATGATTGTTTTTCTTGCTCTTTAGGGACAGGGAAATAAAGCTAATTAATCTCAAAATTAGATTTAGTCTTACTTTTTCCTTATATCTTTGGACAGAGAACTAAAAAACCCAAATAAACAAGAAACCAACCCCAACAACAAAAAACAACCAAAAATAAAGAAGGAAAATAGTAAAGCCATTCTTTTTTTTTTTTTTCCTTGTTTTTCCTCTAGATATGAAAGCTTGAATTTTTTGAAATTTCAAATCAAAAGAATCAGTGGATCTCTGGCTTTGACACTTTGCCTCTTTGCAGATTTTGGTGTTTAAATACTGAGGATGATAAGGCCAAACCAAACTAAGCCAAATAGTTTTTGCTTGGTTTACCTGCAATAAAATTCCATGACATTTTTAACAAAACAAATGAAAAAAGTAATTTGTGATCCCTTATTACCAAAAACACTTCACCCAAACATACCTTTTGCTTTAACCACTCTGTTTTCTGCAACAGCTGCATGTTCAGGTAGCTCTTCTGAAGACATGTTGACATATTTTAACAGTTTATAGGGGATATTTAATTACCATAAATCAATGGCACAAGCAACATGATTTTTCATAGTCCCCTTAATCTATGTGGAGCTTTCAAAAATTAGAGTTGATGAAATCTGTTCTGATGTTTTCCTGTGGTATCTTGATTTTATATTGATTTGATTGATGAAGGTGACTTCATATTTGTGATATGGTTTCATGCATGATAACGCACTTAACCCTTAAGCTTTGTTTAGAGTTCCTGTGTTCAATATTTGCATGGGACTTTGTGCTTTTCCCGTTAGATTTTGTTCAGTCTCAAGCTGAATGGTTTGGGTTCATCAGCTTTCTTACATTCTAGATTATGATAATTGACATTGTTCCTTTGTTTGTGTAGTTTGCTCTACTGTTTAATGGATTATGTTTTTCTAAATGTCAGCCTCTCTTCTAGAAGTAATACACCCCAAACTCATTTTATGTGAAAATTAAAGGGTAGTGTTGTGGATGGCTTCTGAATTATTTTTCTCAATTTTATATTTAGATGAAAATACACAATTAATTTTCATTGAGATGTTTCCTGATTTCACACTATGTATTGAATATGTTGTCATATTCGAGTGTTTTTCTACTTCATTTTGTTAATTAAGAATGAGTGAAAAACTCAAAGAGCTCAGTCATGATGTACAGTATTGGAATTAAAGCATGCTCAAGTGCTTACTTTCTGAGAATAAGAAATGTTTTGCACTTCCTATTAGAAACACTTCTAAGCACTTTCACAGACATGAGACTTTTACATTAATTATGCTGATTGAAAGTGAAAATGGAGAGGGGAACATAATGAAGCGCAGCAAGGGGAAAGGTAGAGTGCTGCAGCTGGAGAAGAATAACCCCATGCACCACAACAGATTAGTAGTTGATCTTCTGGGAAGTAGCTCTGTGGAGAAGTACCTGGGAGCAATGTTGCAAAAGTTCGCCTTGTGGCCAAGAAGGCCAGTGATATCCTGAGCATTAAGGAGACTGTGTCCAGCAGGTTGAGGGAGGTTCTCCTCCCACTTTTCTCTAGCTAGGACACATAGAATCATTGAATTGTTTTAGTTGGAAAAGATCTCTAAGATCATTGAGTCCAACCTTAAACCTAAGACAACCATGGCCATTAAACCATGTCCCAGATTGCCATGTCCACCTGTTTCTTGAAGATGATTAAGTCACTGGCAGATCTAATGAAGAAAGACTGAGAGACCTTGGGCTGTTTAGTCCTGGGAAGACTGAAAAGGGATCTTGTCACTGCTTACAAATATCTAAAGAGCAGCTGTGAAAAGAATGAGGTCAGATTGTTTTCTTTTCACTGAAGCAGCAGGCCAAGGGGCAATGGGCATGATATAGAATGCAAGAAATTCCAGCTAAGCACAAGGGAAAACTTCACCTTGAGGGTGGTGGAGCACTGGTGCAGGCTGCTCAGAGAGCTTGTGTCCTTATTTGAAGACTTCCAAAACCCACCTGGATGTGTTCCTGTGCAGCTTGATCAAGGCAGACCTGCTTGAGCAGGGGAGGTGAACTGGAAGATCTTCATTTGTCCTTTCATTTCCTACCACACTCTGAATCTGAGATTCTGTGATTCCGTGACTTTGTGAAAAGAAATGTGTACACATACATTCCTGTAAACAGACACTGATGTGAGCAAACACACTTTTGCTTGCTATAAATCTTTAGCTCAAATGTGACTATCCCAGGTTGTGCAACTTTAAACTGCCTGAGAGTACTGCAAGTTTCTATACTGTTATATGAAGATGCATGTGATAGCCCTTTACTTAATTAGACAGTGTTAAGATACTGGCTTATATCTGTGTATTTCTGATGATTGTCTTGTTTAAGAAACATTTTAAAAATCAAGCTAAAACATGCTATAACAATACATTCTCAGGGACATACTTTGAATAAGATTGGAATTGTGAGATAATCACTGCAATGCTTCAGGACAAGACTTCAAATTAAATATTTGTTTAAAACCCAGGGTATTGAATTTTTCATGTTTTATTCAAATTGGTGTCTCCTTCAGGAAATCTGAGTATAGCAGTTTTATTTTCAGGTCAGCTAGTTCCAGCAATACAAAATCTTTTGAGTTTCCTTACCTCTGACCTTCAGATGATTTCTAGCAAGAAATTATAACTTGATCACTGTTTAGGTAAATATTGCAGAAGATAATTTTGAGAACAGGGAAGTAAACCACATAAAAATGGATAAAATAATTAATCTTATATTTACTTTTACAGTAAATGTTGTAATACATATGCAGTTTCAAGCTGAACACAAATCAATTCTGAATGGTAAAACTACCTTTAGCTTTCCTGAAGTGCATAAATCTAGATTTTGTTTTCACTCTAATGTCTCTCACAGGTTTTTAAAAGCATGAATCCTTGTATTTGGATTTTTTTCCCCTAATCATAGGAGTAATATTAATGAAAAAAAAAAAAGTGTATTGTTTTGTAAGAAGTTTTCTAAACACTGCTACCACTGGGTTGACATTGCTTATTTTCTAGTACATATACTTATCTTGCACACTCCAAAACTGGGAAGACTTTCAATGTAAGGTCTCTTCCAACCTGGTTTATGGTATTGTATTGTACTGTATTGTACTGTACTGTATTGTATTGTGTGTTGTGTTGTGTTGTATTGTATTGTATTGTATTGTAATTCAAGAGATTTCTGTGTCAATGTGCATTGCCAGTAGTACAGTAGGCTGTGTTTTGAAACATGTATTTTTGATTACAATAAAAAACCCAACCCAAACCAAACCAACAAGATCCTTTGTGTATATACATTTAGATCTTTTCTGTTCAAATGTTTATGTCAGGCATACTGCTATGCTTATGAAAGAACAAATTAGCCTGATTTATAACACTTGGTATGTTCTGATATGTGAAGAAAATATTTTATTTCATATGGTGGCAGCATCAATGAATTTGTTATAAGAACCATGTCTTTCTCCCTGCTTACCAGTCAATTAGGTGTTAATGAATATTTAATTCAGTCTTGATTTTTAAGAAGAAAACTTACTGCAGTAAATCTAGTGATTATGTATGAAATGGGTAAGTACAAATCACCATGCTCAGCAGCAGAGGTACAGGTTTTCTCTGCTGTGATGCTACAGAAGTTATTTTTTTTCAGCAGTCCTGGCTCACTGGTGAGGTCCCAGAAGACTGGAAGCTGGCTAACGTGGTGCCCATCCACAAGAAGGGCCGGTTGGATGAGCCAGGGAATTATAGGCCTGTCAGCCTGACCTCAGTGCCAGGCAAGATTATGGAACAGGTCATCTCGAGTGCGATCACACAGCACTTACAGGATGGCCAGGGGCTCAGGCCTAGCCAGCATGGATTTAGGAGGGGCAGGTCCTGCCTGACCAACCTGATCTCCTTCTATGATCAGGTGACCCGCCTGGTGGATGTGGGGAGGCCTGTGGATGTGGTCTACCTGGACCTCAGCAAGGCCTTTGACACCGTTCCCCACAGCAAACTCCTGGCCAAGCTGGCAGCCCGTGGCTTGGACAGGAGCACACTGCGTTGGGTTAGGAACTGGCTGGAGGGCCGAGCCCAGAGAGTGATGGTGAATGGCACCACATCCAGCTGGCGGCCTGTCACTAGTGGTGTGCCCCAGGGATCAGTACTGGGCCCCATGCTCTTCAACATCTTTATTGATGATCTGGATGAGGGCATTGAGTCCATCATCAGTAAATTTGCAGATGACACCAAGCTGGGGGCAGCAGTTGATTTGCTGGAGGGCAGAGAGGCTTTGCAGAGGGACCTCGACAGGCTGGACAGATGGGCAGAGTCCAATGGCATGAGATTTAACACATCCAAGTGCCGGATTCTGCACATTGGCCACAACAACCCCATGCAGTGCTACAGGCTGGGGTCAGAGTGGCTGGAGAGTGGCCAGGCAGAGAGGGACCTGGGGGTGCTGGTTGATTGTAGGCTGAACATGAGCCTGCAGTGTGCCCAGGCAGCCAGGAAGGCCAGTGGCATCCTGGCTTGCATCAGGAACAGTGTGGCCAGCAGGAGCAGGGAGGTCATTGTCCCCCTGTACACTGCACTGGTTAGGCCTCACCTTGAGTCCTGTGTCCAGTTCTGGGCCCCTCAGTTTAGGAAGGATGTTGAGTTGCTGGAACATGTCCAGAGAAGGGCAACAAAGCTGGTGAGGGGTTTGGAACACAAGCCCTATGAGGAAAGGCTGAGGGAGCTGGGGTTGCTTAGCCTGGAGAAGAGGAGACTGAGGGGTGACCTTATTGCTCTCTACAACTACCTGAAGGGAGGTTGTAGCCAGGCAGAGGTTGGTCTCTTCTCCCAGGCAGCCAGCACCAGAACAAGAGGACACAGTCTCAGGCTGCGCCAGGGCAGGTTTAGGCTGGATGTTAGGAAGAAGTTCTACACGGAGAGAGTGATTGCCCATTGGAATCGGCTACCCGTGGAGGTGGTGGAGTCACCTTCACTGGAGGTGTTCAGGAGGAGACTTGATGGGGTGCTTGGCTGTATGGTCTAGTTGTTGGGTGGGTTGGATTGTTTGATGGGTTGGACGCGATGATCTTGAAGGTCTCTTCCAACCTGGTGTATTGTATTGTATTGTATTATTGTATAACATTACAAACATTCAGGACTGTCTGATGCACTCCTGATGGTTTTATTGACACAAACACTACATATAAACCAGTTCTGAGACAGTGAAGTGGTAAGTCCTTGGGGCAGGGTGAGAAAGTTCCCCCCAATACACACAAAGAAAGATACCACAGCTAACTCAGTCAGAGAGGCAAATGAATATAGGCTGTATTTACAAGCAGGAATGAAATGCAGTGAATATGTACACAATACACAGTATTTACAATATATACAGAAATACACAGCAATGAACGTAATACAGAAGACAGTAATGGAATGCAATGAATATGTACAAAAATATACAATATTTACAATATATACAGAAATATACAGCAATTAATGTAATACAAGAGACCTTTTTTCCCCCCTTCAGCCAGGGGGTTCCCCCTGTACCCTCCTCTCCCTCCCTACCTCCCCCTTTTTTCCCAAAAAGGGTTAGAGAGAGAGAGAAAGGCAATTAAGGGGAAAATTCTCTTAGCTCAAAGCATATGCAAGAATTGGTTTTCTTATCTGGTTAGCTCTGTTAATTCAAGGTCAGCTCTGCCCGCAGCTGTTGCTTCAGAGAGAGAGAAACAGGCCCACACGAACAGAGAGAAAGGTACAGACTGACTACAAATAGACTGAACCCAAAACTTAAAGTTGCATTCTACCAATCTACCAATTAAATTAGTTTAGAATATCATGTTTTTCAAAACATTCAGCCAGAGTGTTTCAGCAACTGTCCCTTTCTTAAAGGCACAGCCTAAACTGGTCACAGTCCTCCACTAATCTTAAATGACTGAGGCAATAGGACCAGCACCACTGTCAAATGAAATTTTTGCCTTGCATGGATTATTTTTAATGCTGGGTAAATAAAAAAACTCATGACCCCAGAATTACAAGCTTAGGTTTTTTTTAGGGGTACTTATTTACAGTTTTACACCAGACATGAAATTTATACTGAGGAAAGAGTATTTCAGTTTTGCTGTAACTCCATTTAAAAAAAAAAAAAAAAGGCAGTTCAGTGACAGGTCATAGTTGTCAAGGATATCATGTGACAAAGAAAGTATCTGAGACCAGCAGTTCAAATCAACAGTCATTTAAGTTGCACAAAAATCAAAGCATTTTAGAAGTTAGGCTGAGTAGGTCCATGTAATGTGGATGACTATGAGGCAAAAGGAAGTATGAGCAAAGGTTTCACAAAACTGTAAAATCAAATAAATAAATATTAACGTAAATAAGTAAAATTACCAAACCCCCTGCCATTTCCATTACAGTAATAGGGGTCTGATGCCAACAAATTAGAAATGAGAAAAGAGAAGATGTTGCTGATCATAGTAAAGTAATGTTCATTCTGTTGGTCTTCTGAAACTCATTTCTTTATGGTAGAACAACTAGGGCAAAATATGAGCCTAAATATGTTTAATAAAAAAGACTGAAAATTTTATGAAGAGCAGAGGAATGAATGCATTTTTTCTTCTTGCAGACTTACTTCAACTCATCACCCACATGATGTGATCAACAGAGAAACATCACTTTATAGTTGTGAGCTCTGGATCATAACCTAGGTGAAATAAACTATTAAATACAGTGCAATAGTATTATACTGCTTATATAATGGTCCTGAGTTGTTTTGTAATGAGTCATTTAGACTGCAGGAAGAGTGGGTTACAAAATATGAAATACGTGTTGATCTTGCAGAATGTATGTGAGTAAATTGCCTTACACACCCTGCCTTTTTCTCAGCCTGAATGAGGATGATCCAAAGATTATCCCATTTTAGAAAATAAGATATTCAGAGCTGTTCATGTAAACAGAGATTTACTGAAGCATTGGCAATATCTGCATCTGTTCCTACCCTTGAAACAGAAATCATTTCACACTCATTGCCCTCTTTGATTGGGATGAGCTGAACTTGTTCCCTAAACCATCATGATACTGCCTGAATTATAGCAACCCACTGGTCAGGTTTTATTGCATGTCTTCATGCTTTAAACAAAATTCATGGGGCACTCTTTTACTTCTCATTTCCACTCTGTTTTGTCTGTGGTTCAATTTAATTCCCCTTCACCTCTTTACTATTTATTTAGTCTTCCCCATATTTAGTCTTGCTCAAGATACAGTGAAAATACCACTTATCTTTTGATGTACTTTGGGTATTATGGTTGCTAGCTCTCAGAAACTGGGATCTTCAGTTGCCTGTAGCATTTGCTACAAACACAAAGAGTTTAAACAGATGTGGATATTATATAGACTTAGCCTAAATGCAAAAGCATTATCAGAGTTAGGTACAGGACTTGTGATAATCTATATAAATAACTGAAAGCTATTGCCACTACAAAATGCATAGAAAGACAAATATCTACAAGAATGAAAGCCGTGGTTCTCCATTTTCCCAGGAACCTACATGAGAATAAAAAAAAAAAAAAAAAAAAAAAAGGTTTTCTGGCAGTTTTAATAAAATCCTGACTCTGAAATATTTAAGACATACCAGAAGAATAAAAATGTCAAATTGCAAGTATCTGAATTCCTATGATTAAGAAATTTTTCAAGCCATGTTAAATCAATAATTTTGGGGGGGGAAACAAACCAAAACAACAAGAACAACAAAAAAAAAAACCCATAAACAAACATAAAACCTAAGAGAAAACCAACTAAAACTCAATACTTAAGAATTTCTGATACTTCTGAAACCATACTAAATAAATACACAAAACTGAATCAGAGATTAGCAACAAAATCAATGTGCTTTTTTATTCCCCCCCCACCCCACTTGAAGATAGTTTATTTATTCTTTATCCAGCTTGTACTCATATGACTTTTTAAGGATGGAGAAAGTGAGTAGGGCATAGTGTAAGGCTACTGTGAAATTGCCACAGAGAGACCATCATTGATTGCCACCAGCTGTAGGTGTACCCACATCCCATTGAACCTGCAACCAAGACTAGATAAGTACGGTTCACTGAACACTGTAGCAGTACAACTTACAAGGCTACAGATTCCTAAGAGTTTGTGAAAACAAAGAGGAAGCTGTTAGCAACCTTCCTATAAAGCGAAGTTTACATTACTTTTTAAGGAGAATTCAAGGAAAATCAAAGGTAAGTGTATGTGTTTAAACATAACTCTGGCATCAGTACTGAAAGCAGTGTTCACTTACGCCATATAGATGTGCAAGGTGACTCTACAAAAGTTTTTCAAGATCTAAACTTGTCATAACAATGTAAAGAAAGAAAAGTTTGTCATTTCTACAGACATACATGTATTTTATAATGAAGGAGTCATTCCTCATTTGGCTTTGGGCAAAGTCCTTTCTCTTGTACACAAACATGAATGCCCATTAAGGCAATGGACACCTTTGATTTCTATCATTTATTTACACCACCCCTTGAATATTTTATTGTAATCATAAACTCATCTTGCAAGCATACTGTTATAAATGCCATAGTGGTTTGTGATTTATGTTGCAGAATGCTGTATTCGGGGCAGTAGTGGCACTTGGTTTGTTTTGAGAACAGAGGCTAAATGCTCAGACTGTTTTGGCTTCAGACAGGAACCTCATGCCAACTTTCTCAGGAGCCATAGGATGTTTACCTCAGGTCAATCCTGTGCTGCAGCTGCACTTGTGTGAGAAGATGTGGTTCTGCAAAGAACACATGAGAAAGACCTCCCCTGCCTCATCTGCGACCCCGACCACAAAGAAGACGCATGCTCAAGAAGCCCAAGAAGTTGCTAGAACTCATTATCATATCCCTGCCTTCTATTCAGCATAAGCATGTATATGTAGATGGTGTAGCTATATAAAGAAAAGTTAGGATTTGTAAGTGGCTTTTTGGCAGAGACTGGAGGTATCTGTGGGGGGAGTCTCTGCGGCCCGGCTCGCTGTTTCTTTCTCTTTATTTTTCCCTGCTGCTTGCTTGCTTCTTTTTTAATAAAAAACTCTCACAAGAAACTTGGACATTTTCTTGTGTGGTCCATTTATAACAATAGCATGAAGCTTTATTATTGTAAATAAAATTCAGATGTCTCTTAATTTGCATATATATATATGTACACACACACACACATATATATGTGTATATATATATAAAAAACAGAATAGGGAGTGTTGGGAGATAGCAGACAACTATGACTGTTGATAATGGACAATTTCTTTAAGAGAGTCTTAAGAAGCATTTAGGAGGAGGCTTCCAATTGTATTTAATCTAGTAAAGCAAAGATTCATCAGTATGGAAATTCCCTTATTAATTTTTTTTAAATTTATTTGAAGAAAGGGTGGGTTTCACATTTATCCCTCTTCTTTATTCACTCTTTTACAAAGAAATACAGTACACAACTTTTAAAATCTGGAATCTTAAAGCTTATGTAACCTTCTGTTACATAAGGAGTTAAACTGAAGGGAATTATGTCCAATATTGTAGTATTACATGGAATCAGTGGAAATTAATGTGAGTTATTTTGGTTTTAATTAAGCATTCCTCCAACTACAGGGATGTTACACAGAGTGACAGCACTGTTCTAGCACAGATATAAAATAAGTACTGTTGACAGGCCAGTAGTATTCTGCATAGTGTGGCACCGTATTCTGCAGAGTTCCTGGCTTGTTTCAATGTTTACAGCCAGGACTAAGAAACAGCTATTCCTGTATCCTAACGTTTTACTTCATTAGAAAGAAATTGTGTGTGTAACGCAAATGTGTCCTCCTTACTTTTTTGCTGCCTGGCTGTGAAAGTAATTGCATTTCCTTTTACAGGAAGACAGTATCTAATACATCTTTGTGTTGCAGCTGGGGGTAAGGTAGATGGCTATTTTCCAACAGTACCTGTGACCTGGACAATTCCTCTGTTTCATCAGAGATAGCTTTAAAAAGTTGTTTGAATTGTTAATATCAGACTGTCTTTCCAGAAGATTATTCCTTTACTTCTTCTCATTGTTGTGAGATGTGCTGATGGATAGCCAGCCTTGTAAAGGACTTCTGACTTCTTGTGGTGAAGGCACCACATGCCCAGAATTAAGCCCTAAATACTGAAAACTTGTCCCAAAATGTTTGGGCAAGTTCCCCTTCTACCCTTCTTTCCAGAGTGGGTACTCAGCCCAGAACTGAGTGGTACAAAGGCCAGGGTGCCAGCCAGATGGCATAAACAGCCCCAACCTGCCTTTTAAGGGGTAAACAACTACATGCACACAATACAATACAATACAATACAATACAATACAATACAATACAATACAATACAATACAATACAATACACCAGGTTGGAAGAGACCTTCAAGATCATCGCGTCCAACCCAGCAACCAATCCAACCCACCTAAACAACTAAACCATGGCACCAAGCACCCCATCAAGTCTCCTCCTGAACACCTCCAATGAAGGTGACTCCACCACCTCCACGGGTAGCCCATTCCAATGGGCAATCACTCTCTCTGTATAGAACTTCTTCCTAACACCCAGCCTAAACCTGCCCTGGTGCAGCCTGAGACTGTGTCCTCTTGTTCTGGTACTGGCTCTCTGGGAGAAGACACCGACCTCTGCCTGGTTACAACCTCCCTTCAGGTAGTTGTAGAGAGCAATGAGGTCACACCTCAGTCTCCTCTTCTCCAGGCTAAGCAACCCCAGCTCCCTCAGCCTTTCCTCATAGGGCTTGTGTTCCAAACCCCTCACCAGCTTTGTTGCCCTTCTCTGGACACGTTCCAGCAACTCAACATCCTTCCTAAACTGAGGGGCCCAGAACTGGACACAGGACTCAAGGTGTGGCCTAACCAGTGCAGTGTACAGGGGCACAATGACCTCCCTGCTCCTGCTGGCCACACTGTTCCTGATGCAGGCCAGGATGCCATTGGCCCTCTTGGCTGCCTGGGCACACTGCAGGCTCATGTTCAGCTTACCATCAACCAGTACCCCCAGGTCCCTCTCTGCCTGGCCACTCTCCAGCCACTCTGTCCCCAGCCTGTAGCACTGCATGGGGTTGCTGTGGCCAATGTGCAGAACCCGGCACTTGGATGTGTTCAATCTCATGCCATTGGACTCTGCCCATCTGTCCAGCCTGTCGAGGTCTCTCTGCAAAGCCTCTCTGCCCTCCAGCAGGTCAACTCCTGCCCCCAGCTTGGTGTTGTCCACAAATTTACTGATGATGGACTCAATGCTCTCATCCAGATCATCAATAAAGGTGTTGAAGAGCATGGGGCCCAGCATTGATCCTTGGGGCACACCACTAGTGACTGGCCGCCAGCTGGATATGGCACCATTCGCCACCACTCTCTGCGCTTGGCCCTCCAGCCAGTTCCTAACCCAACGCAGTGTGCTCCTGTCCAAGCCATGGGCTGCCAGCTTGGCCGGGAGTTTGCCCAACTGTGACCGGTTTAGGCTGTGCCTTTAAGAAAGGGACACTTTCTGAACACTCTGGGCGAATGTTTTTGATATTAGAATGAAAACATTGATATGCTAATTCAATTTCATTGGCGGGACCCAGTTGTAGTTTTTTTTGTTTAGTCTTTCAGTCGGGGAGTCAGTCAGGCAGTCGTCTTCTTCTTCCCCCTGTGCTGTGAGCTGGCTCGTTTCTCTCTGCGATTCCTCTCTAACCAGATAAGAAAACTAACTTTTTGCATTCGCTTTGAGCTTTAACAAAGTTTTCCCCTTTTAATTACCTTCCTTTCTCTCTCTCTCTAACCCTTTTGGGAAAAAAGGGGAGGTAGGGAGGGAGAAGGGAGGGGCAGGCCGAACCCCCCTGGCCGCAGGGGGGGTTGGGGAAAGGTTTCCTGTATTACATACATTGCTGTATATTTCTGTATATATTGTAAATATTGTATATTTTTGTACATATTCATTGCATTCCATATCTGCTTGTAAAATACAGCTTTCATCTGCTTCTCCGGCTGAGTTAGCTGTGGAATTCTTTTGTGTGTGGGGGGGAACCTTCCTACTCCACCACATATTTTTAATTGGCGCCCAACGTGGGGCTTGTGGATAATTGCTGTCCAGAAGCTGGGCGAAAAGGTTGCTTGATTTATTGCCTGCTCGAGTCGGAGTTGCAAACATGAAAGTGTTTTGGCTTTTAGAACGTTTGGTCTTTTCAGTTTGTTCGGTACTGGTCTACAAGTACTTCATGGGAATGATTTTCGATCGCTTAGGCAGATACTTGATGTATAGATTGTATTTATGGTTTAAGTATAAGATTCAGCTTCTTTACGACCGGTGCCTGGGATTCTTTGGCTTAACAGATACGGGAATGTGACCTCCAGCACTCTGCCCATAGAGATAAAGGAGTTTAAGATCCCGGTAAGCGAAAAGGTTGTTTTAAGTGACGGCTGGGATCCGAAGGTGATTTATTTTATGTGTGCAATCCTGCTGTTGGTGATAAGTAATGTGTTCTTGTTATATGCTCTCTATCGGAAGGAAAAAGTGTCTAAAGCGTGCTTTGTAATTAAGCGTAGATCGAAACGCAGAAAGCGCAGCTCTAACTCTACCCCAGAGGTATCTAGTGATGAGGAAAATGCAGAATCTGTATCAGTTAACGACAAGGCTAAAAAGTCCATCGGAAAGGCTGCTCTGAACGGTGCTGTTGGTGGCTCTGGCAATCAGCCAGCGGCAGCGGCAGCTCCTAACATGGCTTCCACACCCTCGGCAGCCATTAATGGGGCAAAGCCATTTCCTCCTTCTTCTTCGGCAGGACCGGAAGTGTCCTCCACAGCAGCTGATTCGTCTCAAAACCTGTCAGCTTCTATTAAGCCAGCTGTAAATCCAAACACAGCTCCAGTTAAGCAGGTAGCTGTTTTAACTACGAGAGGAAAAAAGGGCAAAGCTGATCCAGATGCTGATGGGGGAGAGCAGCAGGATCCTGGTGAGGGAACTTCTGCTCAAAGAGACCCTGCTGAGATGGAGGAAAAGGTTTGTCTTAAAGATATAGCTGAGTTATTGAGATCATCACTGGATGGAGATGCAGGGCAAATTGCTGATAGCAGAACAACTAAAGGTGGCACTCCTGACCTTAAGCAGATTCTTAGGAGAGTGACAGTAAGATTATTGGGACAAGAACTTCAGGAAGATGAGGCAGAGGAGGAGGAGTCAGATGACATTGAAAGCTGTTCGTCACCCAGGGAAGAATTGAGGAATGTGCGTAAAGATTACATCAGAGCAGATAAGGAGCCAATCCTAGCTTGGCTTGGTAGATGCTATGATACAGGTGCTCCAGCTCTGGTAGTTGGAGACAAGTCAGCAGCTCAACTAGGAACTCTCTCAAAGGATAATGGAATAGATAGACATCTAGGCAGGACTCTCGGCAAGGTTACTCTCTGGATACGCCTCTTAATGGCAACTCTCATGAGGTATCCTTCCCGAGATGATCTTCCATGGAATGCCAAACCCTGGACTACCATAGATGAGGGAATCAAGCGTCTGAGAGAATTTGCTGTTAGAGAGGTACTCTATGGTGGCCATGAGACTCTGAATCCTGATGAAATTCCTGTAGGAACTGGTCTTGCTAAGAAGCTCATCAAACTTGCTCCTCCTAATTATGCAAATATTCTGGCAAGCAGAATTGTGGCAAGAAATTATGGTGGTGCTTCTCCTACGGTTGGCCAATTCACTGATCAAATGAGACAATTGGAGGATAGCATGACACGTGTTTCTCTGGTTTCAGCCATTGAGACTCTGTCTGGAAAAATTGAGAATTGCATGAAAGAGCTGAAGGATGAATTTAAAAATACCATCTCCCAACTGGCACAAAGAGATAATTCCAATTCTTCCTCCAGATGGATACAGGTTTCCTCTGTGAGGAATAGACGTCCTCCAAGGATGTCATTCCAAAACAGGTCATTCCAAAACAGGTCATTCCAAAACAGGTCCAACCAAAACAGACCACCAAGGCAATCACGTGCGAGTATTTGGATAACTCTGCGTGATCAGTTTGGTGAGAACATGAACAGATGGGATGGTCAACCAACTGCTAATCTTTTCAGGAGACTGAGGGAACTGCAAAGTGGCAGAACCCGAGGTAGCAATACCAGAAGGGTAGCTGTTACTTCTACAGTTCCCCAGGACAACTCTAATAGCTCCAACAGTGGCTCCAGTTCTAACACTGCACACATGTGCTCATTGCACATGTGGGCATGTTCCCCATAACTAGGGGTGCCCTGCCTCCCGCCAGGGGAGGAGAGGGGTAACAGAGATAACAGAATCTATTGGGATGTGTACATCCAGTGGCCTGGCACTTCACAATTTCAGAAGTACAGGGCCTTGGTTGACACAGGGGCTCAGTGCACCATAATGCCATCAAATTATCAGGGATCAGAAGCTATAACTATTCTGGGAGTCACTGGTGGATCTCAAGAGTTAACTAAGGTGGAGGTTGATATAAGTTTAACTGGTAAACAGTGGAGAAAGCATACAGTTGTGACCGGACCTGACGCACCTTGTATTCTGGGAATTGATTTTCTGAGAGAAGGGCGTTTCAGAGACCCTAGAGGTTACAAATGGGCTTTTGGAGTAGCATCTGTAGAAACTGATGGACAAAAGCTGAAGCTGTCTGTCAGACCTGAGCTTTCTGATGAACCTGCAGTTGTGGGACAACACAAGATTCAGGACATTAAATTGCCGGTTGCTTCTCAGACTGTGCATCACAGACAATACAGAACCAACCGTGACTCTTTGTTGCCCATTCAGAATCTGATTCGTCAGTTGGAGAGTCAGAAAGTCATCAGCAAAACTCATTCACCTTTCAACAGTCCAGTGTGGCCTGTGCGAAAGCCGAATGGAGATTGGCGTCTGACAGTCGACTATCGAGCCCTGAATGAAGTAACTCCACCTATGAGTGCAGCAGTACCAGACATGATGGAACTGCAGTATGAGCTGGAATCCAAAGAGGCCAAATGGTATGCTACCATAGACATTGCTAATGCTTTCTTCTCTATTCCCATAGCAGAGGAATGCAGGCCTCAGTTTGCTTTCACCTGGAGAGGAATCCAGTACACCTTCAACAGATTGCCAATGGGCTGGATCCACAGCTCAAGCATCTGTCATGCAGTGATCCACGATGCTCTGGAGGAAGGTGGTGCTCCAGAACACATCCAGTTCATCGATGACATCATCGTCTGGGGTAAAACTGCTGAGGAAGTCTTCGAGAAAGGTAACAAAATCATTGACATTCTTCTGAATGCAGGTTTCGCCATCAAGCGAGACAAGGTGAAAGGACCTACCAGAGAGATCCAGTTTCTGGGAGTGCGGTGGCAGGATGGACGCCGACACATTCCAGTGGATGTGGTAAACAGAGTCTCTACCATGGCAAATCCCATGAACAAGCAAGAAACTCTACGTTTCTTGGGGATAGTGGGATTTTGGAGACTGCACATTCCTGGATACAGTCAGATTGTGAAACCTCTGTATGATGTGACTCGAAAGAGAAACCATTTCCACTGGGGACCTGAACAACAAGCAGCCTTTGACCAGATAAAGCAAGAGGTAGTGCAAGCAATGGGTCTGGGACCTGTCCGAGATGGTCCAGACATTAAGAACATTTTGTACACGGCTGCAAGTGACAATGGTCCAACCTGGTGCTTGTGGCAAAGAGCTCCAGGTGAGACACGTGGACGACCTCTTGGTTTCTGGAGTCGAGGTTACAGAGGTTCAGAGGCTAACTATACTCCAACAGAGAAAGAGATTCTAGCTGCATATGAAGGAGTAAAAGCAGCTTCTGAAGTAATTGGAACTGAATCACAACTCCTCCTAGCTCCCAGATTACCAGTTTTGAATTGGATGTTCAAAGGCAAAGGTTCCACACCACATCATGCAACAGATTCCACCTGGTCTAAGTGGATGGCTCTGATAACACAGAGAGCTCGAATGGGAAATCTTGAAAGACCTGGTCTGGTGGAGGTGATCTCAAGTTGGCCTGAAGGTACCAACTGTACCAAACCTCCAGAGGAGAGAGTGACTCGTGCTGAGGAAGCTCCTCCTTACAATGACCTATCTGATGATGAAAAGAAATATGCTTTGTTCACAGACGGTTCCTGTCGTCTTGTCGGGAACAAGCAAAGGTGGAAGTCTGCAGTGTGGAGTCCAACACGCCGAGTTGCAGAAGCAAAGGATGGAGAAGGAGAATCCAGTCAGTTCGCAGAGGTAAAAGCTGTCCAGCTAGCTCTCGACGTAGCTGAACGTGAGAGATGGCCAAAGCTTTATCTCTACACCGACTCATGGATGGTAGCCAATGCTCTGTGGGGTTGGCTAAAGAACTGGAAAAAGAGCGGTTGGCAGAGGAAAGGAAAGGCCATTTGGGCAACTGACCTGTGGCAGGACATTGCTGATCGAATCGAGAGAATTCCAGTGAAGGTGAGACACATTGATGCTCACATTCCTAAGAGCAAAGCTACTGAGGAACAGCAACACAACCATCAAGCAGATCTAGCTGCAAGAGTTTCTCCAGTAGACATGGACTCTGATCTTGATCTCGACTGGAAACACCGAGGTGAGATATTCTTAGCTCGGTGGGCTCACGATTCGTCAGGACATCAAGGCAGAGATGCAACCTACCAGTGGGCTCGTGACAGATCCATAGACATTTCCATGGATGCTATCACACAAGTCATCCATGACTGTGACATTTGTGCTGCTATTAAGCAGGCAAAACGACTTAAGCCCTTATGGTATGGTGACAGATGGTCCAAGTACAAGTATGGTGAAGCTTGGCAAGTTGACTACATCACTCTACCACGTTCTCGTTCTGGTAAGCAGTATGTGCTTACTATGGTAGAGGCAAATACTGGATGGTTGGAAACTTATCCAGTTCCACATGCAACTGCGCGCAACACCATTCTTGGTCTGGAGAGACAAATCCTGTGGAGACATGGAACTCCAGAGAGGATTGAGTCAGACAACGGAACTCACTTCAAAAACAACCTTGTAAAGACCTGGGCCAAAGAGCACGGCATCGAGTGGATATTCCACATTCCCTACTATGCACCAGCTGCAGGGAAGATTGAACGCTACAACGGTTTGTTGAAGACCACTCTTAAAGCCATGGGGGGTGGATCTTTGAAAAACTGGGAAAAACATTTAGCACAAGCAACCTGGCTGGTAAATAGTAGAGGTTCAGTGAACCGAGCTGGACCTGCACACTCAGATCTGCTACAGAAAGTAGAAGGGGATAGAGTTCCTGTTGTTAAAGAAAAGAATCTGTTAGGTAAAACTGTTTGGGTATTTTCTCCCTCAGGAGAGGCTAAACCTGTCCGAGGGGTGGTTTCAGCTGAAGGTCCAGGTCACACTTATTGGGTAATGCAAGAGAATGGTGAAATTCAGTGTATTCCACAAAGAAATTTGACTTTAGCTGAAAGAGTTTAATTTCAGAGTGTTGTACAGCTACATCGCGCCCAAAGGAAGAATCCCTGAGGAATCCACGGTGCACGAACCCTGAGAACCCTGAGAGCCCTGAGTCAACTGAGAGTCCCTGTTTCCCTGTTTTCCTGTTTTTTCCCTTTTCTTCGCTTCGTCTGCGAAGAGACAAACTGTTTTCCATTTTTCTTCTTTCTTGGACTTCTGAATCATCTACACCTGAGGATAGCCGGAATGGACTATGAACTTTACTTACAAACTGTGAATGATGTTTTGGATTGGATGGACAGTATGAACAGCCAATGAAATTGTTTAGCAGGGGTGGATTGTGACCGGTTTAGGCTGTGCCTTTAAGAAAGGGACACTTTCTGAACACTCTGGGCGAATGTTTTTGATATTAGAATGAAAACATTGATATGCTAATTCAATTTCATTGGCGGGACCCAGTTGTAGTTTTTTTTGTTTAGTCTTTCAGTCGGGGAGTCAGTCAGGCAGTCGTCTTCTTCTTCCCCCTGTGCTGTGAGCTGGCTCGTTTCTCTCTGCGATTCCTCTCTAACCAGATAAGAAAACTAACTTTTTGCATTCGCTTTGAGCTTTAACAAAGTTTTCCCCTTTTAATTACCTTCCTTTTCTCTCTCTCTAACCCTTTTGGGAAAAAAGGGGAGGTAGGGAGGGAGAAGGGAGGGGCAGGCCGAACCCCCCTGGCCGCAGGGGGTTGGGGAAAGGTTTCCTGTATTACATACATTGCTGTATATTTCTGTATATATTGTAAATATTGTATATTTTTGTACATATTCATTGCATTCCATATCTGCTTGTAAAATACAGCTTTCATCTGCTTCTCCGGCTGAGTTAGCTGTGGAATTCTTTTGTGTGTGGGGGGGAACCTTCCTACTCCACCACACCAACTTGGTGCCCATCCACAAGAAGGGCTGGTTGGAAGAGCCAGGGAATTATAGGCCTCTCAGCCTGACCTCAGTGCCAGGCAAGATTATGGAACAGGTCATCTTGAGTGCGATCACACAACACTTACAGGATGGCCAGGGGCTCAGGCCTAGCCAACATGGATTTAGGAGGGGCAGGTCCTGCCTGACCAACCTGATCTCCTTCTATGATCAGGTGACCTGCCTGGTGGATGTGGGAAGGCCTGTGGATGTGGTCTACCTGGACCTCACCAAGGCCTTTGACACTGTCCTCCCACTGCATGCTACTGCCAAGTAGGGGCATAATTCTAGCTTCATGCTTTCTATAAGCTGGTTGTTTATATGAGTGCCTGCTGGCCATATCCAGCCCTGAGAAACTTACAAGTAATACCCCAACTTGTAAACTAATCACTCCCTCTTTGCTACCAAGCGCTTTCTTTGCTCTGTCATTGCTATAGAGCTCATTGCCAGTAAGTCTTCTCACTCCACTTGTAAGCATACTAGTGGACTCTGCAACATGGAGAGAAGCTAGCAACCTCGAGAAATCTGCAAAGGATTCCCCTCGAGGATCTCCCTCCATGGAAGCCCCATGAAGATACAGCATTGTATTGCACAGCCCCACTGATTGGAAGAAGAGCCCGACGTGTCTTCAAGAGGACTGGACCCCCAAGGGTAAGCCTTTAGCCTAGACAGGGAAGGGACAGCCCAGGTTCAGCAGTCCAAATATCTGCTATAGCCAGGAGCAGCACACAGAGAGCCACACAACCTTATGTGTGAGTTTGGAAATCAGGAACAGCACGTAGCCGCATGCCTGCCTGACCCCACTGTCTGCGGGAGAGAAGGGAGCCTCCACTTAAGCCGGCTCCACAGCCCTGTGAATGTCAGAGTAACTCAAAGCCAGGACTATCTTCAGAGAGTCACACCAGCTCTTTTGAGCCTCTCATAACCTTAAACAAGAAAGCAGTCGCCGAGAAGAATCGGCATCTTTGATCAGCCAGCTCTTTGATCTAAACAAGGGGAAGCCGCAGCTCCATGCAGCTGTGCCCCTTCATTGGGGCTGCTCCCTCTGGCCCCGAAGCTTGTCACCACGCGATGGCCAACCTGCCCCCTCCAGGAACTGCCACAGCCATGCCAAGGGACCACTAGCCTCCCCGGATGGCTCACCACGCCTCAAGGGTTGACCCCCCAGGACCCCTCCCTCGGGAGCCGCAGCTGCACCATGGGACCCCTGCAGCTGCCCTAAGGGAACATGCTGACCACCAGAAGTCTTGTCCCCTCCCCACCGCTGTGGGAGGGATGAGGTTGCCCCCACCGCCACAGTCTGGAAGGAGACCCACATGGGCCTGCCCTCAGCTTGGCCGCAGCCTCAGCCCAGGGAGCCTTCCTCCCTCCTTCTCCCGGAGCAGACCAGTCCAGGAGCCAGCCCTAGCGCAAGATGGGCAGGCAGCAGCACCTCACCGTAACCTAGCAACCAACTAGCCTTGCAACCAGCAAAAGACACAGGGCATCTTTCCCGTGTGCAGCATCCACTAACATTCAGTTCAAAGCCTGCACCTAGCTTAGGCTTCTGACACATTGTAATCTTTGCTATATATAGTTACAGCAGCTGCAGTGTCTTGTTGAGTCATCATCTGGTGCACAAGCAGTGGAATTGCAGTTTTGTTCCTCAAAATTAATTCTGTAGATATTGGGTTAAAATTGTACAATACTAAACCAGTTATGGGATATATTTCACAATAGTGCACTAGAATCTGTATATAAAATAGTGATTAATTGGTTATTGATAATTTTTAGTACTAAACAAAAATATTTCAAATTTCATAATTTGTAAATTAATAACCTCTTCATCACACTTGTGCAAACACCTATTATGTGTTTTGGTATTGTTCTGTCATCCCACAAGTGTGATTGACTCTTGACTGACATATGGCTAGATATCTCTTCTCATTTCAACAGAACAAGATTACTTGACACCAGTTCGGAATTGCACTTTCCTTCCCTCTCTTAACAAAATGATACAATCAAACACCATACTAGAATTAATTTGAAAAGGGTGGGAATTGCAATTTTTAAGCAGGAGAGATAAATTATTAGTAGTTGAAAGGGAATCTTGAATGGTAATGTTATTTATTTGTCCAAAACTAAATGTTATTGTGGCAGTTACATGAAGTCTCTTTTGCTCCCTCATTCCTTAAAGGCAGAAGCAATCTAGAAAATTTTCTGTTGTTGGTCCTGCTCACAAAGAGATAGAATGAAACAAACCAAACAAAAAAATGGAGCTAAAAAAAAATAAATAAAGCTTTATTGAATAATAGAAGTGGGATGATATCAGTATGCTTTCCTGTGTTCTTGAAATTTCTCCATAACATCTTTTTGGTAACCAGAGCTCTAATACACTATGTGGCCACTAATGGCTTTCTAATCTCATCATCTGCAATACTAGAGTTTTAAATTTATTTACTTCAATTCCATGATATGTATCTGGGACAAAAGGATGCATTTACTGGCTTGGTGTTACATATTTTGATTAGATTAGGAGGTATCCAGACATATTCATTGGGATCTCGCATTGCAAGATCTCAAGGAGGGAAGGAAATAAAAGGTCACATTATTAATAATTTCAATAGTAAAAAAAGAAAAGGAAAAAAAAAGATATATTCTTCTAATTTCAAATTACAACATATCTGGCACTGGCTTGAGTCTGAAGTTCTCTGTTCAGTAGGCTGTAGATTGCTTCTGAGGGATTGCATTTTACCTATTGTATCTTTTTCTTCTATTTTTTGGGGTTAAAGCAATTAGTTTTAATTTTTTTTTTGTTTTGTTTCCCCTTCTTCTCAGGAGATATGGGTCTGACTAAACAATTTGAACATGTGTGGGTATTTGGGGAGGGGAGAAAGCCTGCCAATAAATATTCTTTAATCCTCCTGATTTTTTTTCCCTGAAAGAAAGCTTAGCCTAGAGCATCAACGGCATTCTCATCCCTTGACAGCTGACTTTCTTTGCTATAGATCACTACCATCTCAGGGCGGAGAAAACAACTTTTCTTTATGAGAGGAGGAATTTCGAACAGGAATGGGGAGAAAATAATCTGAAATGCACTGTTCTTGCCTGTTCCTGTAGCAGACAGCTCTATTACAATTGTTGAATGTAAGAGAGGAATTTAAACTCAAAAGCAGATGTTGTTTTAGGTCTAGAGATTATCAAGTTAGTCTGACAGGATGAATAACTTAACAGCTGTTACAAACACAAAGGCCACAAAAGGGGGAAAAGAATGGGGCCTGTAATTAGAATAAGATTGTATATAAAACTGGATTCTTCTCAAGTGCATAAAGACTTTCAGGATTGTCAGTCACCCTTAGCTGTTTGTCACTGGAAAAATGCAATAAAACATCTCACCCTGTGAAGGAGTGATCCATAGTGATATATTCTTCTAAGAGAATATTCCTGAGCTTTCCAGTCAAGATTCATCTCTGTTATCCATGCTGACTCTCTGCCTGCCTTCCTTATGCTTAATGCTCTATCTGAATGTAAAAAGGCACCTTGTGTGTTTTTGACAGAGTAAAAGCTGAGCTAGGTATTCTTTTCTCCCTCTCTGGACCTGCTGGGTTGGTATGGATTTTTAGTAGATACAGTCATTTAAGTGTAAAATCTATCAGTTCTGCTGAAGCTCCCTGCTTGGAAAATGCTATCAGAAGAGGGAAAGAAATAAAAATAAAAATTTGCTACAGAGCTATTTCTGAATTTAGGAAACGTATCAGCTGAGCCTTGGAAAGTACTCATGTGTCTGACCTGCTGCCATGAGAGAGCAGGTAATTCACAGTAATTTTATATAATACTCAGAAACTTTTCAACTGATCTGGATGTTCTAGCTACTGTTGTCCTTTCCAGGAGAAAGTGAGTCGAGATAACACATTTCTCTTATGGCTGCAAGAGCCAGTTCAGATTGTAGCTTTCTAGGAAATCAGTTTCTCCCTGTGCAAGAGGACACAAATCTGTCAGATGCAAATCTTGGCTGGGCCTCTGTATTTTTTTTGCCTTTGTTAAAATTAGATCAATGTTATCCTCCATGAACCTTAAGAGGTTAAGAAGTTCAAAGACTTCTTTGAGCCCAGTTATGTATCAGTTTAATATTTCATATGCCATTTGTTTCTTACAACTTTATGTCTTGATACCAAGCACCATATAACAAATCATGATTGCGCATCTATAGTAGTACTTTACCTAGTGCTGAGAATTGTTAAAATACCTGATAGCTTTTCTTAAACACCTCCTGTCCTAAAAAAATTCAAGAGAATGACTATAAAGACAGGTGCAAACTATGAAATATATTTTTAGTCTTTATGATTTCAGAAGAAATGTATGCTTTCATTCCAAGCACATTATCATTTAATAGTAGTGTCCAATATCTTACCTGGTTTTACAGGGTTCTCTGTGTATCTTAGATTAAACTATTATCTTTTCAGAAATAGGTTTAACAAAATGTTAGAAATGAGTACATACTGCAACTACAATAGAGAAAAAAGAAATCATCGTAAAAATAGGTCCAGCTTATTCTTATTTTGAATAGAATTATGAATAAAAGATAGAAGAAATGTTGCAGTAAATTTTGATAACAGTTTTGATGCACCTTCATTTTTAAAAAACCCAGTGAATTAAACTTTTCTTTTTCTTCTTTTTAATTTCATATTGCTATGATGGTGACTTGATTTTAGTTCATTTACTTGTGGGGAGGAAAAAAATCATGTATTTAAGCATCTACTAAGCAGTATTTACCACTGCTTGCGTTCTAATCTGAGTTTTTGTATTTGTGGAACACCAGTTTTTACATAGTACAAATTAGTACATTTTTATTGAAGTTTATGAACATTCTTTGGGTAAAATAGCTCAGAATAGAGCCCATTTGTTTGGGGCTTTTTTGCTTTTTGGCCTTTTTTTTGGTAAAATAACTCAAAATATAGCCTACTTGTTTGGGGGTTTTATTTGTACTTGGGTTATTTTTCGGTTGGTTGGTTTGTTGATTGGTTGAATGTGCATTGCAGCATAGGACTGTGAATTCTGGGTCCTTCCTGATCTCTCTAAGAGGGTTCTGCTTGTATGGACTTTCTACCTGCATTCTTTCCTTGGACTGGTCTCTTGGATTGGGCAGTCAAGCATATGAAGTCTGTCTCAGAGACCTTTTGGGAATATCTTTAGCTGTGTCACTCTTTTGACAGTTAAGAAGACGTGTTCTACTCTTTTATTTTTTAAATAATATTCTACTTCCCCCTCCTTATATTGTGCTTTATAGATAGTTGTAAAGGTTACTTGTAGATTTCAAATTGTTAATTACAAAATTAATAAGAAGCTCAGGAATTTTGAAATCAAATTTGGAATCCACTGCCTTCAAGTGACATGAAAAATCTGTCCAGTGCAAAAGAATAAGCTTCGAGCTATCTGCTCAACATATGTCAGGACCTACACATGTGAACATGGCCTGTACAATATGTGATGAATTGCCTTGATGGGTGGCATTAGTAAAATAAATTAGAGAAATGCTTCTCCCATGCTTTGACACAAATCAGGACTCATTTGCTGGGGTGAATGGAAAGTGGCCAGATCACAGGCACCAGTATTAGCAAGCTTGTTTTTGTTGTTTTGTTGCCTTTTTCTTGAAAGTTAGAGTAACTGTAGCTCACTCTTATTTAAAAACATCACTGTAAAGAGAGAGCTTCTGGATTGTTAGTTTTATAAGCCATTTGGAATTCAGGTGTTTACCCAGGTTCAATGTAATTACGTGTAACCTGAGTCTTTTTCCTTCCATCTTGAACTTTTCCTGGGCAGAAAACACTCTGCTCATTTCTGTTGTTTTTTTTTTGTGATGGTTTATCCAGATGAGACCTGATCTGTGGCTTGGATTTATTATTTTTGGTTTTTTTGAACTTTGATTTGATTTGGGATATTTCTGCCACTTATTGCATTCTCTGCAATTAAAACTTCAGCAGTCACTAGAGTAAATAAAAAACAACAACTTTCAAATACCATTCCAAACTCATATCCCAGGCACAGCTACTGTGACTGTTCTATTTCACACAGAAACCTAAAGATAACACAAAAAAACAGTGCGACAAGGAATGTTTGTGCATGGATTATTTGTTATTCTCTCCTGCTCTTTTGTATGCTTAAACATTCAAAATAGAGTTGGCAATCTTCTTTCTGAAGGCAGTGTAGATTCTTCTTAAAGAAAGGTAAAGTGGGCTTTTTTTATTCACCTTTTACACTGCAATATGAAAACACCAGTGCGACATGTGCTGTACTAGAGGCAATTACTGCACAAGATAACTAAAAGGAGACTAGCAGAGAGAATTTGATGTATGCTTTTGTTTGTCATAGTTGTCTTTCCCTGCTTTCTTCTCACTAGTGTAAGCAATATTGAATTTCTATTTATATTTGCTGTTGTTATGAAGCATGTCCTCAAAGGATACTTTTACTGCTGAAGTCTGATAAGTTTCAAATCATATCTCTCCTTTCTCTTTCTCTTTCTCTCTCTATTTTTTTTTTTTAGTAGAGCTTGGTTTAGATCAGTTTGGCACATCTCTAGATAAAAGTGGTGTTGCTCAACTGATGTTGCTTTCCAGCTTCCTGCCTCAATTACAAGGTAACTCAGGTATTCTTGTGGATTGTTCAATAAATTCTCCATTGAAAGCTAAGGGCAACTGGGTTAAATCACTCTTGAAATGATTAACAATTCTTCAGTGCCCTTTCTCATACATTGAAGAATATGGAGCAAATACATTTGCTGACTCAAAATGAAACAATGATTAATACATGAAGACAAACAGTCAGGAGAAATGGATGCAGGTTTAACAAAAATAGCGGTGAAAATAGTAACTTATCTCTAATGATGATTCCACTTTTTTTTCACCCAAAGGAATACAAACAGTTTTAAATGGTTCAACTGGCTGAAACAGGAGAAACATATAAAATGTAAACATGTTGGATACCAAATCATGAATACTGCATTTCCTTGCATTACCTGTGAGATTGACTGTTACTCTAAAAGAGGTCAAAGTATGAGTGGAAAGACATCTCAATCTAGCAATGCATCAACAACAAAGAGACGACAGTGGGATGAATTCAAAGACTTTGTTTTGAAGGTTAAACTCAACTCTCACATCAGAGGAATTACCTCTTCATTATACTTCAGTCACTGAAGGAGCACCTCTGTCCTGAATGCTCTTTTTGTTCTTTCCAAGATTGTTTTAGAACTTTATTGTGTGTTTACTAGCAAGCAGCAAAGGCTGAACACCAAAGCTATCAATTAATCACTTCTTTCCAAATACTCACATTTCAATACAAAATTCTTTTTTGTGTTTTATTTTTGAAATATTTTATTTATTAAATAATATTTTCAAGAGGCTCCTATTAGCTTATTCAGCATTTGTGTCTAATACCAAAAAAAATGAAGTATTTCTAAAAATTAGTTTTATATACAAGTACAATTCACCTCAAGACTCATGGACAATTGTGTATTATAATGGTTTCATTCCATTAAGTCCTTGTTGTTCATATGATCAGGTCTTAACTTAATTATTATTCTGTTATTAATTTCCAAGAGTGCATTGTGAACGTCTTTAGTAAGTCCATGCTCAGAAAATATTTTTAGCCTGCAGAAGAGAGACTGTAAAAGGAACTACAATCCACTGTTCATGATCTAATATGAATATCAGATTCTATTGTGTATTTTAATTTTAGCAAATTCACCTGGGTTATTTGTTATAGTAATTCATGTTAGGAAATAAATTTTCCAAAAGTGAAAATACTGTCCCATGTAATATAATTACCATTCTTAGAAAGTAAATAGAAATTGTAAACTGACAAAAAAATAAATATGGTCTAACGTTAGATTATTTCTTCATTAATATTTGCGGTAGGCAAGTGTAAGCATTCTCTGGAAAACTGATTGTCCTGAGCAGCACTTTAACATTGCCTAGCAGAGATCTAAATCTAAGTGGTGGATATCACATGAGCATTTACACAGTATTTGCAACCTCTTTAATTATATTCTGCACTTTCTGTGTAACTCATTCTGAGAGATTTCCTGCAGATACTTTTATGGCTCACTGACAGTGACTAAACATCATTTGAGTTTATTAGAGCAGGGAGAGGAAAGAAAAAAACATAGCTGACTTAACTTTAATCACGTTAAAACGAATCAGTGATCAGTTCAAATCTGATGTGCCCTATAGATAACCAAAGCCAGTTTTATCAATACCAATTTTCCAGCTCATTAACTGTATTTAAACCAGGGCAGGGTGGAGGGACCAGAGAGCATTTTCATGCATCACCTCACCCAGACTGTTCTGTTGTCAAGTTTTGTGGAAAATGACAAGGAATTGTCATAAAATTGAAAGAAATTTCAGGCATAATGGATGATGTATTTGCCTTTTACTCTCATGTTCGTCTGATATTCAGCATCACATGCAGAAAACGTTTCAAAGCAGAAAAAATCTACTCCGTATTGTTTTGTGCCACACAGTGAGGAGCTGGTCAGATACCTTTGAAAAGTCTCATGTGAGTTACAGCAGAAGGATACCATCCATTTTGAAAAAGTGAAAAAATCCTTGTGAAAAATCTACTTTAATCAAAATTTTTAACCAATTTCAAGTTCAATGTACGCTTATCATAACTGAAATTTTTACTGCTTCTGACGATCCTCTAGATCTCAGCAGCTGCTGCTATTCAGAACTTGATTATTATAAGCATGTGAAATGTCCTCAAATTAACCTGGTTCAGTAAAAGAAAAACAGTGGGATCATTTCCATCATTGATGATAAAACCTTGATACCAAAGTTTGTGCAAGAAATACTGCTGAAATTTTCCTTGGAAAATATAAGTACTAAATAATGGACTTTAAGGATTTTGCACAGATATCTACTAAGAATTCATGAAGTCATCACCTGTTTTTAAGGAAAATCTACAAACTGCTACATTAATTGCAGATTTTCTGCATGTATGTCTTGTGTACTAGTTCCTAGAATGGAAGAAGACAAGGTCATGCTATCTCTAAACCTGAGTCTTACCTGGTTCATTCACTGAGCTGTTTCATAGTGAGTTGCTTGAGTTGATTAGATTTTCATTTCTGTGGACAGAATAATCTTTCCTGTATTACAGTGGAGGGAAGGGATAAGAGAGAGAGAGAGGTGGGAAAAGGAAAAATAATCTAGCCAAATAAAGCACTCAGGAAAAATCACTGAAAAAAGTCTGGGCAACTGTCAAGTTAAATTTGTTTTCAAATGGATATATTGGAAGTGATAACTACTCATACTTAAGCCTATTAGATACAAAAATCTTGAATGTACCTTTTGCCTTCAGAAACATAGATGTGTGCACTGGAAGGCTACAGTGGAATTGTGAAGAAGGGCTAAATGCAATGGCTTTCTTTGAAGTTTAGCCATTCAGGGTCAACAGTGCTCTGAAAGCCTTTAACAGTCAGAAGAAAAGGCTTTGCCTGTGCTCCAGCCTGATGCTCTGTTTGACCTCTTCTTCAGGCTCTTCTTTCGGGTTTTATTTTTCCTCTGTAGGTCTAATACAATGCAACTTACACACAATATTTCTGTTTCTAGTGTGAAAGGGAACTCTAATGTAATCCAGCCACTAACCAAATAAAACTAGATGCTTAAAACTGGAAATGTTTAAGAATATAGGCTGATTTTTGAGTTCTGAAGATACATTTAGACAGAAAAAGGGGCAGGTAGTGGAGAATCAATACAGAAATACATACCCAAAGCTTCTTTATGTGTAGACTTAGCTCTCATCAAAATGCAATTTGTCTTTTGGAGACTCTTGTATTGGAACACAGAAGTAAGAAGCTGTCTTCTAAGTAAAAGAATATTTTAATGTTAACATATTGTGATGGAGAACTTTCCAGGGTAACAGGTGTATTGAGCTAGAACAGTGAGAATACATGGCAGAAGTCTAACACAAAACCTTGTGTGCTAGAAATAGGAAACAAATTTAATGAGTGACTAATGACCTCAAAAGCATAGAACCATGGGGAGATGCTATTAGTATTGGAATAAAGACAAGCTGATAACCTTTTTAAACTTGGAAAATGTAGGCATAATACAATGATTTGCAGCTTCAGCATCTAATTTCCTTAAAATACTACTTTCTTTCACTTTCCCTGGGCAGTTTTCACTTGTTTCCATTCTTGTAGACATGTATTAATTTTAAATGCCGTAAAAGTGAAAATGGTAATATGATGAATCATTAAGGCAAATGTAGGAAAGGAATGGAAAAAAAAATGTCAGAGAACTATTAGCTTAAGGGTATAAACATAGAATTTTCCTACTGGCATTTTAAAATACAGTTTAATGATGAAAATTCTGTTAACCAGTTAAAACCCCCTACAATGTAACATCAGAGAAAATTAAAAGGAGGAATGTAAATTCTTCAAAGTTTCAGAGGCTGTTCCATATTTTCTGTTGTTTTTAAAAGGATTTTATGCCTTCTGTGAACATCAAGTCACCCAAAATACCCTAGCATTTTCAGGAACATTACAGTAATATTGTAGAAGATTCTATCATGAGCTCTTATTGAAATAATTTATTGATGACAGTAGAAAATATTTATTGATGGTAGCAGAAAATCTGATTAGAAACGAGAAAGTAGAGAATACTCTCAGCTGTAGACAGTAAAATAAAATCCCTATTAGGCTGCTCACAACTGTGTATATTAGCAGTAATAAGCTAGTAGAGTATTCCAAAATGGTCAGTGTCTATTGTGTGACTTCAGTTTTGTACCTCACTAATGAACAACACTGGATCTGTCACATCTTAATCTCTAGGAAGAGCAGGACAAATAGGAACTGCACTCACCCTTAGGCAGCAACATTTCTTTCACATGGGTTGAAAGAGAGATATAACATGATACACATAGCACAGGAGCTCAAGGAGAACACAGCAAGAGTTTCAAAAGGGAAACTTTTTATCTGGCATCCATTATATGTGCCTGACAGATAATCTGTCACAAAAGAAAAGGAAATAACTTTTCATACTCTAACTGTACTTTTTATTAGAAACAGAAGAAGCCTGTGGGAACACTTTCCTGTGGAGTTCTGTAGCAAGCTTCCTGTGGTATGATCTGTGATTACCCATAATTTTTAGAATAATTGAATAAGCTTTTAAAAAAATATTTAAAACATTCTGATCATTCATTCTATGCTTCACTAGTCTCAGTTTTGACTTGTTCCTGTCATTCTTCCATTTAATTACTCAGTCAGTTTTCCCAAATCACAGTATAGAAGGCCAGAAAGAAAAAGTAGGGGCTGTTGTAGTGAAATCTGTATAACAAGGAGGTTAAATGATAGAAAAATTATTTAAACAACTGAGTATTCCGCAGGGGTCAAGTATTAAAGGGTATCCTGATCGTCCACATTGAGTGCATTGCACAACACTGACCATTAAATGGAGGAGAAAAATGCTTGCCACTTCAAGCTGTGCAATTGTTCTGCTTTTAACTATATGCCTGGCTCCAGAGTCAAGTTCCCAACCATAAGTTGCAGCTTGAGATATTGTCTTGGTACCACACAAGTGTCTCCACGTTGTATACACTGTACACTCAGTTGGATGGGTATGGACTGTCTAACTCCATGCAAGTGATTGCAGTCAGAATTAGATGGGCCCTGCTTCCAACCAGACTGAGGAAAGGGACAGCTGGGTTTATTGGACCGTATGGATCTCATGGCTTGTCAAGTTGAACCCACAGGAGTAGATAAAGGCACACAGTGTACTACAAGGGGCAGAATCCATCTGTATTTGTGGTGTGACAGGGGGATCCCCACACCTGGATGTGTTGGAAGCTGAGCATCAGAATGCAAGCCGCAGTTTGGTTTTACTTGGAGGAGTAGAAGAAGTCACCAGAATCAACTGCCCCAGGGATGGAAATGCAACCCCACTATTTGGACTGATCATGGGTTGATTCAGACTGTGCTGGAACACAGTGGAGTTCGAGAGCATCTGCAGTAAGAAGCCTGTTGCATATTGCATGGCAATCTCATTTTGAGTGAGAATGGACAGAGAAAGATGTATGTTGTTTGATGTTAGTTGCTGGTGGGCACAACTTACAAGGTATAGAATAAGGAGTAGAGAATGTCATGTGTTGAGTTGACTCTGCTGATGGATATTCAGTTCCATGCTGCCATCATGCCAAATTGAAAGTGCTGGCTGGACCAAAATATCATGAGGCTGGAAGTTCTGATTATAGCATGCAAGGCTTCCTATTCCAGTTTCTGCTTCCAAATTCTGGGGTCTGGGGTGTTAATCTTTTCTTCTACAGGCTCTATAGGAGGCTTATGGGGTCCAGCTGTGTCAGTTTCTGAACATCTAGCTGGTCTTCCAGCGAAAGAACTCAGAAGCTCAGTATTAAAATGCATTAGTTCAAAGTCAGATGCATATGTCCCCCAGGGATCAGTGCTGGGCCCCATCCTCTTTAATATCTTCAGTGATGATCTGGATGAGGGGATTAAGACAGTCATTAGCAAATTTGCAGATGACACCAAGCTGGGAGCAGATGTTGGTCAGTTAGAGGGTGGAAGAGCTCTGCAGAGGGACCTCTACCAACTGGACAGATGGGCAGAGTCCAACATCATGACATTCAACAAATCCAAATACTGGGTGCTGCACTTTGGCCACAACAACCCCATGCAGAGCTACAGGCTGGGGACAGAGTGGCTGGAGAGCTGCCAAACAGAAAAGGGACCTGGGGGTGTTGATTGACAGCCACCTAAACATGAGCCAGAAGTGTGCCCAGGTGTCCAAGAAGGCCAATGGCATCCTGACCTGCATTAGGAATAGTGTGGCCAGAAAGAGTAGGGAAGTCATTGTGTCCCTGTACTCTGCATTGCTTAGGCCACACCTTGAGTCCTGTGTCCAGTTCTAGGCCCCTCAGTTTAAGAAGGACATCGAGACACTTGAACGTGTCCAGAGAAGGGCAACAAGGCTGGGGAGAGGCCTTGAGCACCAGCCCTATGAGGAGAGGCTGAGGGAGCTGGGATTGTTTAGCCTGGAGAAGTGGAGGCTCAGGGGCAACCTCATTGCTCTCTACACCTACCTGAAGGGTGGTTGTAGCCAGGAGGGAGTTGGTCTCTTCTCTCTAGCAACCAGCACCAGAACAAGGGGACACAGTCTCAAGTTGTGCCAGGGGAAATTTAGGCTGGAGGTGAGGAGGAAGTTCTTCACTGACAGAGTCATTTGTCATTGGAATGGGCTGCCCATGGAGGTGGTGGAGTCACCATCCCTGGAGGTGTTCAAGAGGGGACTGGACGTGGCACTTGGTGCCATGGTCTAGTCATGAGGTCTGCGGTGACAGGTTGGACTCGATGATCTTTGAGTCTCTTCCAACCTTGGCGATACTGTGATACTGTGATGCTGTAAAGGTTAGCATTTTTGTTCTTGTGGCTCAAAAAATTTATCTTCAAGGACACCTCATTTCAGAAAATTTTCCAATGTTTTAAAATTTTTCAGTGTTGCAAATGGTAGAAATATTATGACACCAGAGAAAGTCTGAATATTTCAAATGGACATTGAAGTGTTCTCCTGTGTGAAAAAAAAAATATATATATATTGCATACCTGACTCATTATTTCATTGACCAAAATAACTTTATTTTTAACACAAGTAGTAACAAACTGGGTTGGGGTGGATTATCTTTTTTGGGGAGGGGGAGGGGGGTTTATTTTGGGGGGTTTCTTTTTATTTTGTTGTTGTTTGTTTTTCTTGGTTTTCATTTGTTTGTTTTAAAAGGCCATTTTTTAGCCATTAGAATGCCAGTGGTAACAGGAGAAGGGACCTTCAACTGGCCCATGGATTTGATGCCAAGCAGCAGATATTCAGCGAGATCCAGTTTAACATGGGAAGAATGGTATGAGATGAGATGACATTAATATAGTAGCAGTAATTTCTGTTAGGCTGATACTTAATATTTAGATCTAAGCAACAACCAGTGACAATTCTGTTTGCTATCTAGAGATGTTACAGGATTATTTAATGAAGTCTGGATATTTCAATATTATTAACATGCAGGCAACTAAAATGCATAATCACAAATGTTGTGTAGTAATCACAAACACTTATTTTCCTCAATGTGATTTGGTAGTCTCCCCAAACAAAAATCTAAGGATAGGTAACACCAAAAATAAGAAAAGTAAGATATGTGGAAATGTAGCTTTTTAGCTCTTTTGCAAAGCTGTCCAAACCTCAGTCAGTGAAGAAGAAAATAATAAAGTACACTTCTGCTGTTTCATGAGTGATTAAAATTCTCTACCATGTAGTGCTTTGATGCAGTCATGTCCAACACAGAACAAACTGTCAAGATTCTGTTCAGTTATATTTTCAAAGCTTTAAAATTGAATTTCTGACTAGATCTGGAAAACCTTACTCATGTAATCTACAACAGTTTTGAACAGAAGTAAAAAAAGTAAAATATATGTGACTGGTTTAGGTTGTGCCTTTAAGAAAGGGACAGTTGCTGGAACACTCTGGCTGAATGTTTTGAAAAACATTCAGATATTCTAAACTAATTTCATTGGTAGATTGGTAGAATGCAACTTTAAGTTTTAGTTCAGTTTGAGTCTCAGTCAGTTCTGTCTGTTCTCTCTGTTCCTGTTGGCCTGTCTGTTTCTGAGGGGTTTGGAACACAAGCCCTATGAAGAGAGGCTGAGGGAGCTGGGGTTGCTTAGCCTGGAGAAGAGGAGACTCAGGAGTGACCTTATTGCTGTCTACAACTACCTGAAGGGAGGCTGTAGCCAGGCAGAGGTTGGTCTCTTCTCCCAGGCAGCCAGCACCAGAACAAGAGGACACAGTCTCAAGCTGCACCAGGGCAGGTTTAGACTGGATGTTAGGAGGAAGTTCTATACAGAGAGAGTGATTCCCCCTTGCAATGGTCTTCCCAGGGAGGTGGTGGAGTCACCTTCATTGGAGGTGTTCAGGAGGACACTTGATGGGGTGCTTGGTGACATGATCTAGTTGTTTGGGTGGGTTGGATTGGTTGATAGGTTGGACGCGATGATCTTGAAGGTCTCTTCCAACCTGGTTTATTGTATTGTATTGTATTGTATTGTATTGTATTGTATTGTCTCTCTCTGAAGCAACAGCTGCTGGACGGAGGCGACCTTTAATTAACAAAGCTAACCAGGTAAGAAAACTAATTCTTGCACACGCTTTGAGCTAACAGAATTTCCTTCTTAATTACCTTTTTTGCTCTCTAACCCTTTTTTGGAAAAAAGGGAGGTAGGGGGGCAGAGGGGGGTATAGGCGGGAGGAACCCTCCTGGCTGGAGGGGGAAAATGTCTTCTGTATTACGTTCATTGCTGTGTATTTCTGTATATATTGTAAATACTGTATATTGTGTACATATTCACTGCATTTCATTCCTGCTTGTAAATACAGCTTATATTCATTTGCTTCTCTGACTGAGTTAGCTGTGGTTTCTTTGTGTATATATGTATTATATAATATATATATATTATATAATATATGTATATATTGTATAAAACACCTAAGAGTTTTTCCTGTAGCTTTTGCTACCATCTACTGCCATCTTCTAGGCACACTTTAATGCTACTCTGAGGCATGTTCTAAGTTCTCACCACAGGCCGATCTACGGTGGATAGAAGGCAGACAGAGCCTGCAGTAGAATGTTATAGGTCTCACAGATAATTAGCAATAGAGTGAGAAGGAATGGCCTCAAACTACAAGAGGCTAGGTTTAGACTGGACATTAGGAAATATTTTTTTCACAGAAAGAGTAGTCATATATTGGAAGAGGCTGCCCAGGGAGCTGATTGAGTCACCATCCCTGGACGTCCTTAAAGGTCATTTAGATGTGGTACATGGGGATATGGTATAGGGGTGAACTTTGTAGAGTAAGGTTAATGGTTGGACTTGATCTAAGGGTCTTTTCCAACCTGAATGATTCTGTGATTCTGTGATTTCCCTGCCAGTAGTGCTGGGCTAGTTTCATTGTAGGTTTCTATGATACTCTGATGGAGAAAAGCCCAAACTTGTTCAGTTTTATCATGTCTTCCATCAAAGGACTTACCAAAGGAACCAGTGTTGAGGAAGTAGAATGGTATGCTGTGCCCATTTATAGAGGTAATTTTGGCATGAATCAAATGATGTGATTTTCGTAAGCAAAATACCAAGGAAATCAGTCCATTTAATTGCCATGTGTCCATCCATATTATCTGCTTCATGCTACTGATATGTCTGCTGGCAAAGATAGTATCAGACCTTGAGACTGCAAGAAGTAAAGCTGTATGCTGTAGGACTAATAAGTCCTCTGCTAATCACAAAGGTAAAACCAGAAATACAGAAACACTTCTATCCCAGTCTGACCTTTCACAGAAGCTAATGACCAGGTGGAGGACTATCATCTGGTAGACCTGGCCCTAAAACCACATGATCCTGCTGTAGCTGCTACTTCACCTGGAAAATGCACGCTTCTATTATACACCATGGGTTCAGGACAAAAGAGAAGACACACAGGGATCTGACTTAGTATTTGTATCTGCACTATGAAATATACAAGCAGTACAAGTATATGTACAAGTATGTGTGAAAATTGGAATAGAAAAGTTAAAGTATATTTTTTTGCGCAAAATTTGTTAACTTTTTGTTTTAGCTTCACAGAAGAGTATGAGAGAGAAAGCAATCTCCATATTACCCCTCATAACCAAAAGGCAACAATAAGAAATTGTGAATTATTAAGAACCTGTTCAGTTGCTGGAACATGTCCAGAGAAGGTCAACAAAGCTGGTGAGGGGTTTGGAGCACAAGCCCTATGAGGAGAGGCTGAGGGAGCTGGGGTTGCTTAGCCTGGAGAAGAGAAGGCTCAGAGGGGACCTTATTGCTGTCTCCAACTACCTGAAGGAGGTTGTAGGCAGGTGGGGGTTGGTCTCTTCTCCCAGGCAACCAGCACCAGAACAAGAGGACACGGTCTCAAGATGCACCAGGGGAGGTTTAGGCTGGATGACAGGAAGAAGTTCTTCACAGAAAGACTGATTGGCCATTAAAATGGGCTGCCCAGGGAGGTGGTGGAGTCTCCATCACTGGAAGTGTTTAAGAAGAGGATGATAGGTTGGACTGGATGATCTTGAAGTTCTTTTCCAACCTGGTTAATGCTATTCTAGTCTAATCTAGTATATATTCTATTCTATTCTATTCTATTCTATTCTATTCTATTCTATTCTATTCTATTCTATTCTATTCTATTCCATTCCATTCCATTCCATTCCATTCCATTCCATGCTCTTCTATTCTATCATATCTTGTTCTATTCTCTGATAAAGTATCTATGTTCTCACTGTAATCAGTAGTTGTAGTAGTTGATCACTTCTGGCAGTAGTTTTAAGCAAAACTGTATTAAAGTTCAAGATTTTTACTGATGCAGTATCTCTGAGAGGAGCAGCTGCAGTTTTTATGTTACATCAGGCTGTGCAGAAAGATTTTAAAAAATCTTCAGCACTCACTACAAACTGAGCACCTCATTCAGACCTGGATTTTCTACAGTGTCCATAAATATGGTAATTTTAACATTTGCCACCTCTTTTTCATCCAGAAATGATCCTCTCAGCAGGCCCACCACTTCTGACATTTTCCTTCATTTTATAGAGATAAGGAGCAAGCTACAATTGCCTTCCCCAGGCCCCTTGTGACAAGAATTCATAATACTAATCACCAAAAATTACCGACTGCAAGGAGTTTTACCTAACAAAGTTGCTCTGTGGCTTCTTTGAGACAATATTGTGCCATTTATGTCCCAAGTAAGCTCAAACGTATGTAAACTGGAAAAAAGGCCAAAGTATAATTAATATGCAAAAATTAAAATGTCAGGATGATCTAAAAAGTTTTTCAACAACCATTTCATTTTTTCTTAAATGACAGTTTCCTCAGGCAGAGAGGGACATGGGGGTACTGGTTGATTGTAGGCTGAACATCAGCCTGCAGTATGCCCAGGCAGCCAAGAAGGCCAATGGCATCCTGGCCTGCATCAGGAGCAGTGTGGCCAGCAGGAGCAGGGAAGTGAAGGACACTTCTGCTGTGAAGGACAACAAAAGTCCTTCTATAAATACATCAATAGCAAGAAGAAGGGCAAGGACAACCTCCACTCCTTGGTTGACACGGAGGGGAACGTTGTAACAAAGAATGAGGAAAAGGCAGAGGTACTTAACACCTTCTTTGCCTCAGTCTTCACTAGCAGGGCAGAACGTCTTCCAGACAGCTGGCCTGCAGAGCTGGCAGAAGGAGCCAGAGAGCTGCATAGTTTCCCACTGCTCCAAGAGGAAGTTAGAGATCTACTGAGCCGCTTGGACCCCCACAAGGCCATGGGACCGGATGGGATCCATCCTAGGGTGCTGAGATTGCTGACAGATGAGCTGTCCAAGCCACTTTCCATCATTTTTCAGCAGTCCTGGCTCACTGGAGAGGTCCCAGAAGACTGGAAGCTGGCTAACATGGTGCCCATCCACAAGAAGGGCCGGTTGGATGAGCCAGGGAATTATAGGCCTGTCAGCCTGACCTCAGTGCCAGGCAAGATTATGGAACGGGTCATCTCGAGTGCGATCACACAGCACTTACAGGATGGCCAGGGGCTCAGGCCTAGCCAGCATGGATTTAGGAGGGGCAGGTCCTGCCTGACCAACCTGATCTCCTTCTATGATCAGGTGACCCGCCTGGTGGACGTGGGGAGGCCTGTGGATGTGGTCTACCTGGACCTCAGCAAGGCCTTTGACACCGTTCCCCACAGCAAACTCCTGGCCAAGCTGGCAGCCCATGGCTTGGACAGGAGCACACTGCATTGGGTTAGGAACTGGCTGAAGGGCCGAGCCCAGAGAGTAATGGTGAATGGCACCACATCCAGCTGGCGGCCTGTCACTAGTGGTGTGCCCCAGGGATCAGTACTGGGCCCCATGCTCTTCAACATCTTTATTGATGATCTGGATGAGGGCATTGAGTCCATCATCAGTAAATTTGCAGATGACACCAAGCTGGGGGCAGCAGTTGATTTGCTGGAGGGCAGAGAGGCTTTGCAGAGGGACCTCGACAGGCTGGACAGATGGGCAGAGTCCAATGGCATGAGATTTAACACATCCAAGTGCCGGATTCTGCACATTGGCCACAACAACCCCAGGCAGTGCTACAGGCTGGGGTCAGAGTGGCTGGAGAGTGGCCAGGCAGAGAGGGACCTGGGGGTGCTGGTTGATTGTAGGCTGAACATGAGCCTGCAGTGTGCCCAGGCAGCCAGGAAGGCCAGTGGCATCCTGGCTTGCATCAGGAACAGTGTGGCCAGCAGGAGCAGGGAGGTCATTGTGCCCCTGTACACTGCACTGGTTAGGCCACACCTTGAGTCCTGTGTCCAGTTCTGGGCCCCTCAGTTTAGGAAGGATGTTGACTTGCTGGAACGTGTCCAGAGAAGGGCAACAAGGCTGGTGAGGGGTTTGGAACACAAGCCCTATGAGGAAAGGCTGAGGGAGCTGGGGTTGCTTAGCCTGGAGAAGAGGAGACTGAGGTGTGACCTTATTGCTCTCTACAACTACCTGAAGGGAGGTTGTAGCCAGGCAGAGGTTGGCCTCTTCTCCCAGGCATCCAGCACCAGAACAAGAGGACACAGTCTCAGGCTGTGCCAGGGCAGGTTTAGGCTGGATGTTAGGAAGAAGTTCTACACGGAGAGAGTGATTGCCCATTGGAATCGGCTACCCGTGGAGGTGGTGGAGTCACCTTCACTGGAGGTGTTCAGGAGAAGACTTGATGGGGTGCTTGGCTGTATGGTCTAGTTGTTGGGTGGGTTGGATTGTTTGATGGGTTGGACGCGATGATCTTGAAGGTCTCTTCCAACCTGGTGTATTGTATTGTATTGTATTGTATTGTAAGTCATTCTGCCCCTGTACACTGCACTGGTTAGGCCACACCTTGAGTCCTGTGTCCAGTTCTGGGCCCCTCAGTTTAGGAAGGATGTTGTCTTGCTGGAATGTGTCCAGAGAAGGGCAACGAGGTTGGTGAGGGGTTTGGAACACAAGCCCTATGAGGAAAGTCTGAGGGAGCTGGGGTTGCTTAGCCTGGAGAAGAGGAGACTGAGGGGTGACCTTACTGCTCTCTGCAACCACCTGAAGGGAGGTTGTAGCCAGGCAGAGGTTGGTCTCTTCTCCCAGGCAGCCAGTACCAGAACAAGAGGACACAGTCTCAGGCTGTGCCAGGGCAGGTTTAGGCTGGATGTTAGGAAGAAGTTCTATACGGAGAGAGTGATCACCCATTGGAATGGGCTACCCGTGGAGGTGGTGGAGTCACCTTCATTGGAGGTGTTCCGGAGGAGACTTGATGGGGTGTTTGGTTGCATGGTTTAGTTGTTTAGGTGGGTCAGATTGGTTGATAGGTTGGACGTGATGATCTTGAAGGTCTCTTTCAACCTGGTGTATTGTATTGTATTATATTATTGCATTGTTTTAGGACCTAACTGAATGGCTTTCAGCTGATCAGAGCTAAATGTTTGATTGCAAAGTCCCAAGAAATATACAGCTATAAAAGACTCAGATCTACAATGGGGGGAAAATATCACTTAACTCTTCAGCATCTGGTGATGTATAATGGTGTGTTGTCTCTGATTTATTTTTTGTTTAATGAACATAGAAGCAGAAAAAAAAAATAACTCCAAACCAAATGAAGAAGGAAAACATAATAGGAGGAAACTGTTACTAGACACAGAAATGTATTAAATGTATGTAAAAAGAGGATCTGTATCTTACAGTCTTCTGGAGTCTGTAGTAAAGTCAAAAGAACTAAAAGTTCTTTCTGCTTATGTGTGTCAATAATGACAACTTTCATACTCTCAAGTTGCCTCACTGAAATTTTATCTTCATGTAACACAGTTGGAAACCATAAAGCAGAGATCCTAAGTAAGGCATCCAATTTCCTGCAAAAGGGCAAAAGATCTGCAATAGAATTTGAGAATAAAGATAATTCCAGTGTGCAGTCCTAGATTTCAGATAAAAAAATCAGCTCTTCCTAAAAAAATATTGAAATAAAATCTGCTTTTTATAAAGAGTTTGCCAATTGCAATAATTTGAATAATTTTTTTGCTTTATCCTGGGAGCACCATACTGAAATGATGATAACAAGGAAATAAAATCTATAGACAATAAAGTTTTGGTTATGCATTTCTCACCCCTTAAAAAGAAAATAAAATCAAAACAGCAAAATCAGAGAAACTCTGTGAAGGGTAATGAAGTCTTCTGTCCTTTTTATACTTATAGTTAAATTATACTCATATTTTTTATACTCATATGATCAGTTTCATTTGAAAAGACATATGAAAAAAAAAAAAAAATTAATCAAGCAGACTTAGATAAAAAATTAGCACAGCCAGATGAGTACCAAATACAGCCTGAATGAATATAGTTAAAGACCCAGCAAACTTCCCAAATAAGTAATAACAAGTGAAGGTGTTAGTCTGCTCTCTGGTATTTAGAATATACTGATGTTTGAAATCCTTGAATTCTTTTTCCAGGGCCAATTAATGTGGGGCTAGCATCTAACTCCAAGCGTCTTCATTTATCAATGGTGAATTTAGGTACAATGTATTATTTTCACACACTGATAATTTGGAGGCACCTGAATTAAACCGTCACGTGAAGTCCAGTAGTGCCATATGTTGTGCTTGCTAGTGCAGGATTCAGTACGTCTGCATAGGGGCTGCTGGAAGACATGATACTGCTAGGGCTGAACATCTGTTGCTCAAAGCAAACCCAGGAGCAGCATTTCAGTTTATGCCTTGTGATGTATTAACCATCCTGTGAAACACTAAGGTGAAGAAAGGAAGACATGCTGATCACTGTGTTCAAGATGGACTCCAGCCTTCACATAACTCACAAGTCCTTCTCTATTTGTAAATAACAGGTCCAGTGGGACACTTTTTCTGGATGGCTCACTCACTGTCTGAATTAGGACTTTACCTTCTGCACATTCCAGGAATGTCCTGGACTGTTTTCTTTCTTTTGTATTCTATTTCTAGCTTCTGTATTCTATTCCTAGTTGTAAGTTAGAGACTCCTGTGACAACAACAACTAGTGATTGTGAAACTTCTCTGAGATGCCTATAGCATATTTCATCTGCCTCTTCATCCTGGGTTCAACTAAGATAGAGTTAGTTTTCACCAGAAGCTGAAAAAGGGCACAGCCAGAACAGCTGACCAGAACTACTAAGGGGACATTTGAAACTGTATTATGCATGTTCAGTGCATAAACTGGGGTAACTCACTGGGGAGCAGGAGGGATTGCAACTCAGGAACAAACTGAGTATCAGGTTCCTGGTGGTGATTAACTGAATTGTGCATTCCTTGCTTTATACATTCTCAAATTAGTACTGTTGTTGTTATCATTATTAATATTAATTGTTATTATTATTACTACTTATTCTCTCCTTCTGTTGTCATATTAAGCTCTCCTTATCTCAAGCCACTAGCTCTTACCTTTCTCTTCTATAATTCTCCTCTCCATCTCACCATGGTGGGGAGGACTGAGTGAGGATTGTGCAGTACTTAATTGCCATCTGGGTTTAATCCACAACAGATGGTGTATAACAGACTCCCACCATGATATCTGCCTTGTCAGCCTTCCCTCCAATTCTTTCCATAAACACTGGAACCTCTCATCACTATCATCATGCTCCAGACAGTCAAAACACACCCTAGCAAAAAAAGGGCTACCTACTGCCTCTCTTTCCTTGCCTATCCCGTCTAAAGAACTTAAAGCTATCTATTGCATCACTCTAGTTATGTGAGGCATCCTATCATGTTTGCACAAATGCAACCATATCATAGCTTTCCAGCTGCAGAATGTCTTTCAGCTTTCCAGTGTGTTTCCCACACTATGTGTATTGGTGTGGACCACCTTTCTGGAGGAAGAAGCTCTAATTTCTATGTGACTTCTCTCAGGTGGTTTCTAGCACACCAACAACCCTCACATCTTTGCTGCCACATAGATCTCCATCTACTATGCACACTGAGATCACTAAGGTGTTGCACAAATTAGTACAAGGACATTTCAAATATACTTCTGTGCACTCAGCACATTGTGGAGTATGTTGGAGGACTTCACTCTGCCACATCCCTCACACATCAGTGTACTGCCTCCCAGCTTATCTCTAGAGAGCCCAGTTTATCCCCTTCCATCCTAAAACCTCATTTAATCTAATCTTTTAATGAACCCTGATAACTGTGGCATGGATCCTTTTCCCTCTTTGGCAGTGGTGTACCCCATCTGTTGCCAGCAGGCCTAGTGTCATGTAGACCAACCCATGATCAAAACCCCCCAAATATTGCCTGTGACCCCACTCACAGAACCAGGTATGGATCAGCTGTGTCTTCTTGGTTTTAACCCTAATTTTCTTCCCTGCATCTGCAAAGATAGAGAAAAAAGCAAAAACAGAAAAAAAAAAAAAAAAACAACAAAACACACTTCTGCTCCTGATGCCTTAGCAAGTCAACATTTCAGTAAAGAACATCTCAGAGCTGGCAGACCATATTTGAAATGAACACAACCCATTTCTCCTTTAAAGACACATGATTATGAATAAAAGATTAATATTATAATTAGAATAGAATCATAGAATCATTTAGGTTGGAAAAGATCTCTAAGATCATCAGGTCAAACCATCCACCCAACATTACCAGGATCACTAACCCATGTCCTGAAATGCCCTGCCTACACATGGGTGACACCACTATTTGGCTGAGCAGGTTGTTCTAATGCCTGATGAGTGTTTCTGTAAAGAATTTTTTCTTAGTATCCAACCTAAAGCTCCCCCAGATAAAATTGCATTAATTTATTCATTTTTATTTTTGAAAGCAAAAGCATAAAGGCATTGTTGAAAAGAAGAGAAGGCCTTGTATAATGTGAAGGAATAATGCAGGTAGTCCAGGAGGTAGGAATAAAGAATACAAAACAAAACCCAAAGACTAGGTATTTTCTCTCAGAAAGTGGACTAGTTTTTATTCAAGAGTTTCTAAAGTGTTGGAATATGAAAAGTATCATTAAAAAGGTGACCGTTTTGAGTGACTTGGAAAAAACAGGTTGCAACATAAATTGTTCTGAAGAACATCCACTTTCTGCACATTTTTTAACCTTGAAAATATTTTACATCCTTTAAGAGTAAAAAGGCCTAAAAATTACTGGAGATTGGAGATTGAGATAACAGAGATGCACCACAGAGTACCAACCACAAATTTTAGTATCACACTTATAGAAGAAGGTCATTCTGTTAAGAGACGCTCATTTTACCTGCAAAATATAATTGTAGCAGCGACAATGCAAATGAATTATTAAATGTTGTGGTACAAATGTCAATGATTTATCACTATAAAGCTATCATTGTTGTCCATTTGATGCACTTGAGTAAGCATATTGTGCTCTTGCAGTTAAGTGCTACACTAGAGAAGGGGAAACATGGGGTGAATCATGTATGATCTTGGACAAGGTCTAACGATTTTTCACTTGATTGCTCTTCCTTACATCACATGAATCAATGGCATATTTCCACAAATGTTGTAGCCAGATGCTGTAGTGGTAGTGTCATTTAATACAGTGATTTCTACCTGAGACCCTATATATAAATCATTGGACATCTGCTACAAGACGATACTGCTGGGAAAAAGAAATAGGGCAGACCTTCTGGTTGCTTCTTAGCTGAAATATTCCAGTTGCTATTTCTCCCAATTAGAGTGTTTGTTATAATAGTGACACATCTACCACAATAGATGTCCTGTTTGTCTTTGCAAACCTTCTCCTAAGGTAGTATATCAATATTAAAAACAACAATTCCTCTGTTTGTCTGAGTGACTGTCTGGTATCTTGGAAACAGGTTGTTGATGTGATTGAGGCAGTTAGTGTTACTAAATGTTTGATTTTGGGGTTTTTTTTTTTTGGTTCTTTTTTTCAGAAGGCTTTACTGCCTTCTTTTATTAGATAGGACTATTTTATCCTGGATACTTACAAACCATAGACCATTAGCAAAACCCAGGATGCATCATCTATGTGTTACTCTGTGAGTCAAGTCCGTAGCTCATCTTAATGGGATGATTTATCCTTCTGGAGGTTTTGACCTTACTTCTTAAGTGATAAAGTTTTTTTTTTTTTTTATATAGATCACAGTGAATATGTTCACTAGATCTTTTACATTAATTGCTGTCACAGAATAGGAGATATATCTGGTGAGGTAGTGTAAGACACATATGCAGAGTTCTATTGGACATATTTAGACTTTTCTTGACGTATAACAAGTTACTGCATAAAGCCTTTGCAACAGAAAGAAATAGGTAAACCACAGTACCAAACACTCTCCTTGGAGACTGTATATGACACATTCATGGCAAGCAATATGTTTGAATCAAGATCACAAATTATTAAAGAACACCTATAAGCAGACCAGTCATGTCTTAGCCAGGACTGTGCTTATTGCTTCCTCAATGATCTGTGGGGGGTGGGAAAAATAACCCTTTCTTTATATGATCATGAATCTTCATAAATTCTGGGAACTATTCACCTGCTGTTCAGAATTAACATAGTAAGTGCCCTGGAAGTTCAGTTCCATTCATACATATGCTGAGAGGTACATATACAGTGGTGCAAATTCCTGTACCTGTCTATTCGAGAATTAAGAATTGAGAATTGAGAATTAAGTCTGCCCTGTTTTTTAAACCAAGTTGATACACCTTAAAAAGTAGAATTTAAGCCGAATGGCCTCTTTGCCTTCAGCAATACCATTCAAGCCACACTGGAGTGTAGGAGCTGGATGTGAGTTTATGCACTGATTCAGATGTGCTGGATCAGACTGCAGGAACATGTAGCACATAGTAACTGCACTGAAATTGCACAAGAATGCTGGCATGTAGCACAGTATGCTCCTCACAGCACTTTTAGAGAGTGACAGCAGACTGGGATGTTTCTCTGACAGAATGACTGTGTATACCTTAAGTTGTAGAGTTTAGGCTAGCTCTCATGCTTTCACCTGGCAGTGATGGAAAGAATCCAAAGCAGGAAAGGTGCTGCTATCGTCGTAGTGGTGTGGGAAGGAGAAGCCTGCAGATGGGTCCAGAAGTAGATATGTAAAGTGACAGAGCTGCCCAAGTAGGAGGACACACAGCGGATATACTGCCTACTGTGTATCAGTTTCTAAGAAGCCCTTCTTAGACTTGTCCTTCTAAGCTGCCATTATAAAATCTGTGTTGCCCTAAGCAGCCTTTGGAGGAGTGCATGATGGAGGTGCAGGCATGTATACTTCAGGGGTCTGCTTAGAAGCAATCCCTGCAAGATGGGGCGGGGGGAGCTATGTTTACCCCACTGAAGCTGGCCATGGTTCCTATTTCGTCACATAACCAAGATGTCAGTGAGAAAATACTGTAGGAGTTTGGCATATTCTGACTGTATGGTGGTGACAGTAGTCTGTATCATTTGCTCAGTCTGACATGGCATGAGTCTTTCCCATCCTTCTCATTACAGAGAAGTGTTGTTCCTCCTTTCCTGAATAGCAGAAATCGCTATAGGTGGTAACTAGTGTATGTAACTTCTAATATCATCCTAGAGGCAGGTTTGCTTGTACCTCAGGGTCTCAGAATGCAACTACTGATAGAAACTTCTAAGAGGCTGGGAGGGGTTTTGTTTTGTCTTTGTTTTGTTTTGTATGGTGGGATATGCCAGCTGAAATCAATAGGCAGTAGTTTTTGAATTAGTCATGGCCTCAAAGGAGATGTAACTGAACGAGTTATCAATTATTTTGACTATAATGCAGCATTTCTTTTTTTTTTTTTCTGCTCAGTCAATTGCTATAATGCTGCAATAACGTCAAGGCCATTAATGAGCTAAAGTCAAGTCACTTGATGTTCTCTATTGCAAGCCTGGGTTTACTATATGATTTGAATTATAGAATTGTTTTTGTTGGAAAAGACCTGCAAGATCATTGAGTTCAACCAATATTTAGCTCTACCAAGTTTGATGTTAAACTGTGTCCCTTAACAACACTTCTATTTATTTTTGCTAAGGCTGTCTCCGGGCTGTCTGCTCTACATAGTTGGTTTTCTTCCTTCTTTTTAAATAGCTTCTACTGAAATTTTAAATAAGTATTACCATCTGGAACAAGATTATCTTGTTTGCTATTTGTAAATCCAACCCACTGTTTAAAGTTTCACTGTGTCTTTATACAACATTGATGCTATGAAAACCTATGTTTTCATGTATTGGTGCTCCATAAGAAAAAAAAAGGAAGACAGAATATTTATTTTTGTGATCTTGCTATGTAAACAGACATGACAGATTTACAATAGCATATTCAACATACTTTCTAAAAGAAAAATAAAAGACAAAGGCAGGACTTGGAAGTGCTAAATAATAACTGTCTCTTCCACAGTTATTTCCTTCTGTAGAATAGAGCACCACATGGGAAAATCTCATGGCTGTGCTTAGATTTTTATTTTTTTTATATATTACACAATTCATTGCTAATAAAGATTACCAATAGATTAGTTAATGCAGATTAATAGATCTCTATAGTTGCTCTGGCTCTTTAGTTGGCTTTTTGGCTGTAGTTTTAGATTCAAGTTTATTAATATAGATTTATAGACTCCCTTCTGAAATCTATGCCATAAAAGGTAAGCTTTTAGATCATTGTGTACAGCACATCAGCTAAAGTTATCCCAAGAATATAGTTTTCCAACTCACTCATGAGCACTTACTTCTACAGTTACAATCAAAAAATATTCTTAAATGTATTAAACTACTGTTGTGATCAACAAGGGACTGAGATATTCAGGCACAAAATAGATGTATGTGACAGCATCAAAACCGGTAAACACAGTTAGTGTAATAATTCATCTGTATTCCTTCATTTTAGTCAGTCCTCCTAGTTGGTATTTTTTCTTGTTGTGGGTTTTTGGCTGGTTGGTTGGGTTTTTTTAAGGAAACTTTGGTTTAGAAGGACAAAACCCTCTCCACATTAGAAAGTAGAAGTGGGGGAAAAAATGTTTGAGCCCACAAAGCCAAACATTTTAGTCTTTTAAAAAATGATTTATTAAAGTCTGATGCTCAGAGAAAGACTTGGCTCTGAAGATCAGAATTTCTGGCCTTCTAATGTTTTGTCAGTCAGAAATTCTGTCTTTAATTAATCACAAGCTTTTGCCTTTCTTATGTGTATTATCAACAGATTTCAACAAACTCTATTTGGCTATATAGGACAGACAGTTACTTTACCAGTTGCTTTTTGTCCTTTACAGTGTACATTGCTTCTCAGAGTCATGAGACTATGATTTAGTTACTGTTTCTTTCCATCTTATGCTGCAAGTAAAAGTGATATGGATTTTGTTTGCCCCTTTGCTTGATAGCATTTGATCATGAGATTTGACTCTGATTTTAGATTTCATAGAATCATAGAATCAATAAGGTTGGAAAAGACCTCAAAGATCATCAAGTCCAACCTGTCACCCAACACCTCATGACTACTAAACCATGGCACCAAGTGCCACATCCAATCCCCTCTTGAACACCTCCAAGGATGGTGACTCCACCACCTCCCTGGGCAGCCCATTCCAATGGCGAACAACTCTCTCTGTGAAGAACTTTCTCCTCACTTCCAGCCTAAATTTCACCTGGCACAGTTTGAGACTGTGTCTTCTTGTTCTGGTGCTGTTGCCTAGGAGAAGAGACCAACCCCCTCCTGGCTACAACCTCCCTTCAGGTAGCTGTAGACAGCAATAAGGTCTCTCCTGAGCCTCCTCTTCTCCAGGCTAAACAACCCCAGCTCCCTCAGCCTCTCACCAGCTTCGTTGCCTTTCTCTGGACACAATCAAGTGTCTCAATGTCCTTCTTAAATTGAGGGGCCCAGAACTGGACACAGTCCTCAAGGTGTGGCCTAACCAATGCAGAGTACAGGGGCACAATGACTTCCCTGCTCCTGCTGGCCACACTATTCCTCATGCAGGCCAGGATGCCATTGACCTTCTTGGCCACCTGGGCACACTTCTGGCTCATGTTTAGGTGGCTGTCAATCAGCACCCCCAGGTCCCTTTCTGTTTGGCTTCTCTGAGCCACTCCAACCCCAGCCTGTAGTGCTCCATGGGGTTGTTGTGGCCAAAGTACAGCACCCAGCACTTGCACTTGTTGAATGCCATCATGTTGGACTCTGCCCATCTCTCCAGTCGGTCGAGGTCCCTTTGCAGAGCCCTTCTACCCTCTAACAGATCAACACCTGCTCTCAACTAGGTGTCATCTGCACATTTACTGATGACTGTCTCAATCCCCTCATCCAGATCATCACTGAAGATATTAAAGAGGATGGGGCCCAGCACTGATCCCTGGGGGACAGAATAAGAGTAAGAATAAGAATAAGAATAAGAATAAGAATAAGAATAAGAATAAGAATAAGAATAAGAATAAGAATAAGAATAAGAATAAGAATAAGAAAGATAGTTCAGAGTAGGCTCTGGTGTTATCTTTTCTTGAAAGATATCCAGGCTTTCTGAGGCAGAATTTTCTTTCAGTCATTATCTATGTATTGGATTTCTTCCCAACAAAATAACAGTACAGAATATAACTATCACCCATTAGTTAACTCATTACTCCTTACTGCTACAGCCAACTATCTTAATAAATAAAAGGTTTACTTGGTATAAAAGTAATGAAAATTTTGTCTTTTTTACAACCAGTAAATATTGTGGCTGAGTGCTACATAAGATAGTTTTGGTTTTGGTTTGGTTGTTTCTGGTTTTTTTGGTTGGTTGGTTGGGGGTTTTGTTTGTTTGTTTTGGGTTTTTTTTTGTGGTTTGTTTTGGTGTGTGGTTTGGGGTTTTTTTGTTTGGGTTTTTTTTTGTTCTGCTGAAGACAAAAGATTCAACAAGTAGAGATCTAGATATTTTGATTCTCTGCATATAAGTCAAATCCACTTTGCCCAGTCATCATTGTACTGGAAACCCAGTCCTTTCAGTAAGAGCTGAAAGCCTAACTGCTTTGTCAAACTTGACCAGCAGTGAGCTTCATGGTGCTGTTTGTCTCTAGTGTGTGTTGTGGTTTAAACCCAGTCAGCAGCTGAGTCCTGAGCAGCTGCAGCTCACTCCTTCCCAGTGGAGTGGGGGAGAAAATTATAAGGATAAATGTGAAAAACCTTATGAGTTGAGATAAATGCAGTGCGAATGATAAAGCAGTCAGCTATCAGACATTTAGCTATCTCCAGGATAGCAGGACTTCCTTACATGTAGTTGTTACTTGGCAAGACAAATGGCACAACTTTGAACATGTCTCCTTTCTTCTTTCCCCAGCTTTTATTGTTGAGCAGCACAAGGTATGGGACATCCTTTTGGTTAATCTGGTTCAGCCATCCCAGACACATTACATCCTAATGCCTTCAACACCCCTAGCTGGCTCACTGGAAGGGCAGTGTGAGAAAGAGAAAAGACCTTAATGTTAGTGCACAAATGAGAACAGGCACAACAAAGAGCAAAAGTGTTTCAGATTTGTACATTAAATTCAGCATTACATACGAATTATCACATTTTCTTTTCCACATATTTTTATTGTATTTGTGATCCTGATGCTAAATGTGTGGGATGAATAAACTCTATCTAAATGCATCTAGCTGCTTGGTAGAAAAGCTGACAAGTTTGAATTCAGATGCATTTGCATCTATAAATTATGTATGTGAGACTGCAATGAAAGTAGTTCATGATTAGAGAAAAACTGAGGTAAAACCAGATTAATTTCAAGATGACTGTAATACTGTGAATGTGCCCACTGTGTCTAATAAGACAGCTTGACATTTGCCAACACTTCCTCTTAGCTGATAAAAAAGCAGAAGTGGTTATTCTGTCTTTTGCTGTTGTCTAATATTGCTGCACTGTTCAGAGAAACAGTCACAGAGCACTGCACCTCGGAAGTGTCTGTTTCTTATTAACTCATACCTAAAAAAGGGCAAATTCTGTCTTCCATTTCAGCCATTTAATACATTTGCACCCGGTGGATTCTGTAGAGCTTTACACATGGTCAGAATACAGATGCAACTGTAAAGTTTTTCATGGTCAGTTCTTTGTAATCTTCAGAAGAGCAATGCCTTTGCATTTATATGCATACTAAAGGACCTAAAATTGCATCTTTTCAGACTATCAAAAATATTCTTTTCCTTAAAAGTGGAGGAGCTCCATCACTTGATCTGCTCTGATATGACTTGATTTGGAAAACTACTATTTATCCCACTGCAATTGAAGGAAAGGCCAAATGAGAAATATCTTATTCTGGCAGTATTACCAGGTCTTTTTAAAAAGCAAACCAACAAACAACCTTTTAATTCTTTCTACTGAAAAGTAAAGATAGAGTAACAACACACAGCAGATATTAGAAGAGAGCATACTTCAAATAATGATATGACAGCTTTTATCAACAAATGCCTTACAACATGGCAAGACTCAGGGCATCAGGAATATCTAGTTTCAGGAGAGTCCATTGCATTTGCTTCATTCATATCAAGAAAAAAACAACCAAACAAAAACAAATTACAGAGGACAAAAATGAAGAACATAATAAGGAAAAACTTCTGTGCTTTGAGGATATCAGAGCACTGGAACAGTGTGATTGCAGACGTTGTGGAGTATCCTCCTCTGGAGATACTCAAAATCACTGGACGTGTTCCTCTGGAGCCTGATCTAGGCATACCTGTTTTAGTAGAGAGGTTGGACTAGGTGATTTTCAGAGGTCCCTTCCAATCTCTTACAGTCTGTGATTCCATGAAGGATTTCAGAAACAGGGTGATCACATTTTTGTACACAGGGTATATTTCCATTTGACTGACTGGAAACAAGTGATTACCAATCAGTCAGAAAGAGCATGTAACAGAGAAGGCAATCCCAACTCTAATACTGAACAAAACTAAGGAAACTAAGGGGGTGAAGGATACATTTCTTTCCTCATACAACTGAAGGATGATTTTTGAAGACAAATCACAAATTAACAAGTGTAAAAATAGAGTAAGGGATCAGACACAGAGCACTCCATTATTCAGGAAAGAAAATAGAAAATAACAATAGAATATGTTCTAGAATGGTACTACAAAGAGTGTATCAAAGATGAATCATACAAAACACTCAAAATTATTATTATCTGCTGGAAATATACCTTGACTACAGCTGAGTTCTATTGGTTAGTGTCTAGTTCCTAGAAATAATGTTACTAAGCTACAGATACTTGGAAAATTTGGGCACTGCTTTGCTTTAACACAGTTTGTAGTTGGCATATATACAATGGAGAGCATGACTCAGGAAAATTATAATTCAGCCTACTGGCTATCAATGCAGTAAGAAAACAAGAAAGGGTGAAAATGAAAGAAGGAAGTCAAAGAGCAGAAGAAATACAACTGAAGACAAAAATTCTTGCCTGAGAAATGGAAACTATCATCAAGCAAGGTCCCAAATGCAAGGAAAATCAGATAATTTTCCTTTTGTTTTGTTTTGGTTTGGTTTTTTTGTGTTTTGGTTTTTTTTTTTTTTTTTTCATTGCTTGAGGATTCCCCACAAAGAATTTACAAATCTATCATAATTGTTATTGGTTTCTGCCCATATTGTCCAAAGCATGCAGAAGTTTAAGTCATGTTTAAGATATTAAGGGATGAAGACACTTTAGAGAATGCAAGACTCAAGGAAGGATTTTTATGAAGTTCTCTCTCTCTCTTTTTTTTTTTTTTTTTAAAGCTATATTATAATTTTCTTGATAAAGGCTTGGTCTTGCAACACTTGTAGTTTTCACTTTATGTAGTTTTCAGTGTGTGCATTGATTCCTCTGGTTGCAAACATCTACAAATTTCAGATGTCAGTAGTTCAAAGTGGAGTGTTACTTTGCTTGGAATAATGACTTCCTCAAAGATGGTGTATTATCTTTGTACTATAGAATATATTTATGTCTCAGGGATTCAGGCTGAAAAATACTACCATCTAAGGTTATCTTTGCAGATTGAACCTAGAAAAACAGTACAGAAGTGGAAGTCACCTTAAATAATGTGGTGGGTTCAAATTTTCCCACCAACATTATATTTGCCAGACCAGCTCAGCTGGAAGCAAATGAAAGCTGTATTTACAAGCAAAACTACAATCAACAAAGGAATGCAATTAATATGTGCAAATATACAATATTTACAGATATTTACAGTTAATAAACAGCATAAGGGTCCCCCTGGACAAAGACCAGGGGAAGCTACCACCTTCTCCCTTTCTGCCTCCCCCTTACCACCCTGTACAAAAGGGACAAGAGACAGAAGCAGAGAAGTTAATACCAGTCACAACAAAAGCAGTGCAGCCAAGGTCCAGCAGAAGCAAGTTAGTATGTGCCCGCCTGAGGAAGAGAGAAGAAATTCTTTACATTACTAGCTTAAGTCCTTTATCTTTCCAATGGGATTCTTTAGAACTGTCACTATTTTCCTTTTTTATGCCCCGCAGTGATTTATTTACATTTAACAACTTTTCTGTTCAAGACCTGTGAAAAAAATTTTAAAGGCATAGCCTAAAGCTACTACAAATAATTACTCTTTCTGATTTCCACACCATTGTTGAGTTTACATGAGTCAATGTACTGCTGAGTACAGAAGGTCATCTCTTCACTGCAGGTTCAATTTTAGTGGTGGAGTAGGAAGGTTACACACACACACACAAAAGAATCCACAGCTTAACCGGTCACAATTTTAATCCACGTTGCCATATAGAATAGAATAGAATAGAATAGAATAGAATAGAATAGAATAGAATAGAATAGAATAGAATAGAATAGAATAGAATAGAATAGAATAGAATAGAATAGAATAGAATAAGCCAGGTTGGAAGAGACCTTCAAGACCATAGAGTCCAACCCATTATCCAACACCATCTAATCAACTAAACCATGCCACCAAGCACCCAATCAAGTCTCCTCCTAAACACTCCCAATTATGGTGACTCCACCACCTCCCCAGGCAGCCCATTCCAATGGGCAATCACTGTCTCTATGAAGAATTTCTTCCTAACATCTAGTCTATGAATGCAATGAAGGATGCTTTTTATGCAATGAAGGATGCTTTTGATGTAGACTGAGGTTTAGATGATGCACTTCCTTGACTTGGAAGCAATTGAAAAGTGTGATACAACTGACTGAACATCACCTAAGCTATCCAGGATAAACCTGTATAGCCATGAACCTGTATAGCCAGGAATTTCTAAGTAATGCCACCTTAGATGGAGAGAGTGCTTTTCTGACCTTTTGTTGCTGTCCACTACAGAGCCTCTTAGCTGTTGTATGGTGCACATGGGGATAAACAGCTCAAACATGACCTTAAAATTACCGTCACAAAAACTTTGTTTGCTGGTTCCATCAGTTTCCTCTGTAAGACTGGCAGCAGTGGTTGATGCTTTCAGTTTCTCCATAAATAGTCACAGAGGTCTCAGTGACACTCTTAACAGTTTCTAACGTGAAGAAAATCTGTAGGCTCCTTCCACAAATCAGTCCTCATTGCAACTGATTATCAGGTAACTGAGATGGATTTTGTTTAGGTCTTTTAACTCCTTGAAATATGCAGAATCTTCTTTACCTCAGGCCACCTTATTCTTCTGCTTGGGTGCTTTCTCCTTAGAACATGTTTAGATGATTTTGACTGCCTCACACTGAAGCCAGCGTGGATTTAGACAATAATGCTGTCAGGTATTGCTATGTTGGAAGTCATTCAGAGCAAATGTATTATTTTCCAGCCATGTGGAAACCATGAGGAAGAAATAATTCATAAACATACAGATGTGAATGTGATTTCCATGAATGTTTCAGCATGCAAAACACTGTAATCTTGTCAAGTAACTGAGGAATGCATATGATTTATCTTGACCTGCATTCCTTCTGAAACAAACAAGATTAATAGAAATGTGACTTCTATTGGCTTTTGCACAGTGTTCTTAACAGTCTATACCAGGAGAGCTTATATGAGCCCTATAAAGAGGGAAATTAATTTTAAATGCAATGGCTGAAATGACCTTAAAACACTTCAAATAAGCCTAAGTTTCTCTTGGTATTTGCCTGACAAGGACATTCTTAGCAAATGCATTCACCTTTTGAAAAATAAATATTTGCCATTTGTGAGAGACTAAAGCTTGTCTCTCCTGGTGTGACTCAATAAAGATAAAAATCACTTGCTTCTTGCCCAGACAATACCTGATGTGTGTTGGACAGAGCCACTGGAAGGACTCTTGGAAGGTGCAAAGATAACATTGCTTACTGGACTGCAGCTGGTCTACAACAATGGCCCAAGGGCCCAGCGATTACGCCTTCAGGACAAGATCATTTCCAGCCATCAGATACCCCAGGAAGGGAGGATGATGAGATAATGGATTCACCGCCTGTTTCCTGATGTGTAATGAGTGTGTGGGTAGGTAGATGGAGATGGAGGAGGCAGAGGCCCCCCCCCCCAGACCCCCCCAATTCAGACCGCTGCCCAAACTCACATCAAACTCACATGAATACACGGAAAGATTTCCTGGGGAACGATACCTGGATACTTACCTAAAGATGATTTCCTGGAATGAATTCCTGAGGGACAATACTTGGACACATAGCTAAGGACTAAAAACCATATAAAAGACTTGAGCAACTACTGGCTCAGCAGAAGGAAAATGGAGAACCAAAAACACAGGAGAAGGACAATGCCGCTGAGAAAGAAAGCATGAGTGAAGGAAAAGCCTGGCACAATGTTGCTCCGAAGAAAAGAGGCTACGGAGCCTGGAAGAAGCAGACTGAACCCTCTCTCTGTGTCCTAAGTTCTGCCTGCTGCAAATCATGGAGCTGAAGAGGCTGCCCAGAGGACCACATCTCTTCTAAAGCCAAAGCCTCAGCACCCTTCCTCTACAGACCCAACATCTCCTGCAGCACCTTTCCTCCACAGACTCAAACTGTCTTGGGGGTGAGGAGTGTGGTAAAATAATTCCTTTCCTCTTCTCTCTTCTCTCTCTATTTTCTCTCTCCCCTTCTGATCCTTCCACTTTATTTACGTAATAAATAGTCTAGCTGTTGATATTTCAGCCTCGTTTGTGCCTCTCATTTCACAACACAGGAATATTCAAAAGAACTGAGTCTCTTTCCCTCTCCAGACCGAGACACCATTATACCTCTGAAAAGAAGCAACTAAAGATGGGGGGGAGGAAGAAAAATATATTAATAAAAATGGGGGGGGGGGAATTAGATAATTCCTTCATTTTAAATGCATATTACTCTCTTTTGTATGTTTAGACTTCATCATAAATTAATGTAATTTGTTTGGGGTTTTTTTGGTGTCAGATGATGCAAACGACAGTAATTGTCTTGCGATATGATAATGACTTCATTTGCAAATTAGTCCCATCTGATATGTTATTTTCCTTGAAGAACCTGAGGCTTGATGAGGACAAGAGTAAGGTATTTTAGAAGTATTTAAATTTTTAATAGGTACTATGTAATAGCTACTGCAATGCAAAGAATGTCTACAATAAAGCCATATCGTTAATCTAATTTATTAACTATGCCTTTACCTTAGTCTAGCTATCTTTTTCACCTGAAATCATTACCAACTAATGAGCACTGCATAAGATGAAACATGACAAGAATTCAGTCCTTCTATGTACATAATACCTTGGAGGTACTGCTCCACCAAGAATATTATGCACATCAGCATAAAATTGTACCTCTACTCTTCTTGAACCTCTGCTATAACAGTGCAGCAAGAGAGAATGAGTGAAAGGCTGTCAACTTAGGTGAAACTATGACCATAAACAGAGATTTCAAAAGGATTTGGAAATATTTAACAAGGGTTTAAATAATTTGCTTACCTCCTTACAGGTGTTTTATTACTGTCTTAATCCTGAGTCTAGTCCTGAGTCTAGGGCTTACACAAACTCAAAATTCAAGTGACAAATTGGGATACAGAATAGAATAGAATAGAATAGAATAGAATAGAATAGAATAGAATAGAATAGAATAGAATAGAATAGAATAGAATAGAATAGAATAGAATAGAATAGAATAGAATAGACCAGGTCTGAAGAGACCCTCAAGATCATCAAGTCCAACCTATCATCCAACACCACCTAATCAACTAAACCATGCAACCAAGCACCCTATCAAGTCTCCTCCTAAACATCTCCAATGATGGGATGCCATCCAGAGGGACCTTGACAGGCTGCAGATGTGGGCACAAGCCAACCTCAGGAGCTTCAACATGACCAAGTGCAGGGTCCTGCATCTGGGTCAAGGCAATCCCAGGCACAATACAGGCTGGGCAGTGACTGGCTGGAGAGCAGCCCGAAGAAGAGAGACTTGGGGGTGCTGGTGGAGGAGAAGTTCAACATGAGCCCTCAATGTGCACTTGCAGCCTCGAAAGCCAATCAGATCCTGGGCTGCATCAGGAGAAGTGTGGCCAGCAGGTCAAGGGAGGTGCTTCTCCCCCTCTACTCAGCTCTGGTAAGACCCCACCTGGAGTACTGCATCCAGTTCTGGAGCCCCTATTACAAGAGGGGTATGGAGGTGCTGGTAGGTCTCCAGAGAAGGGCCACAAGGATGATCAGAGGGCTGGAGCACCTCTCCTATGAGGACAGACTGAAGGAGTTGGGGCTATTCAGTCTGGAGGAGAGAAGGCTCCGAGGTGACCTCATTGTGGCCTTCCAGTATCTGAAGGGGGCCTACAAGAAAGCTGGGGAGGGACTTGTCAGGCTATCAGGTAGTGATAGGACTAGGGGGAATGGAATGAAGCTGGAGGTGGGGAGATTCAGGCTAGATGTGAGGAAGAAGTTCTTCCCCATGAGAGTGGTGAAGCCCTGGAATGGGTTTTCCAGGGAGGTGGTTGAGGCCCCATCCCTGGAAGTGTTTAAGACCAGGCTGGATGAGGCTCTGGCCAGCCTGTAGGGTGTCCCCTGCCCATGTCAGGGGGTTGGAACTAGATGATCCTTGTGGTCTCTTTCAACCCTGACTGATACTATGATACTATGATACCACCTCCCTGGGCAGCACATCCCAATGGGAAATCACTATCTCTGTGAAGAATTTCTTACTAACATCCAGTCTGAACCTTCCCTGGCACAGCTTGAGACAGTGTCCTCTTGTTCTAGTGCTGATTGCCTGGGAGAAGAGACCAGCCCCTGCCTGTCTACATTCTTCTCTTTCATCTGAAATTTAAGCCATGTAAGCCCATGTTTCAGATTCAGGTATGGGACTTGTTTTTCATCTTTTGGGCAATACAATTTTAGTGAAGTTTTCTTTCATTCTGTTTTTGTTTGAACACTTCCTGAAGCTACCCTGGCTTCAGGACTCAGCTGCAAAGGCAAAACTTCTGAGAAGAGCACTCAGATTGAAGGGCGTGTAGGTTAAAATAAGCAATAGGGAAAGAGTGAAGGTGAGCACATGATGGCACAGCGAGTCAATAAACTCATTACAGCTTTGCTGTTCCACTTCTGAACAGAAGCTATGCTAAGTTGCATTTAACTTCAGGTCTTGTGAATAAATGCAATCATTTTTGTTTCCAGAGTAAGACTAATGTATGTGAATTCTCTTTTGAAGATGGAAACAACTGTTGCAGAGCTTGTTTAATATTATGGTTGTATGACCATGTATTGATATATGAAAAGTGAATACTGTTAAAATACAATAGTTGTATAAATAAAATACAAGAGTTGTACAAATATATACAATATATAAAACATAAATAGTTGTATATCAGAAGAAGATCAGAGAAAAACAGAACCAGTGAACACCTAGCCCAGGGATAATATTTTACTCCTATTTTGTGAAGAAGTTACCATATTTAGACTAATTCTTTCAAATGGTAGCAGCAGTGGGTATATTCAAACTAAAGCCTCAAAAATGATCTTAAAGTACTTTGCAGAAAGTAGAGCCACAACAATGAAGGAACAGCTGTTTGACTTCTTTAGAAAAGCTTTGACCTGTTCAAAGAGAAACAATATACTTTGAGCATTGTCATTAAGTTCAGAGAAGTTCTTTGATGAGATCTGAGAAGAACTAGAAGCTTTGAAGCTGAATGGTAGGGAAGACGTGCATGAATTGTGCTTTGTGTGTGCTGTCATTGCATCATTATTGCCAGCACTTATTATAAGAGGTGACCTTAGACTGAACATATTCTGCTTTTGCTTTCAGAGTCAATATTTGTAGCACCATATGGAAATGCAATAGACTCAACAAATCCACAAGAGTTGATTAGTCAGGATTTTGGAAGAACTTATTTTGTACTTAGTACTCCACCTCATCATTTGGATCTTCTAATGGTGAAAACCTAGTTGCACACTGATTCGCTACAAACCCACATAGTCAAAGACATTTTGGATTCAGGTACTGAGCTAAAAAGAACTTTCCTTCTCTGAAGAAGAAAATTACAAAACTTTTCCATTTTTACTAAGATGAACAGTATCAGTAATTATGATATATGCATCCAGTAAGCTAATAAAGAAATCTACTCAAACTCTCCAAGAAAATTAAAAGTTCCTCAGCAAAGACTGCAATTAAAAAATAATTGAAAACAAAAGAAGGAAAAGCAAACCCCTAAATATTATTTTAAAGTACTCTGAAGAGTAAGACACTTACTATGAGTAGACACTCCGTTCATGCTTTTGTTTCTTTCTGTGTGACTTAGAGCAAGTATGTGCTGCATTTTTCTGCTAATAAGACTGAAATCATGACAGTTGCCTCCTGTGCACAATGCTTTGGTCTCTGTGAGCTACTGCATGCATTACAACACAAGGAAATGCAGACCAATAATGACATTTCTACAGAATTCTTGGAAACATATTCAAACTAAGCATTCACATTACACTCATATTGGCATTGAATGACCTACAAGTAGAAATTCTTCTTGTCTCTTCATAGCAGCATTAGACTAGAAGGGCTGGAATAAAAGCAGTAGTAGAAATGAACATTGATCTGTTCTTCAGTCAGAAACAGGACAAGATGAATTATGATTTCTCATCTTGAGTAATGCTTTCCCCCCACACAAGGAAAGATATTAAGGGCAAAACTATTACAGAGAAAAAGAAAAAGAAAAAAAGAGGGGAAAGGGAAGTTTGGGGGAAAGTGTGTTATGCTTAGAAGATTTTACTAACTCATTAGGATGCCTTGGCAACAGTTCTGATGACTCATTAGGTGATTGCTCATTCTTTGTCATACACTGCCCCTCAGGATGAATTGTTCAGAGTGAAAAAGTATATCTGGGACAGGTTTAGGTCTACAGGAAGGACATGATCAGAGTCACAAGTACATATTCTGATGAAACAATTGAAGCCAAGGCACTGGAGTTTGTGTATTTAACTCTCTCTCTCCTCGTCTTTGCTACACTCACTGCTTTGCATTTCACCTCCATCGGTTGCTTCTTAGTAGCTTGTAAGTGACTCTAGTCTTCCTTGGCAGGTCAACGGCAAATGTGATCTCAAAGGAATAGTTCAACAGGGATAATAGCCAAGACTCAAAGCTAAAGGAAAATATTTCCCAACTACTGCCCTTTTGAAAAGCCCCCAAAGCTTCTGCAGTATAGAAACTCCGTTGTTTTCCAAGCAGGTTTCAATGCCAAACCTTTATTTTTCCAAAAGGACAGGTCACCTAGGACTCCTTTCCACTGGGTTCCTTTCCATTTATTCCTTGTGTCAGTTGCAGCCAAGGAAACCTTGTAAATCATCTTAATTTTATGTATAACTGTGACTAATTTTCTTTAGACAGTTAATACATTAGGTGAAGCCTGAACATTCTGTTCATTAACCATTAAGAAGATATCTTTTCAAATCACTGAAGGTTAAGTAAGCCTGAATATAAATTTCATTAATAGGTTTTGTGGATCCCTCTCCTATATGAGTTTTGCAAATATCCCTTAGAAAAGAAAAGGAAAAAAACCCACAAAACTGTACCCCTTTCACACAGTAGAGAAATTTCTCATACATCTTGTTTCCTCAACTTCAAATTAGTGGGAATTAGTTTTAATGCAAAGTTCTTCGGGGAAAACTTAGTAGTCTCCACAGTTCATATACGTAATTTAAAATCACACTGTCAGATTTTGCAAATGCAATTTCTTTCAGAACCCAGGTTGATGCTGGCTCTTGAAATATACTCACAAAATTAAATACCAGAATTTACTTACACAACTACTTGAAAAATTTGATTATAGGGAGTAGGTCAATGTCTTGACTTATTTTTTTAAGGAGAATTATTGTGTGTTTTTTCAGGTTGGCCTACTAGGAGCTTACATGTTCAGCAAATGAAACAGCACATATTTATTACAAATTGTTATTGACAACACAACTGTCATCTTAAAACAAGATATTTCTGGTGACTTGGTGCCTAGATATGTTGAGTATATTATGGCACACTTTTTTTTTTTAATTAAAAAAATAACAGCTTAATTAAACTGCTTCTAGATTCCTTGTTGACTCAAACTTTGAAGTGCTTGTGGGTATCAGCAATTTTTTCCTTGCTCGACTGTAAATTTAATTTTTACTTTTCAACCCAGTGTTTTACTTCTTGCCTGAGGTTAAATTAAATGAACATTAGTGACAATTCAGTTCCCCCTATGGATATTCTGCCTCTACAACATCTGTAACATCAGAGGGTTTGATATCTGCAGGATAGAACAGAACAACTCCACCACAAAGGAGAAGATGTATCAACAGATACAATTGGATTAATTAACCATACTGATTCAGTAACTATTGGGAATAGTACATAGTGTCATTTAGAGTTCCAAGTTCAGTAGTTTACCTCCTTTATTTGAGATGCACTTGCAGAGTGAACTCTCTTTACAGGTTTCCTGCCTGGTTAAAGGAGAGCAGAGAACTCTGGGTGCTGAGATCTCTGGGTGCTGCACCCTAACTTGCCATCCAGAGAATCCTTAAGGACATCAGGATTGAGAACTGCCTAATAGCACTCAACTTGTACTTTTACGCCCACTCTTGACTCATCACTGCAGAAGAAAAATGTTTTAGCAAGAATTTCCCTAAATGGAAGGAAAGAAGCATGGGCAAATATCCCTGTTCCAGGAATGGTAGCAGTGGGAGAAGTGTCAGTTAGAGACAGAGTACCTTGCAAGCATTAAGATTCAACTTAGATGTACCTTTTATTTTCTAAATTAAATTAAAAAACATTTAACTTTGAAACTTAGAGCCCTGTGAGTCCTTAGTTCTGAAAAAAAGAAAAAAGGGATTGGTTGAAAAAAATACTGTCTTCAGAGCAGAGTTTCTTTCTTAAAGCTTGAGGGATGCAAGGTAATGCAGAATGAAACAAGCAAGCAAACAAACGAAAAAACACCCAAGAAAATCCCCAACTCTTCTTTCTTCATAATTTTAGCAATATCACTTCTTGAGTTATCCATCCCAAAAATCCAGTTTTATTTTTCATGCTTCTGGGTGGGATTTTTCCACTTTCTGTTGTTTTTCTTTCTATGGTCCTGGAGAAAGAAGGGAGAGGGGGAAAAAATTAAAAAAAGGGGAGGGGAAGCAAGAAAGAAGTTAATTTGTTATTTATTTTTAATATTTAGAAAGCAAGTTGATGAAATATCTTGACTACTTAAGATGAGAACTTGTTTCTCAGTTAAGTGGAACAAAATAGCATTTGAAATCAGTGACCTGCACAAGCTTACACTAATTGAAACTCTGACCACGTATGATTAAGTTCCTGCCGGGTAGTTAAGCATCTGAGAAATGTAATGTAAGAAAATGAACTGTGACAATAGCAGAGGACTTGCAAGCTTCTTTCCTCATCATACAGGCACTGATGTGGCAAAATGAATCCAAGATGATGCCTGTTTTGCTAATGTAACTGCATCCTGTATCTTATGTAGTGGATTGTGTAAACACTGAATTGTGACTTATGAAACAAACAGAACTGAGACAGAGAAAATACAGGAATTCTTGTGCAAAGTCTCTTCTCAAACAAGAATACAGACCACAGATACCTTTCTAATATCATTAAGATTATGATACTTAGGAATACTTAAATGTTATAGATTTCTGAAAGTTGGGTATATTAGTCCATTATTATTATTATTATTATTATTATTATTATTATTATTATTATTATTACTACTACTACTACTACTACTACTACTACTACTACTACTACTATTTATTTATTTTTATCTATCCTGAACCAGAATACTATCCAGAAAATCACAGAATCACAGAATCAACCAGGTTGGAAGAGACCTCCAAGACAGGAAGATTTATGGTGTTTTAATGGCAAAACAGAAGGAGAAGATTTAGATGCACATTCTTTCCTATTTTTAGAAAGCCTTAAGTACCCAAATTGTACAGTTCTTTTCTACATTTGTTTAGCATTCCTTCTGAAGTTTAACATGGAAGTTTGGTTCATAAGAGGCTAAGAAGAGAGTTTTGAGAATATATGTAGATGCAGATCAATAGCAATTGCAGAAGAGATGCAAAGGCTGGTCTTCCTTCCTTCATCCTGTCCTTGATGATTGTGTTTATTGAGAATTGCCTGCTTTGCTGCATTAAGCTTAACTCTTCTCTGGTGCTCAATTCACTGCAGGGGAAAACTAAGTGTTCAACCCACATTTCCAGAACAGATTTTGGACCCTGGGGCCTCCAGAGCTAGGCTGAGAAACTGGGTGTGGGCATAGCGTTTTCCTGTGTACAATGAAATCTGCACATGTTCAGGCATATAGCATATAGAGAAAATGGTCACTGCTGTACCTAAGAGATATTCAGAACATATTATCCATCCTCACAGAAAAGCCCTCCTGTGACAGATTCAACAGTCTGTGTCTGCTTTCTTAAGGGGACATCAGTAGAGCTGCACAAACAAACAATGATACCAAGAATATTTTATTTGGAGACTACTACTTAACATGCTAATACGTGTATATGAAGCAAGTATTTAAATAGCAAACTATTCCAAGTTATACAAGTATTACAAATTTAGCTTGTCTAATGAGAAAACCATGCACAGTCAGCAAGCTCCTAAATCCTTCTACAGAGTAACAAATCTGCTAGAAGTTATTTTGGAATATAATGGCCTATAATCAAATATTCATTGCTGGACATCTTGGCCTATTATTCAGTCCAGTGTAAGTGCAATATTTTTTTATTGTAATGGTACATATAGCATTGCACAAAGATAAGTAGATTGATGTTCTATTGAACATCAGCAAAAATGAAGTAAACTCAGTTTTCGTTACAGACGGCCTCAGACTGTGACATGAGAGGTTAAGTGGAGAAGGAGATGATACTCTGATGCCCAAGTCCTCTCTTAACTGATTCACAATTATAGGTTTTCAAAAGAAGCCCTTTTTCTTCCTATCAAAAAATCAATTATGTGTTACCAGTAATAAGAATGATGACTTATTTTTTCCTAGTGGGATGGGTGAGTGGCTCCTTTTTAAATGCATTACCTTCACCTTCTACTAGACAGTTTGAGAAATCAAATTTACATCTGCATTTGCATTCACATTTAGTAAAGTGATCTAATATAATTGGTTAAAAATAATCTTTTATGTCTTGCACAAAACCCTTCCCAAAATAACCTTACCTCATGAACAAATACATTACGTAGTTGGAATAGTTGTTGGTGGTTTATGAGTCTGAATTTTGCTGCATATTTTACTATCTCATCCCTTACTCTTGCTATACATGATAACATTATTTGAACAGATGAATACTCAAATCCATGAAACTCAGAAAAATCCATAAACCCTGGTGATAACAAGATAAGCCAAATACAGCGTCAGCAACACATCAGGGAGATGCAGTTATTTATTCAAAACAAATGCTTGTGTCTAAAATAGCCCCATCATGACATTTTTCTCCAGTGGATTGTACCCATTCTCTTGCAGTGAAAACATATCCAGCTAACCCAATAAAACCTTCTGCGAAGCTCAGCTGAACATAACCCACTCTAATGCAATTATCCATGTTTCATTTAGAAGAGTGATCCTCCTGATGGCTTATACTATTTTTCTTTTAATAAGTGAGAGCATTTACATTTCATTAACATGCTAAGAGTTTCCTCAGACTATTTTGTGAGAATGAAAAGAAAAAAAACAAACAACCCAGAGAATCCAAACTCAGTCCTTTCTTTGTGCTATCTCAACAGCAGTAATAATACAGCAAGTTAAAATGTTATACTGGAAGTCCATTAAAAAACAAAAAACAATAACAACAAAAACCACAAACCAACCGAATAAACCCACAAAACCCCCAAGCAACAACAAAACCAACACAAAACCCAAGCAACCAACAAATAAAACCCCAACAACCAAAACAGAAAACAAACAAAGCCAACAAACCCCACAACTTGCATATTCAATCTGTTCTTTGCTTATGCATATAAAAAAGGAGAGAAGTGTTGTTAATTTAGGAGTTTTTACTGACAAGCAGGTAAGGACTTTTACTAGGTAACAGTAAAGGACTATACATGATGCTACCATATGCAGTTCTGTGTTCAGTGTTACAGCATGAAAAATAGTCACTGCTGGCAATAAACTTCTTTGCAGGAATCCTTAAGTACCTGTGTAAGCAATCTCCTTTCTTGATTCTAGGCTGTGCCTGGAAAAATTTTCCAGAGATCTTGAACAGAAAGTGGCAGAATGTAAATAAATCACCATTGGATGTAAAAAGGAAAATAATGATAAGTTCTAAGCAATCCCATTGGACAGTCTGCTGGCAAAGTTGGTCTGTATAGTCTAACTTTCCCTCTTTTCAGGTTCCTCACTCTGAGAGATACCAACTTGTGCTTCTGGCTGTCTTTGCTGACCTTGGCTGCGCTCTTTGTTGTGGTTGAATATTTTAACAAACAACTCTCTGCTCTTTCTCATGTCCATTATATATGGGGGGGAGAAGGGGGCAGGCAGGGAAGGGGAAGCTATTAGCTTCCCTGATTTTGTCCAGAGTGGTTCTAGTGCTGTTTATAAATTGTAAATGCCTGTAAATATATGCAAATATTGTATATTTTGTATATACTCATTGCATTTAATTTTAAATTGTAGTTTTGCTTGTAAATACAGCTTCATTTGCTTCCAGCTCAGCTGCTCTAGCAATTTAATGTTGGAGGAGATTTTCAACCCACCACATTATTTTAAAACTGCACAGCTAGCCAGAGTTGCATGAAGGGTTCAGTCATAACAATATTCAGGTTTCTTTTTCTCTGAGACCAGAATTCCTGTGTCTAGTGTGGGTGCTTGAATATATACAAGTCTTCTATCAACAGCTCCTGCATTCCCAGCACCAAATAAACTGAAAGGTGTTCTTACAAGGATTGACATAGAATCACAGTCTTGTTTCGGCTGGAAAAGACTTCTAAGATCATCAAGTACAACCATCAGCCTAAGACCACCATGGGCATTAAATCATGTCCTAAAGCGTCATGACACAGGTTAAGTCAATGAAGGCTACTCAGTGAATAGTGGGTTAGGGATCAGTTACACAAACTGAATATTCACAGGTCCATAGGCCCTGATGAGATGCACCCAAGAGTGTTGAGAGAACTGGCCTATATTATCACTCTACCACTATCCATCATCTTTGCAAGATCTTGACAAACAGGAGAGGCGGCTGAGGACAGGAGGAAAGCCAATGTCACTTCAGTCTTCAAAAAGGGCAAGAAAGAGGTTCCAGGAAACTATAAACCAGTCACCCTCAACTCAATCCCTGGAAAAATCATGGAGTGGTCATTCTGGAGGTTATCTCTATGCACTTGGAATAGAAGATTATCAGGAGTAGTCAGCAAGGGTTTACCAAGGAGAAATCATGCTTGACTAATCTGATAGCATTCTATGATGTCATAACTGCATGAGTAGATGCAGGGAGACCGGTGGATGTAGTATACCTGGACCTTAGCAAGGCTTTTGATGCTGTCTTCCATAACATCCTTGTGAGCAAGCTCAGGAAGTGTAAGATAGAAGAACAGACAGTGAGATTAATAAGGAACTGGTTACATGATAGAGTGCAAAGAGTGGTGATCAACGGTGCCAAGTCCAACTGGAGAGCTGTAACTAGTGGAGTCCCCCAGGGATCAGTGCTGGGTCCAGTCCTGTTCAACACCATCAATGGCATTGATGAAACAACAGAGTGTCTGCTCAGTGAGTTTCCTGACTGTTCATGGGTCAGCAATGTGACTTTGTGGTCAAGAAGGCAAATGGGATCCTGGGGGGCATTAAGAGGAGTGTGTCCAACAGATTGAGGGATGTTCCCCTCTCCCTCTACTCTGCCCTGGTGAGGACTCACTTGGAATATTGCATACAGTTCTGGGCTCCCCCAGTTCAAGAGAGACAGGGATCTACTTGAGAGAATCCGCTGGAGGGCTACAAGGATGAACCACAGAATCACAAAATTTACTAGGTTGGAAAAGACCAACCTATCATCCAACACACTCTAATCAACTGAACCATGGCACCCAGTTTTATTTTAGACACTTCCAGGGATAGCGACCCCACCACCTACCTAGGCAGCCCATTCCAATGGCAAATCACTCTTTCTGGGAAGAATTTCTTCCTAACCTTCAAGTTAAACCTCCCCTCACACAGCTTGAGACTGTGTCCTCTTGTTCTGTCACAGGTTGCCTGGGAGAAGAGACCAACCCCCACCTGTCTACAACCTCCTTTCAGGTAGCTGCAGGCAGCAATAAGGTCTCTGGAGCACCTCTCCTATGAGGACAGACTGAAGGAGTTGGGGCTGTTCAGTCTGGAGAAGAGAAGGCTCCGAGGTGACCTCATTGTGGCCTTCCAGTATCTGAAGGGGGCCTACAGGAAGGCTGGGGAGGGACTTCTCAGGATCTCGAGTAGTGATAGGACTAGGGGGAATGGAATGAGGCTGGAAATGGGGAGATTCAGGCTGGATGTGAGGAGGAGGTTCTTCACCGTGAGAGTGGTGAAGCCCTGGAATGGGTTGTCCAGGGAGGTGGTTGAGGCCCCGTCCCTGGAGGTGTTTGAGACCAAGCTGGACGAGGCTCTGGCCAGCGTGATCTGGTGTGGGGTGTCCCTGCCCATGGCAGGGGGGTTGGAACTGGATGATCCTTGTGGTCCCTTCCAACCCTGACTGATTCTATGATTCTATGATTCTATGATTCCTCTGAGCCTACTCTTCTCCAGGCTAAAAAAACCCAGCTCCCTCAGCCACTCCTCGTAGGTTTGTGCTCCAGACCCCTCACCAGCTTTGTTAGAATAGAATAGAATAGAATAGAATAGAATAGAATAGAATAGAATAGAATAGAATAGAATAGAATAGACCAGGTTGTAAAAGACCTTTGAGATCATGAAGTCCAACCTATCATCCAACACTATTTAATCAACTAAACCATGGCACGAAGTGCCCCATCCAGTCTCTTCCTAAACACTTCCAGTCATGGTGACTCCACCACCTGCCTTCTCTGGACATGTTCCAGCAACTCAACATCCTTCCTAAACTGAGGGGCCCAGAACTGGACATAGTACTCAAGGTGTGGCCTAACCCATGCAGCATACAGGGGAGAATGACCTCCGTGCTCCTGCTGGCCACACTCTTCCTGATGCAGCCCAGAATGCCATTCGCCTTCTTGGCTGCCTGGGCACACTGCAGGCTCATGTTCAGCCTACCATCGACAAGTACCCCCAGGTCCCTCTCTGCTTGGCTGCTCTCCAGCCACTCTGGCCCCAGCCTGTAGCACTGCATGGGGTTGCTGTGACCAATGTGCAGAACCTGGCACTTAGATGTGTTCAATCTCATGCTGTTGGACTCTGCCCATCTGTCCAGCCTGTCACTCTGGAGATCCCTACTACCCTCTAACAGATCAGCTCCTGCTCCCAGCTTGGTGTTGTCTGCAAACTTACTGATGATGAACTCAATGCCTTCATCCAGATCATCAACACAAATATTGAACAGGATGGGACCCAACACTGATCCCTGGGGGACACCACCAGTGACTGGCTGACAGCTGGAGGTGGCACCATTCACCACCATTCTCTGGGCTTGTCCCTCCAGCCAGTTCCTAACCCAGCACAGAGTGCTGCTGTCCAAGCCATGAGCTGACATCTTGGCCAGGAGTTTGCTGTGGGGGACGGTGTCAAAGGCCTTGCTGAGGTCCAGGTAGACCACATCCACAGCCTATCCCACATCCACCAGGTGGTCACCTCATCGTAAAAGGTGATCAGTTTGGTGAGGCAGGACCTGCCCTTCCTAAATCCATGCTGGCTGGGTCTGATCTTTTGGCCATCCTGTAAGTGCTGTGCGATTGCAGTCGACATGACCTGTTCCATAATCTTGCCTAGTACTGAGGTCAGGCTGACAGGCCTGGAATTCCATGGTTCCTCCTTCATGCCTTTCTTGTGGATGGTCATCACATTGGCTAGCTTTCAGGCATCTGGGACTGGATGATTAAGGTGTTGGAGCAGTGCCTTATGATGAGAGGCTGAGAGACCTGGGGCTTTTCAGTCTGGAGCAGAGAAGACTGAGAGGGGATCTAATAAATACATATAAATATATGAGGGCTGAGTGTCAAGAAGGAAGGGACAGTCCCTTCTCACTTCTGCCCTGTGATAGGACAAGGGGAAATAGATGTAAACTACAGCACAGGAAGTTCCACCTCAACATGAGGAAGAACTTCATTATGAAAGTCCTGGAGCACTGGAACAGGCTCCCCAGAGAGGTTGTGGAGTCTTCTTTTTTGGCACCTTTCAAGACCCATCTGGATGCCTTCTTGTGAGACCTGTGCGGTTGCAGCCACTGCTCTGAGGGCAGCTCCTGGACATGTGCAGAGTGCATGATTCCTTAGCTGACTAATTGCACACCGCAAAAAGCAAGACAATAACATTCTACATGTGCCAAGAACAATATCCTCACATTGGCACCCTTTGATTGGAACATGATGCAGAAGCCTGCTCCTTGACATGCTGGCATCTCTTACTGGGAAAATATTTTAACTAATATATGTAGTTGGATTTTACTGGCTAAGGGATTGGTAACAAAGAATATATAACCAGCCACTTTGAGCACTAGTTACTTTGGTTAGGGACTTAGGTTAGGAATGGCTTTGGGGGCTTAGGGCTGCTAGGGACTTCTGTTTCTGTCAGTTAGCTGCTACTTCTGGCTAGGGCTTCATTTTAGGGATTCTGCTAGAGATATGCTTGGGATTTCTGTTAGCTACTTTGACTGTTAAGGGCTTCTGGGACTTCTGCTGTAACAGACACTCTGAGACTCTGTAATGCTGGGGTTTCTACAAGGCAATAATAAAGGACTTCTGAGGGGAATTCTGAGATCCTCTGCTCTCTGTGTTTCTGGAATATTGTTGCTAGATTGTAATGGGGTTTGGGCCTTCATTTGTGACCCAATGACCCTGAAATTGGGGAAGAACAACACTGCCTAGGACCTACTCTGGCAGGGTGTTTGGACTCAAAGATCTCCAGAGGTCCCTTCCAATCCCTAGCATCCTGGGATTCTGTGATGCTATGGGTTAGTGGTGGTGGTATGAACAGCTATGCAATGGTTTCAGTGTTACTGCCACATGGATGCATGGTACTCAGGACTTGCAGAGCACCACAGTGGAGCTAGTGTCAAGGGAGTTAAGATGGCATAAATATAGAGTGCTCCATTATTTTCACTCTGAAGTAAAATATCCATTACAGATCTTATTCTGCTGTGAGTGCATCAGTTTGAACACAGAAAGTACAAAGCTGCAATAATGGAAGAGCAGTGTAGAGATTTTTTTTCCTCCAATGGATATATCAGATCTAGCACTTTCTTATGTGCTTCAGTGTGTTTTGGAGTTTGGGAGGCATTTGGAGTGGATTTTGCAGAAAAACAAAGACAGGAAATGAGACATCTTTCTGGTTTCTTCTAGACTCTTCATTGAAGTGAAAGTCACTATAAAACTCTGTAATCACAGCTTCTCTTGGTTGTTTTTCTTTTGTGGCACAGCTTGTTTGCATATGATTTGTAACACTGCATTTTTACACTGCACAAAATTCTTGCCTCTGTGAGGAAAAAAAATGTTTAAAATATATATTTACATAAAATCTATAAACTGACAGAGCTGCATATTAGACAGAAAGGGAAAAAGGAGAAAAAGAAAGTAGATTTGAAGTGCTGCAAGTCCTGTTCGCTGCAGAGAACTTTGACATGAAACCTTACTTATTGGCCAGCACAAGTGTGCCACAGAACACAGCAGAAAACATCTGCCAGCTGATGAAAAAATTTAATTTACTCTTTGCTCTGAGTAAAAGCTACATGTGAGCAACAACAAGAATACTATGCCAGCTGGAAAGGCTGCTGTCTGTGACTTCAGCTCTGTGGAGCACCAAACTTCGCAACTCTCATTCATGAATTATTAGGCCTGATAGATTCCAGAGTGACTCTGCTGCTGTGCCAATGAGAATAAATTCTGGATGATTACTTAAATGTGGGCTGTGTATGTCTTGCCATGAGTACAGAAAACTTCTGGACTTTGTTTGCAGATAGTGTAAATTTGTGTGTGTGTATTTCAAGAAAAGGTATTCTGTCTATAAATGCATTGTAGACTTTATTCTCACTAAAATAGTCCTTGAGAGCAACAGGCATGTAACACTTATCCTTTTTACTGAATGTATCTCAACAGCTACCCTTACATAACAGTAGAGGTGCAGTGGAAATCAACAAAATTTTTACTGCAACAAATTCTGAGTCACAAGTTCTGTGTTCTCCCTTTGTAATGAGGATCCAATGAAAGCTACCTAATTTCAAGAGTATCCTGACACTTTTACCTTCCAAGTATGACATTGTAACTCTATTTCTGCTTGCATCTGGTTTTTGTCATTCAAGCATTATCTTCTGTACTGCTCCTCAAAAGTGAAATAGTGCAATGTAGACTTAATAGTTAAACTCACTTACGTGGTAATTCTCTCTTCTAAAAGCATCAACTCTGGCGTCTTGCAATTAAAGTTTTAGTTCGCATAATAAACTGACCCCAGATTAATTGCAACTAATAACTTTATATATTGCTACTGAGTTGTAGTCTAAAACGTTATGCTAAGCTTTCATTGTTGTCAGGAGGTAAAAGCCACCTTACAGGTCTGTATTTTTCACATGAAATCAAGGCAAGCTTGAAACATGTGGGTAGGATTTAATATCAATGCAGAATTTAAGCAAAACTCTACTATGTAAATAGGAATTTATTATTTGGAAAAAGTGATTATTGTATTAGAAGTTAAGAGCTCACCTGGAGTACTGTGTCCATCCCTGGAACGCTCACCACAGGAAGGACATGGACTTGATGGAGCAGGTCCAGGGAAGGGCCATGAAAAGGACTGGGGGCTGGAACACTTCTACAAGGACAGGCTGAGGGAGCTGGGGTTGTTTAGACTGGAGAAGAGAAGCTCAGGGGAGACATAAAGCAGCCTTCCAGTACTTGAAGAGGGGCTACAAGAAGGCTAGAGAGGGTCTCTCAAAAAGACCTGTAGTGATAGGATGAGGAGCATCGGTTTTTAATTAGAGAGGAGTAGATTTAGATTGGATGTTAGTTTAATAGGTTAATCCCTGAAAATGTGTTAACCTGTCTGTATTCTCCAACACAGAAGAGAGGGAAAAGCAACACACAAATAACTCCCGGATCAGACAAAGAGAGTGAGGTAAGGTAAGAGTTTAATATAAATGAGAACATAAATGAACAATTACCTTAGCCTATTTGCAGAAAAAGCACAGCAAAAAGCAGCAGCATGCAGAAGCAAACGAGCTGAAAAACAAGCTAGGGACCTACTCCTTTATCCCTCTCTGTCCTTCTGCTGTTTCAGCAGAAGAAGAGCCAACACTCAAAACCCCACAACCCAAATGCAGCATCCAGAACAGGAAACCTCTCATGTTACAACCTGAACTTCAAGCCCCATAATACTTTGCTCCAACCAGTACTTATATTTTGAAGCTAGAATGAGGCAGAATGGTTTTGAATAAAACCAGCAAATATTCAGCTTAACCCATTAGAGTTAGGAACAAGTTCTTTACCATGACAGTGGTGGAACACTGTAGCAGGTTTCCCAGGGAGATAGTTGAGGCCCCAGCCCTGGAGTTATTCATGGGCCAGCTAAACAAGGCTCTGAGCAACCTGATCTAGTGGAGCATGTCCCTGCTCACTTCAGGGGGGTTAGAATAGATCATAGAATCATAGAATGGCTTAGGTTGGAAGGAGCCTCAGAGATCATCTATTCCAACCCTGCTGTCATAGACAGGGATGCCTCTCAACTAGACTTGTCTGCCCAATCATCCTGTCCAGTCTTCAACACTTCCAGAGAGGGAGCAACCACAACCATTCTGGGCAACTTTTTCCAAAGTCTCACCATGCTTATACTGAAGAATTTCTACCTATGATCTAGTCTAAAGCTATTCTCCCTCAGCTTGAAACCATTCCTCCTAGTCCTGTCACTAGACATGCTTATGAAAAGTCCCTTTCCAGCCTTCCTGTAGGATCCCTTCAGGCATTGGAAGGCAGCTTTAAGGTCCCCTTGGAGTCCTCTCTTCTCCAGGCTAAACCACCCCAGTTCCCTCAGCCTATTCTCATAGCAGAGGTGTTCCATCCCTTCAGCCTTGTGACATTCTTTCTTTCTTCCTTCCTTCCTTTCTTTCTTTCTTTCTTTCTTTCTTTCTTTCTTTCTTTCTTTCTTTCTTTCTTTCTTTCTTTCTTTCTTTCTTTCTTTCTTTCTTTCTTTCTTTCTTTCTTTCTTTCTTTCTTTCTTTCTTTCTTTCTTTCTTTCTTTCTTTCTTTCTTTCTTTCTTTCTTTCTTTCTTTCTTTCTTTCTTTCTTTCTTTCTTTCTTTCTTTCTTTCTTTCTTTCTTTCTTTCTTTCTTTCTTTCTTTCTTTCTTTCTTTCTTTCTTTCTTTCTTTCTTTCTTTCTTTCTTTCTTTCTTTCTTTCTTTCTTTCTTTCTTTCTTTCTTTCTTTCTTTCTTTCTTTCTTTCTTTCTTTCTTTCTTTCTTTCTTTCTTTCTTTCTTTCTTTCTTTCTTTCTTTCTTTCTTTCTTTCTTTCTTTCTTTCTTTCTTTCGTTCTTTCTTTCTTTCTTTCGTTCTTTCTTTCTTTCTTTCGTTCTTTCTTTCTTTCCTTTCTTTCTTCTGCCTTCCTGCCTGCCTTGCCTTTCCTAACTTTCTCTAACCTTCCCTAACCTTCCCTAAACTTCTCTAACCTTCCCTAAACTTCTCTAACCTTCCCAAACATTACCTTCCCAAATATTACCTTCCCAAAACTTCCCTTCCCAAACCTCCCCTTCCCTTCCTTTTCTACAGGAAAATGCATCTTGAGAGTCCAGCACTGTATAATGAATAACATAAGCAGTGACAGAATTATCCTGCAATCATTGGTATAATAATAATGTTTCCTAAAGGTTTCAGGAATTTGTTTTAGCCTCAGACTACCCAAAGTGCTTCTGTCAATATTTAATCTGTATTGACTCATGGCTTGATTACAATGCACAATGCTGACCACATCAATCTTCCCATAAAGCCCGGCTTCTGCTTCTGACAAAACTCTGTTGATACATCTGATTCATCCTGACATTGCAAAGCTGAAAAACTGCTGAGATTTTCACTCTCTATAAATTTGTGTATATTATTACCCTGAAAGTACACACAGCTATATCCTGCGAGGTTAGCTGCTGCTTCTGTTTGCCCTTTTCTGTTCCAAGTGAAATAATGAAACAAAGGAATAATCATCATACAAAACCCTGTAAGGGTCTAGAAACAGGCTTTAGGGAGTATCATAACTTGTAAACATCTCCTTCTTCCTCACAGAAATGTGAAGTAAACCAATAAAACATCAAAGCTTTTTTATTACTTCTTCTGCTTTAAACAATTCTCAGCAAAACATCTTGGCATGCACTTAACTTTGCTATACTTGACAGTCCTTTGCTTAAAGAGATATATGTTTAGATCCTAAAAGGTTTTGTTGAGCTGTGCCAAATAGTGCCTTCTCTTTCACAATCTGAAGTACTGCAAATTGATTTATTAATTTGCTGTCCTGTTTCTAAAACAAGAATTTGAATTTACAATAATAAAAATGCACCTGTGAGTTTTATCTATGCATTGCTTTCCTTTTAGAGGTTTGATTTCTAAATCCACTGAGTTTGCCTGAAAAAATAACACATAACAAATCACACTGTTTATCGCAATATTTCTGTTCTAGATTTTTCATCAAAGAGTTACTGGATGGAAAATTAGATAAGGATAGTCTGAAAAAAAAACCACAAAAATCTAACAATAGCAATACATGTGCACAAAAAATGTTGGAAGACAAATAGATTCAAAAAGCAAAACATTGAGACAAAGATGAGACAATAATCTGGCTGCCACTAGACACATTTGAAACAAATGTCTTAGAATTTTTAAAATAGAAAAAGAAAAAAAGAAAAAAAAAGCTATTTAGATGTGTCTTATGCATTCATCCTTACAGAAAGAGTATTCAAATCTATGACAGCTTCTGCTGAAAAGAGCAGTCAGTTAAACAAAATGAGTGCCCGTATGTGTCCACATGTAAGTTCGTGGTGTAGCAGATGCACGCAGAAGTTCTGGTAGACCACACAGAAGAGCTGGTATGTATATCACTGTTGAGTGATAAATGGATATATATCTGCTCTGTTGCTTTCCACACATATTTGCTCAGAGGGCATAGAAACAGGTTGGAGTCACAAACATGCTTCCTATTCATTGCAATACAATTTTGTGGTAGGTTCTGGAAACTAACTACAATACACAAAATCAGATAGGTAGAAATCGTTCTTAAGGACCAAACGTTAGACCTTTCAAAATTAATCAGGAGTACAATTATTGTTGCTTATTAAATGTGCACTGCTTGATGTTCATATTTAGGTAGTCTTTTTGCTACAAGTCAGTTCTCCTTTTACTGACACCCCATATAGCTTCATCAATTCAGATGTGATTACATGTATTTCAGCTCTAAACTGAAGACCTTATTTTGCCCAAGATGTCTATGGCACAGATCAGCAAGATGTGTCTATAAATTAGGCTGGCTAGGTTTGACTTACATTACCTCAGAGACTGTCTTTTATTTTCGGATTTAATTTAATTTTTGATTCACCTGACAGTAGTGATTACACCTGCTTCAGGATTGCATACTTGATTGAAGGTCTGAAATTAGTAATATATAACAATGACTTTTCCTTGATACATTGTCTGTAATATTTCTTTTTCTCCAGTAAACAGAAACAATATTAAAAATCATGTTTGCACAGTCAGTCTTATGATTGTAATGATGCTTTCTTGTCTGCTGGTTTAATTTCCAGCTGAAGCATCAGTAGACAAATTTGTAATGTTGCAGGAAACTGCATAAGGGTGATCTGACACCTTAGTGGTTTTTAATTACCAGTTTCCTATGGGAATAGTCAGAGACTCTGTCAATAAATTCAAGGTGTGTCCTGATTGCAAATTCCTGATTAATTTTCTGAAATCTTAAGAAATTTGCACACACAGTAGTACAAAGAGAAACAAAGAACAGTACAAAAATAGGGCTGTAACAGCAGAAGGCTCAGATGTAAAGAAAACAGCGAACTGTCGCCAGCTGTTAATCCAAAGGAATAACTGCACACTGTCTTTCACAATACCAGGCAGCAGTTTAATGCCAAGGAGTGCCAATACTTTTCAAGTCTCCCCCTGAGCAGTTCAGTGCCTCTGGTTCACAGATGTGACTAAGTGCTGTAGTCTAGCCCTCAGCAGTGTGCTGCCTGGTCATTTTTAGATGCAGATTTTTCCAGTTGCTCTCTGTTTATCTGCTAGCACCACAACAAGAGGACACAGTCTCCAGCTACACCAGGAGAAATTTGGGCTGGATGTTAGGAAGAAGTTCTTCACAGAAAGCATGATTGGCCATTGGAATGTGCTGCCCAGGCAGGTGGTGGAGTCACCATCACTGGAGGTGTTTAAGAAGAAACTGGATGGGTTGCTTAGTGCCATGGTTTAGTTGATTAGATAGTGTTGGATGATAGGTTGGACTCAATGATCTCAAATGTCTTTTCCAACCTGGTTAATTCTAATAACTAATAATTTCTGATAACTAATAACTAATGCTGTGAAGAGAAACCTACATAGGAAGAGAAATGCCCCTGTAGAAATTGTATCAAAAGTGATTTATAATTTGCCATAAGAGTGCTCTAGAATCACATTTCAGGATTTCAAATTCAAAACAAAGCTTTTCAGCAGCAGCCTGAGGTATGTGTCCACTTTTGTATTCTTGTAAGTCTCCACTTCCTTTCTCATCCTGATGACTAAAGATCCTGGGTTGTGTATGAAGCTACTAACAGATCACACAGAATTAAAAGCCATGATGAAATATCCAAGCAGTATGTTAGATTGCTTGCTTGCCTTCTTTGACATCTAAGAAAGAGTGGCAGACCAAGATCTCAGACTGCATGAGATACTTCTCCACACAGAGTGATCCTCTGATGTAGTAGTACTGGAGAAATATTGTGCTCAGGACAAAGATTCAGTCCTAAATTCTTCTCCTGTAGTTCAGTTAGGTTATCCTCATACTGCAGAAAGCAAAAACTAACTGCAGAAACAGCTAATTTTGAAAACAAATAGAAAACACACTACCATAAGTCCACGGAGAAATAACAATATTTATCGAAGTCACAGACTTCTTAGACAACTGCTGTCATAGTAAGCAGATATTTCTTTCCATGGTATAACATGAAACATGTAGATGAGTAAAAATAATTCAGTGAATGGGCTATTCTATTGCCAGTTTAAGGAAGAATCAACCAGAGTTAAAACCATCTCCTCCTAGTGAGTGACTTCCAAAAAGTGTAGATTAGGATAGATTACATCAAGGGCAAACATGGCTGATCATTATGAAAAAATTAATTAAAATGTATTTCTGTGAGTGAAAAACACCTTTGATTTTTTCACTAGCATATACTCATACTGCTGTAGAGGAGCTGAAATCTCTAATGAGATGAAGCAACATGGTTTGAAAACATAAAGCAAGGCAGGCATTTTTAAGCAGAATTTCCATATCCTTTGAATTTGAAAGATGTATCTTTACTGTATATCAAGGTAAAATAGAAATAAATCCTATCATGTGTAATACAGGGCAAAATCCTACTTGTGCTCAAGTTAATGGCAAAGTTACATGTCACCCACAGAGTTGTATTTTCCCTCAAAATTTGTTGTCTCCTGTTCCTCAAATGTGCTGTGAAAGATGTATTTTAGAAAGGAAGATTATCTCTCTTGGTAAAAGTAATTCATTTTAATTAAAATATGCAAATCCCACCTAGGAAGCCAACCAACTATTTGTTTTAAAATGTCTTTATGAGATTAAGGATGAAAATTCACTGTAGGTCTCACATGGGAATTCATGGCATTTATAGATTTTCCTGGAATATGGTTGTATGCTTCAGGAACAGCATAGCAAGCACAGTGAAAATGGCAGGTAGTCTTCATGGAGCTCTTTTCTATCTTCCTCTTATTATATCACTGTTCCCTGAGACTCAGGAACACAACCATTCTTCCCTGTTCATTGATGAAGCAGCGAAACACTTCATACTCCCAAAAAGACAGTTAAATTTTGAAATGCTAAGTGGGAATATACAGAAAAATTGAGAAGGTGGTAATTTAGCTTAACTCAGTTCTTTGATTTACAAATAAATCAATTCAACAGACATTTATTTGTCAATATAGTATTTTAATTTAATTTAATTTATAGCACTGTAATTGTAAAACCAACCTAACAAAAGCTCTTTTAAAACATGATCTCTAAATTAAGATTTTTCTACTTATCAGCATGCTGCAATGTCCAATTTGCATATAAGGAGCCATTTATGCCAATTTCATCTTGATGGCTGATAATTTACTGCCTTTTTAATTTTTTTAATTTTATATTTTTTTAGATTATCAATTTAAACAATTTGAATACACATTGGCTCACTGTAACATTCTTGTGTTTCAAAGCCATAAACTCAGTTGGAAACCTGTTCTCTGAGGAATGCCTGTTTTCAGACAGGAAGAACTGCTGTATACATAAAATACAACATACAAGTTTTTGAGAAAGTCTAGATTTTGGGGGCAGGCAGTCTGGTAAGAATACAACCTGGACCCCCAAAAACTATCAGAAGTTCTTGAGGACATGATTTGTACTGAAGGGAAGGTCAAGGATCTATGGTTTCATTATAGATTCAAAGCATATGCCAAGATTCAGGCTGAGATGACATGTGGGTGAAAGCACAAGCATTGGAAGCACAACAAATACATGGTATTTTCATGGGTTTAGGAGATTCTAGCACCTAAAAAAAAAAAGAAAAATCAAGATATTATCTAAAGCCTACTGACATCAAAAAATAATCTTTTCCAAGGAGAAGAAATAGGAATTCATTGTCATTTCACCACATGCAAAGATTTGATGTTACCCTAGTGAATCAGAATAGAATTGAACAGAACGGAGTATCTCGGTTGGAAGAAGGGACCTCGGTAGGCTGGACAGATGGGCAGAATCCAATGGCATGAGATTGAACACATCCAAGTGCCGGGTTCTGCACATTGGCCACAGCAACCCAATGCAGTGTTACAGGCTGGGGTCAGAGTGGCTGGAGAGCGGCCAGGCAGAGAGGGACCTGGGGGTGCTGGTTGATGGGAGGCTGAACATGAGCCTGCAGTGTGCCCAGGCAGCCAAGAGGGCCAACGGCATCCTGGCCTGCATTAGGAATGGTGTGGCCAGCAGGAGCAGGGAGGTCATTCTGCCCCTGTACACTGCACTGGTTAGGCCACACCTTGAGTCCTGTGTCCAGTTCTGGGCCCCTCAGTTTAGGAAGGGTGTTGTCTTGCTGGAACGTGTCTAGAGAAGGGCAACAAGGTTGATGAGGGGTTTGGAACACAAGCCCTATGAGGAAAGGCTGAGGGAGCTGGGGTTGCTTAGCCTGGAGAAGAGGAGACTGAGGGGTGACCTTATTGCTCTCTACAACTACCTGAAGGGAGGTTGTAGCCAGGCAGAGGTTGATCTCTTCTCCCAGGCAGCCAGCACCAGAACAAGAGGACACAGTCTCAAGGTGCACCAGGGCAGATTTAGACTTGATGATAGGAGGAAGTTCTATACAGAGAGAATGATTGCCCATTGGAATGGGCTGCCCGTGGAGGTGGTAGAGTCACCATCATTGGAGGTGCTCAGGAGGAGACTTGATGGGGTGCTCGGTGCCATGATCTAGTTGTTAAGGTGAGTTGGATTGGTTGATAGGTTGGACGCGATGATCTTGAAGGTCTCTTTCAACCTGGTTTATTGTATTGTATTGTACGAAAGCTACAATGGTCATCCATGTCAAGTGCTTGACCTCTTCAGGGCTGACCAAAAGTTAAAACATATCTACTAAGCACTGGTAAGGCCACGCTCAGGCCCTCAGTTTTAGGCCCTTCACTACAAGAAGGACATTGAGGTATGGAGCATGTCCAAAGAAAAGCAATCAAGATAGTGAAGGACCTTGAACTGAGGGAACTGGTGTGGTTTTGTTTCAGAAGAGGAGGCCAAAAGGAAACCTCATCACCCTCTACAATTACCTAAAAAATAGTTGTGGTGAGAAGGGTGTCCATCTCTTCTCACATACAACAAGTGACAGGATAAGATGAAATGGCCTCAAGTAGTGCCAGAAGAGATTCAGGTTAAATATTAGGAAATATTTCTTCACAGAAAGCGTTATCAAATATTGGAACAGGCTGCCCAGGGAGATGATGGAGCCACCACTCCCTGAGGTATTTAAAAGATGTGGGGATGTGGTGGTTGGGGTTTAGTGGTAATGGTTTAGCAATAGTAGTGGTGAGGTCTCTTTGAACCTTGACAGTTCTATGATTCTATGATTCTGTCACTAAGGACATTGTTCAAATACCTCTTAAACACTGATAGACATGGAGCATTAACCACATCTCTAGGAATTCTATTCTAGTTTTAGACAATTCTATTGTTAAAAAAACAAAATCCTAAATGTGAAATCTGACATTTATGTTATGCAACTTTGTTGATTTCCATCCCCCCAGTCTGATTTCAGGAATAGCTGATTCTTATTTGTCATTCTTATGGTAAGAATATTTTACTCTATTTATTCAGGTCTTGGAAAACTGTCATCTGAAGGATAATACAACTTTAGTTTCCCAGGAAGACTAAGAAGACCTAATTTGGAAAAGTTTTACCAGCTCAGAAAAACGTGTGAAACTCTCAAGCACTTTTCTCAAATCCCTTTGTAGTTCTTGTTCAAGGTGTATTAAGACTGGAAGCTTTAAGGCCTGGGATTAAAATTTTTGCTAAGATATGCACAACAATTTTCAGCCCCTTCAGCCCCCAGTGCATGTAACCCATACAAAAAGATACTGCAAGAAATAATGTTTTACTGAAGACTGCTATGACTGTTACTTGATTTCTTTTTTTCCACATCCTCCTGGAAAAATCCTAGTGTTTTGGAGATCACTGGTCAGCATATATCAAATCTGAAATTTTGTGACATGTACCAGACTTGATATGTTAATTTTGCATATCCTGGAACATTCCTAGGTGAGAGACAGCCAGAATGAATTCTTGTAACTTAATTGCTTATGGTGATGTCCAAGTCCCTGAAGACAGTGTCAGACTCACTGGCAGAAGAGCACGTCTGACACCAGGGTACATTTATAACAGTAGAATTACTGGGAACCAAAGGAAAGAAAGACTTTGTCATAGAAGAGCAAAACTTGTGCTTAAAGATAGCAATCACGAGTCAGATGACATGATAATGAAAGGAATTGACTAACAGCCCTGAGAGTTCAGGACTGGAGGCAACCCTCAGAGTTTAAAGAGCAAGTGAAATAGGTTCCTGACATCTGAGACTTGACCATATCAGGCTTCACGTGTCTTTGACTGAAATGCAGAAATAGTGATCTCTGTCAGAGAATGAGCATCTGACTAAATGCACCAAATCCACCCTGACACCACTCCTATCATAATACTGTCATGATCTGGGGCTGTAGAGATTTAGTCTATTGAGTTCTGAGACTCAGTAATGATTTTTTAATTTACTGATTTATTTTAAATTCCTCATAGCAGTTATTTTCTTCCCAAAGTCACTGTGACATGAAATTACGCATGGCTGCAGTTACGATGAATCACATTGATCCTTTTCCCAAGCAGCTGAAAATACACTTGGGTCTATACCTGCATTTCACTCCTGTTTATAGTCACTAGTGTTTATAGTCCCTCCTCAATACAAAATCATATGTGAAAACAGTTCTTGCAGTTCTTGCAGTGCCTATTTGCCAATCTCCAGTTGTTTTCCACAGCGCTGTTGCTTAGTTCCAGATTTAGAACCTCATCACTTTTAAAACTTCCCGATTGTCCCATTCTCCAGGAAGTATAACCATTCAAATGTTCGAAACAGATGTGCTCTAATTATGGAAATACACCCACAAGTTGCAACTGGGCCTTCTTGAACTAAGTAGCATGATGAGAAAAGGATACTTGAGGTTCTTGGGTAGCTTGCGTGACAGCATGGTTTTCTTTAATGAATTTTTTTAAAAAGGAAGGCAAAAAAGGAAAAGTAACATCAGACTCAGTCAGCCATCTTCATGCTCCATTCCAGAGCATGTTAGTCACATAACGTCCCCCAGGTGGGCATGAGAATAAAAGAAAATTAACTCTTACCTTTTAATATCCTTGCTTTACCTCACATCTGAGGCTAGATTGAACAACTAGAGCAGCAGATGCTCTTTCTGCTGCTATTGAAAATAAAAGCAATGTGTTGAAATTAAAGTGAGAGGAACGCTGTAAGGAAATGAGATTATGCTTCCAATTTCCCATGTGTATAAAAAATAGATGGAATTAGCCTAGTTCTGGGTATTTATATCCTCTTGTAAGAAGCTAACATACAGTATTAATGCAGAAGACTCAGGTCAACTCAGGCTTCACAATCTCTAGCTAGGAAAAGCATCTTAGGGGATGAAGAAAATATTTTCAGGGGATTCCTATCCTTACATTTCATGTTCTTATGGAAAAAAAAGTGATTCATAAATACTCAGAAATTCTATCTTTACCTCTAATCACGGGGAAGGCAGTAAATAAATAGAATCAAGCAAGGGGAACTATGGTTTCCTCATTATTTTTTTCCTACCAGGATTCAGAATACATTTCCTGAATACTTCTTCTAACTTGTAATATGAAAACAAAAGAAATTAAAAAATTAAACCACAGCAGGAAAATACACCTTCTATTAACTATCCAACATAGCTGAAATGTAGCAAGCACAGAACTGCCATTAAAAAAAAAAATATATATATAGTTCATAGACTGAAAATCTGTTTGAGAAACCTTTCTCAACAGACACTGTGGAAACAGAGCTATTTCAAGGGTTGTATTATGGGAAATTATCAATTCTTAATGTCTAGAACAATATCACCTTTCATTGTGACTTAATTGTATTATGATTCATGAATCACAGAATCACCCAGGTTGGATAGGGCCTCAAAAGGTCACGTAGTCCAATCCCCCTGCAGTGAGAAGGGATATCCTCTACCAAATCAGGTTGCCCAGAGCCCCATCGAGCCTCGCTCTGAGTATCTGCAGGGATGGGTACCTCAACCACTTCCCTGTGCAAACTGTTCTGGTGCTCAACCACTCTCATGGTAAAGAACTTCTTCCTAATGTCCAATCTAAAACTATTCTTTTCTAATTTCAAACCATTTCCCCTTGCCCTGTCACTACAGGCTTTCATAAACTGTCCCTCTCCAGCCTTCTTTTAGGCTTCCTTCAGGTACTGGAAGGTCGTTATAATTATATCTCCCCAGAGCCTGCTCTTCTCCAGGATGAACAGCTCCAGCTCCCTCAGCCTGTCCTCGTAGCAGAGGTGTTCCAGCCCCTTGATCATTTTCATAGCCCTCCTCCGGACCCACTCCAGGTCCTTCCTGTGTTGAGGGCACCGGAGCTGGATGCAGTACTCCAGGTGCAGTCTTACCAGGGCAGAGCAGAGTGGCAGAATTGTGGGAAGTTTTGCCAGAGGTGATGACAAGGAGTCCAGTATCTTGCTCAAGGTGGCAATTGTGCTTACACTAACATTTGAGTCTCACCAAGCAATCTCTTCACAATCATTGTGTCAGCAGGATAAATAGGAAGCTGTCGTCTTAGGTGTGCACTAAATCCCTGTTTGATCCTGAGATGAAAGTGTGGCTTAATAAAGACACATTAACAAAGCAACTACTAAATATTCACAGTGCATCATTATTTAAGAAAAGTTTTTCTGTAGATGTGATGCACTGAGACACTTCAGTCTTTAGTGATCTTGGGAGAAATGCTTCACCTCATGTATAGAAATAGTTAAATGTTAGTAATCTATACTGAGCTGTCACGTAAGACACTTAGATCTACTTATCAGGTTCACTTTTGCAAGCAGTGGAATGTTATGTGAGGAAAGAGAAGGAATTTGGAAGTGTAGCACTTTACTCTTTGTATGAGGCAGTTCTTTGTTAATTGATATGTTGTTTTCCTGTTAACTGACAGGTGGTTTTCCTTCAATATATGTAACAATGCAGTTAAAGTATATAAACTTTTTGCATGGTTTAATTTTGATTCTCTCTCCTTAACTGTCTATTCATAAGTAGTTTGTGATCACTTGATATTTTCACCTCGGTTATCATACATTGGAAAAGTGGATTAGAAACATGAGAAATGGAGAATTCAGCAGTAGTTTTGATGGGAATTGTTTGCCCCTTCCTCAGAACTGGATGCATAACCATGCAACTTTTATCTAAATGGCATTGCATTTGCAAAATATTGTGCAGGAGGTGATTCTAAGTTTTTCCAAACAAAATCAACTCAGATATCTCTACCAAATTCCCAAGCTGATTTTGTAATTAAATATTGATTTAACTAGGCATTGACACATGACTGGAATTAGGTGTCAATATAATTTCCTTAAATGCTTTGTGTTAAGCTTTCAGAAGTGTAAAACAATGATTTTTTCCCACATGCATCATAACTTTTAAAAAGATGAGACTAAATTAAGCAAAGCAGTTTTCTTAGTCTCTTTTTCACATTCTTCATGTTCATATGTTCCATATCTTCTAAGGGCTGATACAGGAGAATAATACACGTAACAACTGAGCACAATCTTTGAGGTTTATTTTTAAGTGATGTCAGAATGATCTTTCAAAACTATTTCTGACATGTCTGAATGAATTTATATAAATAGTCAATCTGCCAGCAGTTTGTGACAAAGTCATTTACTGGGACCAAATGCTATGGATCTTGATTTATAATAAACAAAAACAGTTTTCATATTGCAATATATTTAGTTCTTTCACGAGTAGAATGCACTCTGACTGCACTTAGGAGAACTTGGGAATATGAAATACTGCTTGAACATAGCTCAAAAATATGTTATAAAGGCACTGCTTCACTTTCATGAGGTAGCTTCTCTTGGTCAGCTTAACTTAGAAGACTGTTTTCTTCTCTTTGCCTAAAGTGGTGAAAAAAATTGGTTTGCCTTTTCAATCATCATATGCCTTACAATGGCTTAAAAAAAATAAAAGAAAAAAGAGAGAGAGAGAATTGAGAATTTTGTTACACTTCCATTTTTGTTGTTATATGTTAGAAAATTTTCGGTGGCTTGACATTTTATACCACAGTAAGCTTTGCATCTTACTCAATGGCCTTTTCTCCATTTATCATGGTTTTGGTTTAATATTTTTTTCTCACTCTGTAAGAAGAAAATTAATTTGAGCAGTAATACCAGTTCTTTAATGAGTGTTGTTCTTTAATGAGCGAGGTATTTATGTCAGTTGTCCATCTTTGGTGTTGGTACCTAAAGGTACTTTGGCTGAGTAAGTGAATGTTGGTCCTTCACCCTCCTCTCATCTGTCTCATGTGTCTCAGACTGCAGGTACCACAGGAACCTATTGAACATCTGGAAACTTCATTGGTCCATGAACTTACTCTATGCCTCTTCTATCAGTGTGTCTCCTCAGACTGATATGTCACCATTTGGCAGTTAGTGTTCTGGTGTGATTAACTGGTGAAGGTGTTTTTAAAAAGTCATACTGGTAAGAGGACGGAGATGGAAGCAAGTCTTCCAATGGGAAAGATATAATTTAGGTAATTTGGTTTTGATTTACTGTGTAGACACTATTATTTGTTTTAACATGTTTTGTCATGTGACATCCTAAAGAAATAGTTTAGGTAAGGAATATTCTCTTACCAGTCAAGGGACTGCATGTAGATTAAAGTATAATGCAAGTGTAATACAATTGGAAGGGTCTTAAGTGTTGGTCTACAAGCAAGCTGTGTCTGGGTAGGTTTAGGCTGGACATTAGGAAAATTCTTTTCATGGAAAAACTAGTCAGATATTAGAATGGGCTGCCCAGTGAGGTGGTTGAGTCACCAACCCTGGATGTATTTTAAGGTTGTTTGGGTGTGGTGCTTGGGGATATGCTTTAGAGGTGAACCTGGTAGAGTAGGATTATTGGTTGGGCACACTAACCATTTGATGTCCTTATATTGAAACACCCCAAATCACGCATAGCATTCAAGGTGGGGTTATGCCAGTGCAGTGTAGAGTGGGACAATCACCATCTTGACTGGCTAGCTCTGTTGTGCTTGATGCATTCCAGGACACAGGTGGCCCTTTTGGCTGCCAGAGCACACTGTTGACTCATATTCAATCTGTGATGAACTCAGAGCTCCAGGTCTCTTTCCACAGGGCTGCTCTGCAGCTATATGCACTTTGCATATAGCTTTCCTCCTTCACCCTCCTGATCCCCAGACTTACCAGGAACTAATTTCCTGGATAAAGACATAATCACCAGGAACTGTTATACCATCACTGACAGTTAACAAATGTCACCAGTGTACTTAGCATTATTTCAAGTGGGAAATCTCAAAGCTTCTTTGCCATGTACCAGAGCTTGGAGTGCCAATTTTCAGACAGTGGTCCAGCTCAGCCTTTTTGCTTTATGTACTGGGGTAATCTAAGAGGTTTCCACTGCTGTTTGTCACCTGGATCTGCAGGTCAAGGAACTTCCACAGTTATTTACACTCCAGTATAGTAAATGATATTATGCATACTCAGTGAACTTCACAGATGTGAAAATAGTATATGGATAAGAGCTCAAACACAGACCCTATCTTTCCTTTCACTGTAGATGACTGCTCCACCAAAACAAGGTGGTATTTAAAAACAACAGTTCTTTTCTCATTAAAACAAGAAATTTAACTTATTGCTGGCAGATGTATTAGTGCTTTCTTCATAAGGCCCAAGCTTGTTATCTTCTTACCTTTTCCTCCCATTTGACCCCACTGATAGGAATGAAAAGTAGTTATTATGCATCCCAAAGCTATTATTAGAGTGAACACAAGAAGTATGTGAGATGTTTATCAGCTTTCTAAAGAGTTTGATCTTTGCTTTTATAGGAGGAATCACTGGTCAATGAATCAAATCCTTCCTTGGTTTCAAATTACCTTTCAGCTATTCCCGAGTCCTGTAACAATATTTGAACAATGTTCCTTTGCTCTTATCTAGGAATGATTTTGATAAGATTTTAATGGGCATATTTATGGAGACAGATAAATAAGTAACAGTGTATTCCAATAACTACATTTAAAGGGAAATTGTCACAAAGATGGAATTGTCCTGTTTTCTGAGACACCTTTCTAGAAAAACTCAATTTCTTTCTGTCTGATGAACTGTGTAGCAGCTCACAGAGTCTCATCACATAGTTAAAACTACGAAAGAGAATTTGCTGTGGCAGATAGCTAAAATGCACTGCCAGCCAACAAACCTTTAAAAGTCTCATTTTCCTCTGAAGAAATTTGCTTAGTCACCATAAACTGACAAGTGTGTGATATCTTCTTAAAACTTCACAGCTAGCGTAAACCACAAAAATTGTGGACCTCATTTCAATGAAATTGAGTGAGACAGAGGTCTTGGAGAAGAGAAAAATCTCAATTACAAGGATAGATGAAAATTACAAAGGAGAAAAGGTAAAGGTTGGGAGGGGAAATCCAGACACAAGAAGAGCAGAAGTTTAAAAAACCCCAAACATACAGAGACAAAAAAACCCTGCACAACTTGGAAGTAAAATCTGAAGTGAGACTGAACAGATATATTTTCAGTACTCTGGAATGGAAGGAAGAAGCTTTTCCGTATAATTTAGAAATACTTTTGTGTCATTCCCAAAATTAAAATGACTTCAAAATAGCAAGCACTCTCTTAGGGAAGCTTGGTAGGTTAAATCTGCATTTTGGTTAAACATGATGAATATATTATGGCATTTCTATATCTTGCCCAAAATTTTATAAGATCTTGCAAACTACGACACACTTTAAAATGACTGTATTTCTTTGCATTTCTATTTCTGATGTTCTTAATGGTTACAAGCTCTTTAGGCAAGACAGGTAAGGGAGAGGAGGAGAAGGGGGCCCCCTGTATATTAGGGAATCTCATGATGCCACAGAACTTGAGGCTGAGGATGAAAGGATTGAGTGCCTGTGGGTTAAAAACAGAGGGAAGGCTAACAAAACGGTTATAGACCACCCAACCAGGATGAAGAGGTTGATGAATTATTCTGTAAGCACTTGGAGGCTGTCTCAAGATCATAAGATCTTGTCACAGTATCACAGTATCACAGTATTACTAAGGTTGGAAAAGACCTCGGAGATCATCGAGTCCAACCTGTAACCACAGACCTCACGACTAGACCATGGCACCAAGTGCCATGTCCTTGTGGGTGACTTTAACCTGCCAGACATCTGCTGGGAACTTAACTCAGAAGAGAGGGGGCAGTCCAGAAGGCTTTTAGGTTGCATGGAGGACAGCTTCCTGATGCAGCTGTTACATGAGCTTACCAGGGGTCAGGCCCTGTTTGATGTGCTGTTCTCAAATAGAGAAGGGCTGGTGGGAGATGGGATGGTAGGAGGCTGTCTAAGGTGCAGGAACCATGAGATAGTGGAGTTTTTAAAATGCAGGGAAAGAAGGAGGAGCAATAACAGAACCCTTACTATGGACTTCTGGAAGGCAGACTTGAGCTTATTTAAGCAACTAATTTGGAGAGTACTCTGGGTAGCAGCCCTTAAAAACAAAGGTGTCCAGGACAGTTGGATCTACTTCAAGCAGGAACTCTTGAAGGCACAGGAACAGGCTGTGCCCATGTGCCGAGAGATGAGTCACCAGGGAAGATGATCGGCCTGGATGAGCAAGCAGCTCCTGAAGGAAGTAAGGGGAAAAAATAGGCTGTATCACCTTTGGAAAGGGGGGAAGGCAACTCGAGATACATTTAAGGATGTTGTTAGATCATGTAGGAGAAAAATTAAAGTAAAATCCCAGTTAGAACTTAAACTGGCCACTTCTGTGAAGGACAATAAAAAGCATTTTTATAAATATATGAATGCTAAAAAGAGAGCAAGAAGAACCTCCACTCCGTTTTGGATGTGGAGGGGAACATTGTAACTAAAGATGAGGAAAAGGCTGAGGTTCTAAATACCTTCTTTTCCTCCATTTTCAACAGTAGGTCAGGAGGAGTTCAGGACAAGTGGCCTCCTGAACTGGTAGGTGGGGTCAGGGGGCAGTATAATCCCACTGAAATCCATGAGGAAGTAGTTAGGGACTTGCTGAGCCACTTGGATACTCACAAGTCCATGGGACGAGATGGGATCCATCTTAGGGTACTGAGAGAGCTGTCAGATGAGCTGGCCAAGCCACTCTCAATCATTTACCATCAGTCCTGACTCCTGGCTGGGAGAGGTCCCATATGACTGGAAACTGTCCAGTGTGATGCCCATCCACAAGAAGCGCTGGATGGAGGAACCTGCAAACTCCAGGCCAGTCAGCCTGACCCCAGTGCCAGGGAAAATTATGGAGCAGATCATCTTGAGGGCAGTTACAGCATACCTGAAGGATGGCCAAGGGATCAGGCCCAGCCAACATGGATTTAGGAAGGGCAGATCCTGCCTCACCAACCTGATCTCCTTTCTATGATCAGATGACTGCCTGGTGGATGTGGGGCAGGCTGTGGATGTAGTCTACCTGGACTTCAGCAAGGCCTTTGACACCATCTCCCACAGCAAACTCCTGACTGAGCTGTCAGCTTGTGTCCTGGACAGCAGCACTCTGCACTGGGTTAGGAACTCGCTGGAGGGCCGAGCCCAGAGAGTGGTGGTGAATGGTGCCGCATCCAGCTGGCAGCCAGTCACTAGTGGTGTGCCCCAGGGATCAGTGTTGGGCCCAATCCTATTCAATGTCTTTATTGATGATCTGGATGAGGGGATTGAGTCCACCATTAGTAAGTCTGCAGACAGGGAGCAGGAGTTGATCTGTTAGAGGGTAGGAGGGATCTCCAGAGCGACCTTGCCAGGTGTGACCGTTTTAGGCTGTGCAGATGGGCAGAGTCCAACATGATGCCATTCAACAAATCCAAGTGCCGGGTGCTGCACTTTGGCCGTAACAACCCCATGCAGAACTACAGGCTGGGGTCAGAGTGGCTGGAGAGCGGCCAGGCAAAAAGGGACCTGGGGGTGCTGATTGACAACCAGCTGAACATGAGCCAGCAGTGTGCACAGGTGGCCAAGAAGGCCAACGACATCCGCATCAGGAATAGCATGGCCAGCAGGAGCAGGGAGGTCATTGTGCCCCTGTACTCTGCTTTGGTTAGGCCGCACCTTGAGTCCTGTGTCCAGTTCTGGGCCCCTCAGTTTAAGGACATCGAGACACTTGAATGTGTCCAGAGAAGGGCAAAAAGGCTGGGGAGAGGCCTTGAGCACAAGCCCTATGAGGAGAGGCTGAGGGAGCTGGGATTGTTTAGGAGGAGAGGAGGCTCAGGGGAGACCTCATTGCTCTCCACAACTACCTGAAGGGTGGTTGTGGCCAGGAAGGGGTTGGCCTCTTCTCTCTAGCAACCAGCACCAGAACGAGGGGACACAGTCTCAAGCTGCACCAGGGGAAGTTTAGGCTCGAGGTGAGGAGAAAGTTCTTCCCAGAAGGAGTAATTGGCCCTTTGAATGTGCTGCCCGGGAGGTGGTGGAGTCACCATCCCTGGAGGTGTTCAAAAAGAATTGGACGTGGCACTTGAAGCCATGGTTTAGTTAGTTATGAGGTGTTAGGTCATAGGTCGGACTTGATGATCTCAGAGGTCTTTTCCAACTTTTTTGATTCTATGATTCTAATGAAGAAACACACATTTAACAAATTATATTACTTCTCTATTGTTTTGAACTTTTTCTCCTGATCATCATTTCTTAACTATGTGTTCAGATTTGAGTTCTAACAGAACACATTCTGTTCAGAGACTTTTTACTTTTCAGCTCAGTTTCTGTGAGTACTTTCTGAAATTAACACCATGTTTTTGCTGACAACACTCAATGTTTTTAGCTAGCACCAAGGATTGGTGTGCTGGCCCAGGTCATTGCTAAATTTTGCTTGCTTCACTGAATCTGCAACGTAAAAGTCTGCACCTGCAAGAAGAATTTCAGGTGACCTTCAACTGACCAACAAGGTATTCCATTCCATGTGTACCACATTTGGTATAAAGATGGGGTATCACGAGGGCCAAGTTTTAACTCTTTCTGTGCTATAATGACTAACATCCAAGGAGGACTCTCTCTATCCTATCTTCATTCTCAATCCATAGCATGGATGGTGACAGTGACAAACTACCACCAGAAAGGTTGAATTCAGTGTTGGTTTTGTATATATTTAATTGTTATTATTTCCATTAAAGCATTTTTACTTTTCTAGTCTGCAAGTTTGTCTCCTTTATTTCCATATTCTTCCCTTTGGGAAGGAGGAGGGTTTAATTGAGAGCATCTGTCATTCCTTTAGTGGCCAGCCCAGCCCTAACTCTTGACGTGGGGAAACTATTGGCATGTAAAATCCAGACCTCTGTTTCATGCCTATGCAGCATTGCATTTGTCTCATCTTCTCAAATGGATAAGAAGGGAAAGTTGCTTCAACTAAAAGGTCACAGAAAACTTGTTTCAAGGACTGGAGCTTTCCTTGAGAATATAGAATAAGAAGTGGTACTTTCCCCATTTTATTTAGCTATGCAAAGGCTATCTCTCCCAGGTGACCTGACACAGACCCAGTCAACACCATACATAAAGAAAATCAATGGCATCAAGTCACTAAACAATTACTCCATCTTCTTTAAAAATGCACAAGTCTTCAAAAGAACAAGGATTCAGAGACTGATTAATTTGCTATTTGACTGGGAGATTGCACAAGTTGCATTATTTAAGAAGTTACCTTGCATTTGTGTCCTCAAAGAATGGACCAATATCAAAGTCTCAAAGGATGTTATGTCCCCTGGAAAAAAAAATAATAAAAATAAGGGTGACAATATGATGGGAAATACAGATCTGAGTCATGCTTGTGGGGGTTTAATAAACAGGTTGTTTGTGTAAGCTCCTAATGAACATTGTTCTTTTTCACCCAAAACCCACTAGTTTTGCAAACCCCTAAATTTGAGTGAGTATTGAAGAAGCACTTTTTACATGATCATTTAAGTTGAAGTCCAGAAAGGTGCCAATTAAAAATATTTGGAAATTACAACCAATTTCAACTAGAGCCAAGTGCTGAAGGATCCTTTCAAAGTTGAGCCTTGCAAGTGTTTCTAAAATCTGGTGATCCCGGGGGGTTATGCTTTTTGCAGGCTCCTAAAAAATTCTTATAATCTAAAAACTAATTTATGACTTCACATTTTCACCACCACCTTCTAAACAGGGATACTGCTATGGTGTGCAAGAGATAGGAGGAGAAATCGGTAAGATAATCAGACTAGCAAATGCAAAAGCGTTGCAGTAGTTTCTTTGACCCAATAGTTACTTCTTAACCTTTTATTCAGAATTAATGCACTATATTCAGAACAGCCTTACCTTGCTTTCAGGAAAATTACTTCATAAGATGAAAGAATTTTGTGCCAAAGAAAAAGGCTCAAGATGGAGTAAGATGTTTTACCAGGGCCTGTAGTGACAGGACATGAAGGAGGGCAGATTTAAATGGGATGTTAGGAAGAAATTTGTTGTTAAGGTGGTGACACACACTGGAAAATGTTTCCCAAAAATTTTGTGGATGTCCTCTCCCTGGAAGTGTTCAAGATCAGGTTAGACAGAGCTTTGATCTAGGGATAGATGTCTCTGTTGATGGCAGAGGGGATTGGACAGCTGACCTTTAAATATCCCTTTCAACCTGTATGTTTTAATGATTATTCAAGTTACTTTAACTTGTCCTTGACTCTTGAATAAAAAGGTGAACTAACACTTTCAGGGGCAGTTGTGTAAGTAGTTCAAGTACAAAAACATTTTCAGTATCAAAATGAAGAATTAGTTGTAACTGAAATCACAGGATTAGTCTACAATAGCAATGAAATCTCACATACACTGTGTATTGACAAGTCAAAACAACTGCTCACCGTGATACAGCGCTACCAGAGCCACCAGGGCCCTGATGCTGGACAGTATTTAGGCACCTAAGTGTATTGATTTTGTACTGTTCAACTCCATTATGAAATCAATGGGAACTGCTTGATGCTCAAGGCTTTTGTAAAATCAAACTGTCAATTCTGAGACATAAATATAGATTTAGAAATCACGCTGCAGACAACTGCTTTTTTTAAAGACTTGGCCCTGGGAGACTAGCACAGAAATATTAAAGGTCATGTGCAAATCAAAGAACATCAACATTAACACTGTTTTAGGCATAGGTTTTAAAGTCTGACTCCAAAGTGGTACAAGTTGCGATGTAGTTTCTCACCTAAATCAAATTGTTTGTGCTTTGTATTATTAGTACAATCACTTGATATGACCCTGAAAGAAACTCTGAAAACAAAGCCATTTCTTTGTTTTCAGAAAGTCATAGTAGCTGATGTCCTTTCCTTTCCTTTCTTTTATTTTTTTTTTTTTTTTTTTTCCTGGGCTCAGTATGAGGCACTGCTTTGATATTTAAAATTTACACTGCCAAAAAATCAAGGAATTTTGTTTCTTTGAGGCTGTATTAAATAATTCATGCTGCAAAAGAAACCTTATTTATTTGTTCAGAATAATAAAATAAATTCTTAGATAGTTGCACTTTGTCTAGCTGATACTTACAGTATCACACAGTATCACAGTATCGCTACGGTTGGAAGAGACCTCGAAGATCATCGAGTCCAACCTGTCACCACAGACCCCATGACTAGACCATGGCACCAAGTGCCATGTCCAATCCCCTCTTGAACACTGACCACTGTCTAAGTCAAGCAAGAGATGCGCAGGAGCTGTGGTGACATAACACTCTGAGAAGGCTGTGTAAAAGCCTTAATTGCAGTGATGCTGCAGGACTACCCCTGCAAAATGAATGGAACCCAGAATTAGAGCCTCATGTCTCATGAGAAGATGCTCAGAGAACTGAGGTTGTTTAGCCTCGAGAAAAGGAGGCTTAGAGAGACCTTCTTACTTTAAAACAATATCTGACAGGAGGTTGTAACAAGGTGAGTCTGTCTCTTTTCCCAAGTAACAAGTGATAGGACCGGATGAAATGCCCTCAAGCTGCACCAGGGGTGGTTTGGACAAGATCTTAGGAAAAATCTCTTCACTGAAAGTGTTTTCAAACACTGGAACAGCTTGTCCAAGGAAGTAACAGAGTCACCATCCATGGCTGTATTTAAAACAAGTGTAAATGTTGCACTTAGGAACATGGTTCAGTGGTTTACAGTGTTTAGTTTACAGCTGGACTTAATGATCTTACAGGTCTTTTCCAATCTAAATGATTCTATTATGCTATTTCCTGCATACTTCTACTAGGATTTTTCCTTTGTTCCAGGGTAATGCCTAAGACTAAGATGTTTTACAGCAAATATGTTTAGTTTTACTCATATAGAAAATAATCTCTAGATCAGGATTGATTCTTATGTTGGCTAGGGCTGGGCAAACATAGCAATAAAGTCTATATAGATTCTTCTGGGTTTCAGAATCTATACTCATTTAAGGACAAAGAAGAAGAGAGAGAAAGCAGTCCTGCCTTTAAGATATGTGACTAGGGTTTGTGTAATGGGGATTTGCTGACTTCAACATTTTCCATCCTTAGTACAGATCTCTCTTCTGTGCCGGAGCTTTCATTTCCACTATTCCTCCCCAGTTGTTTCTTTTATCTATTCAGACTCTAAGACTTTGGGGGGGGGAAGCATATTCAATTTTAAAGCTGATTTCTCTCATATAGTTAGTTGCAGACTTTGACTCTGACATTAATTGAAAGTGTGCATAGCTTTCTGAAAAATCAAGGTGCACATACAGGCAGGTAGGCACTGTGGTCTCAGTGCTGGCTTCCAGGCACTCACCCTGGATGCACACATTTCCCTCCTGCCAGCCCTTTCTGACACACCATTCCCACTCACACACCCCAGCTCATGCACTCCAACTTCTTTGTAGGGTCTGCAGGGGGGTGGGGCATGTTTTAGCTCCTGCTGATGGATAGGGAGTCAGCAAAGAGTGCAGGAAAATACACGCTGCACCCTGCTTTCCTTCTGTTTTCATGCATTTGTGTGGTGCAAAACACAAACTTAGTTTAATGATTTGCACAATGTTCTACACTATTCATATTCTGCTTTATATTAATAAGTTTGTAGCATATGAACTTCCTTTTGTTCTGAAATATTAACATAAATAAAAGCTACTGAAGTTATTTGCAGAAATTACAATGTGCATTCATATTGTGTAACTGAGTCAAAGCATTTCCCTTACATTTGAAATCTTCAGATGAATTAAACCCCCACTCATTTTAGCCTTTTGCTACCCAGCAATGACACTGTAGGATTATTCAGTCACCTTAGTTACAGATGCCTTTAATACCTCTGTCACAGAAGAACTAATAAATAAAAAAAATAAAAATAAATTGATAATTGAAAGTTCCAAGACTATCAATAAAGCTACAGAATCAATTCAGTCCAAAACATCAGGAACAGCATAAGTGGCATAAAAACTTCAGAAGGCTTATTTTAATTGTAGATTGATTAACAATTAGAAATCATTAAAATTAATTGACATTTCTGAAAGTTCTATACATTTCAATGTAGATATATGTATAGACTTTTAGCTATATCAAGGTATCAATAGATCAATGTATATATATATATATAGAGAGAGACTTTTGTATCAAGAACTTCTTCCTCTTTACAAAATTCCAGTGTAGGCCAATAATTTTAATTATAATGTAAAAGACCTGTCATGAAAACAAAATAACTTCACAAGCCTTGTGTTTCAGCAGTTCAGGATACTGTATGTATTTACTTTCCCTCTGAGGGTGGAAAATAAAATAAATCAGTACTCTCTTAATCCATTTGCTCCTGCTGCCTGAGTGGTCCAGAAATGCAGGAAGAACACTAACTCCACAACAGCTCTTTCATAATTCCCTAGAGCAGATTGCTGCAAGAAAACAAAGCAAGCCATCCCCCTGCTGACTCCTAACTTCTCAGAGTGAAGCCAGATAAAAGCAGCCACAGTGTCATATACACAAACTGTATCTCACAAACCCACTAAGAATGGAAGCTGCGGCAGGAGAATTGTTATTTATCTTGAAAAATTAATGCCTTCATGGGTTACTTAAGGGTTCATTCAGGTTTTGCTCATCCCTTTGTCCTAAGATGTGCCTGAAGTCTCAAGCTGGCCCATAAGGAATTCCCTAACAGCTATTATGGTGTGTCATTGCAGTTAAATCTCAGAATAATTCTGCAAGTAAATGAGGCATTTCAAAGGTGTGACTTTGTATCAAAGAGTCAGATTCCAACACAGTAGCAGTAAATGTCTAATACCTTTTTTTCAAGATTTCATTTTTATTTCATGGTCCAGCTTCTCATCTCCATCATATCAATCTCTGGGTGTGAAAAAAAACAAACTCAAAATGCCTCCTAAAGTGACAAACTGCCTGCCCCTGACCATGGAGATTCTGAAATCATGCTGAGTATCTCATTAAAAGACTCTCAAGTATTGTTGGCTTTCTGCCTGAAATTTGCATGTGAAGGGTTGCTGCTAGCCTCAAGGAGCTACTTTTTTCTTTAGCTCTGGAAAATTATAGCTTCTGAAGAAAGAACTTTTACAAATCATCTGTGCCTATAGGAGGCCAAACTCTTCTTTTTATTTTTCAGGTGTAACATCAAGGAGTACTTATATCCAGAGGATGGAAGGGGCGGGGGGGGATGTAAGAGAAGGTAATTTTTATGTCCATAGGGCTGAAGGTGGATCATTGCAATCACTGTTACAAAATTAGCCCCAGGCTTCTCCTCCAGCCAGGGAAAGAACAAAATTCACCAGATCTCTTCCAAAACCCAAAACCCCCATGAGTTAGCTCATAGCAAAATGTTATAATATCTTTGACTCAGCAGTGCAAAACTGTACTCATCTCCTCACAGAAAGCAGTGAGCTTCTGCTGAGTGTAAGATGGGATTTGTTGATTCCTGTTGGCAAACACAAGTGGGATGCAGGGCATCTGCAGCACTCATGCCAGCATGCGTACCATTTTCAATGATACCTCTTGGAGGAGAAAAATAAACATTGGCTTAGACTGCAATTTTCCTTGTACTTTTCACACTCCTATTTTGCAAAAGGACAAAATGTCTTAATTTAAAAATATTCTTCATCTTTTTTTTTTCCATTATGTTACACAGACACATCTTGATAAGAGGAATGCGAAGGGGCAAATCAAAACACAACACAGTCGCTGTTCCTCTAAATAAAAAGAAATTGCTGTAGTGCTAGATGGCTTTCTAGCAAAATAGTTGCACTAATGTATCTGATTGGATAATATGGAGAGAATGTTGACAGGTGTAGTTTTTCACCTTTGCTCATGCACAGAAATAATGCTAATTCACTTTAAAATGGATAAAAGATATAGCCTGGCAAATTAATAATGATTAAATGGATAAAATGGACTGCACATTTTCAGTGTTAGTGCTATATTAGCATTGCATCACAGCTAAACAGTGCAACATCTATTATACAGCAAAGGAGAACAAGGAATGACACTCCTTTATTTGCTTTGTACCAGCACCCTTTCCACCATAAATGATAAAATTTAAATCACATTTGTGAATTTCAATGAGAATGTAAAACTAGATGTGCAGATACTACAGCTGCATTTAGCATTAAAATAAAACTGGTTTGTTGTCAGTAAAAGTATTTTTAACATTAAAAAAACTTCAGTTTTAAAATTACTTCTACTTTAGAGTTTGGTGAAGCAAAGCTGAGACATCTTTACAAGATCTGAATTGTGTTTTTGACTTAAAATGCAACATATTTATAACAAAAATATATATAACAAGACATTGAACACTGTGAATATTTATTAGCTATATTATGATTTTGGCCAATATAAACTATACCATTTTTTCTCTCTGTCAGTGTAAATGTTGTTTTTTTATATTGCTTCCTTTCAATAAATGAACCCATCCCTTTTCAAGAGAATTAAACTGATCTGTTTTGATTATAACTGAGCATTTAAATGGATATATTTAAGAGTTTTCACACACTGGAAGCCACAAACTGGATTTAGGACAAAATGTGCATTTGCTGTGTGGGCATCTTTCCAGTAATTTCAAAATATGCTTATGAGGGGATATTGGTATTGCACTTTTGTTTTAGTTTGGTTTGGTTTTTCACTCTGAAATAATTTAAAACACAATGTATTTGAATGTTAAAATGATTTTGAGGCACATTAATAACCTGGAGAAGATATTTATTCCCTTGATTTGCAATAAAATCTGTTCCACAAGAACTGCTGCTTTTTTGGAATGCCCTTGATTCTCTCTTTTTGGTTGTTGGAGTTTTTTTTGGGGGGGGGGGATTTTGTTTGTTTGTTTGTTTTCTTTTTTTAAATGGGTTGTGATAATAATCTGTATGATATTGTTAGGAAAAGGAATCCAGCTCATCAGATATTCTGTGAAGAATGCAAAACCTTCCTTCTGATAAATCAGCTCTACTCTCAAAGTGACAATTCTTATTTCAAGTTCCAGGTTATATTGCTGCTCAATAAATTTAAGGAATAGAGGAGAAAGCATAAAACTGTTCCAGAATTTAAACTTTACATATATATATATATAAAAGTTTGTGATTTTTTGTTTTTTTTTTTTTTTTTTTTTAATGGTGTAGAGTTTTGTTCTAATATTTAGTTTCTTCAGCCTCATTTTGTTTCTGTGTTCCTGCTTCTTCAGGTTCCCCGAAGCTGTTATCACTGACTTTAATAAATCTGGTCAGAATGAAATAAATCCTACAGAAATCTACCTTTCTGCTGAGCCTGTGCGGCCTGTGTCTTTATCAGTTGTTTCTCCTTTAAACATAAGACAGCTTAAAGTTTAGTTACTTGCCCCAGTTTCAAACATCACAACAGAACAGCAGAGACATTTGTTACCTGATGCCCACAGGAGAAAAAATTTCGCCTTCATGCAACATCATAACAGGAATTTTGAACTGTGAATAACCAGCCAAGTTTATAAAGCCATAATGTTAGCATCTGGCCATTGCAAAGAGGGTCTCCATTAGGCTAGTCCTGAGAGTTGCCAAGCCTCTTTGGGCCATGTAGACCACTGACAGTGAGGGCATTCCCACAGAATTAGAATCACAGAATATCTTTAGCTGAAAGAGACTTTCAAGATCATCTAGTCCAACATTCAACCCAGCACTGCAAGGGCATCTCTAAACCATGTCCCTAAGCACCAGGTGTACATACCTTTTAAATACCTTCAGGGATGGTGACTTCACCACCACCCTGGGCAGATCATTCCAATGTTTGATAACCCTTTAAATGAAGAAATACTTCCTAATATCCAGCCTAAACCTCCCCTCATGCAGCTTGTAACCATTTCCTCTAGTCCTGTCCCTTACCACCAGAGAGAAGAGGCTGGCTCTCTCCTTGTTCCAACCTTCCTTCAGATAGTTGTAAAAAACATATTGTTTGAGTGACTTGGGTATTTACAAGCACATAACGTTGTTTTGTGGTTTGAGATGGTGTGTGCTTCTGCCCTTGCCCCTGTTGCTGTCCAATCAGGGTACCTTCAGCAGTTCATTTCATCCTACATGTTGCTCATCATTAGTTGCTTGGGATCAGCAGCTGTCAAATGGGGTTGGATGGCTAAACACTACTGAGGGTCTGTGGTTTCATCACCCTGTGTCTGTACTGGTTGCATCTGTAAAATGGGGAAAATATTTCTTGAAGAAATATAGTTGCTGTCAGCTGAGACACAAGATAAGAACAATAAACTATCATTGTACAGCCAAGCTCAGACAACAGTTTTTCCCCTTCTATCAGTAACAGAAGCTCTTCCCTCTTCTATCTCACAATGATCACAAAGTCGGAAGCCTCCCACACTTTAAGATACAGTTATTTAGTTTTCACTGTTGAGTCCCTATGTATCCTTTTGCCCCATTCAGCTCAGTAATATGGCAAGACAACCTTTGGCATTTTTCATTAGAAATAAACCATTAATCTATATGATTAGATGATCTCTGGGGGCATAAAGGAATTTGTATTTGTTATTTAACACAGGAAGCAGAGATTTGTCTCTAATAACTTCATTGGGAGAAAAGAAGAACAAAGGGTTCTGTTCAATAAAGAGCTTACAGACTTGTTTAATGTCATTGGAATTCCTTTAAGAATCCATAGTGTACTGACTTTTCTGGATTTGGTATGTCTTTGAATGTTTAGGAACTGAAAGAAAACAGTATCCAATGGACAGAGCATCCAGTATAAAAGATACTGGGTTAGGTGCCTTGCTTGATTTTTGATCACCTAGTTTTAAAATTTTCAGTCTAGGCATAGCACCAACGAGTATGTTTTAGGAAAGGTCTCTCATTCTCTTCCCCTTCTAATTTGATCTCCAATGGTAAGAAAATACTTTTGCATAATAGCAAGTTCTTGGACACTATTTAATGCAGTTAAAATCATGAGGATTTTTCTTATGAAACCTACCAGCATGAGCTGAATGACAAACAAAATGCAGAAAGTATTGGGTAAATAAAACTTGAGTATTTCCTTAGTGAAATAAAAGCAATGTCCCAACATATAATAGGAGTCAGTTATATAACTGTCAAAACACTTACATTTTTGCATAATGACGCATCCATGATTTAATTGCCGATTTTGAGCTATACTTTTCAGTCTGTTTTTAACAAGGTAAGGTAAGTTTCTCTCCTCATTTCTTACAACCTTTCAATTCAGCTAAAAAACTTCCATTACATTGTATCACAAATACAAAAAAACCTCTAAAGAATCTTGAAAGAGCAGTTCTTTTCAACAGGAGTGAAATTCCTCCATCAGAAAAAGACAGGAACACTGGAGAAAGGAGTTAACCTGAAAGTATGGCTTACTGTCTATTTTCATAATGTATCACAGCACGACTGTACAACAACAACAACAACAACAGAGTTTATCTTTTGTAAAAGAGCACCATATGTTAATTCTGGGCTAATTATTTCCCACTGATGGCTTGGTTTGTTTGTTTTAATTATAATAAAAGCATAGCAGGTATCATACAAAGTTTGAATCTTAATTTTTTCAGTTCTTTTAAGATATGATCACTATAAACATTTTTTGCTACATGCACTCAGTCACACTTTATATGTTGAAGATATAATTTTATGTGTTAAACTCGTTGTAAAGTAGTGCAGAAGACTTCATACTGCATTGTCAAGTGTAAATCTATCTTTCCCATGTTTTATTTAATAATATTTAATAATATTTATTTAATAATACTAACAGTTTTAATATTAATATTAATATTAATATTAATAGTGAAGTTGGAAGCAATCTAAAATTGTGAAATAAGCATTAAATGGATGGGTATACTATGAAATTATATTCCATTTTATTACAATGATAATGTAGTATGGAAGTGAATGGAAAGTACAGAATGATAGTTCATAACACTAAAAATAAAATAAAAAATCCCACCACCTTTTAAATAAAGAATATGTACCTGTTAATAGTTCAGTTTAATACAGAATTTAGAACCATTTTTAAAACCAAAACACCAAAATCTCCTTTATGTATAACCATTAATGGCAATAGTAGTGTCATAGCATTTTGTTTCCTTCTTTATGAGCACCTTTGTAATCTTTCCATGAACTGGGAACAAATTCAATTATACAGTTGAAGGAGGTATGATTGGTTAGCCTCAACAGCAAGAGCAGTCTAAATCTTTCCCCAAAACAAACCAGGCATTACACATGCTGGCCTTTCATAAAGTTAGCCTCTAGGTTATTTTCACTAAGATTAACATACTTTTAACAAACCCTCACCTACATCTGGCAGATTAGGCAGGCATTGATCCACCCACCTTTTTTATCCTATGTCTAAAACGCACCACTGTCCCTCAGCACCAGAAGCTTTTTAGTCTAAAATACTTAATGGCTTCTTTTTCCCCTTCTTTTTCTCTTGGTAGTTGCTTCACTACTGCACCATTTACAACTATGTAGAAGGAAACTTAGAAGAGTGATAAAGAGCCTAAAATTAAACAAATAATTATATTTATTAGCTGTAAATGCACTTTTTTCTTCTACTGTTTTGTTGTTGTTTTTTATCTTTTCTTTTTATTATTCTTTTTTACCTGTTGGGCTGCCCCATCCTAACATCCTAACTGCAACCTTTGTTTATACAGATAACCCCTTGAGGAAAGCCCCCAAATGGATATCATAATGAATTTTTTTTGCTTCTTACCAGTGGCATGGATGTGAAGAAAGAGGTTGAAAGGCTGTGGTAGACATCTTAGATCTGCCAAAGAGCAAAACTGAAGGTAGTGCAAAATAGGTCCTTTGATCAAGAGTGGACATTTCAGTTCAAGGAATAAGGGCTTCATATCCAGTTTAAGTGTGCGCAAACAGCTATCTGGCACTGTTAGAACCAATGGATCTCCTTTTCTTTGTCCTTTGGTTGTATAAAGAGCAACCACTTTTCTTTCATGGAATCACCTTCCAGAAGAATAAAAGGAAAAATAAAATTTTATACAGATTTAAAAAACAAACAATCCCCCCACCTCCCCAACAAACAACCAACTAGTAACCACCTGGATTATTCTGCCTATATAATTACCAGTGTAATTAGATGTATTTAAAACACAGACTTTTCTAGAACATTGAATCTACTTCTTTGATACTGTAGTAGCAGGACTTGGAAATCAGGCTACATTTCTTCTATGTTTTTAATAAGGACAAAGTAAAAATTTATCTAGTCACATTCCAGCAGATTAGTAATACTATGGGTGAGATGTTACTTTACTACATCAATTTAGTTACTTGTAACTGTGTTTGTTTTATTTCATTTATTTATTTTTATAGTTGTTTATTTTAGTGACATACATAACCTGCCTAAACTGCTCTTCTGTTCTCATAGTGTTTATAATCATGTGTGAAAGAGTGTTGGCATTATAATGTCAGCTTTATACCTTAAAACCCAGCAACCAACCCCGGGGTTACTTGTTTTAACCTGTTACTTCAGAAACTATTCTTTTGTATAAGAAATAAAAATAGTCAGAATCTCTTCTGTGCTTTCTGAGTTACTTTTAGTCACAGAGATAGGAATGCCTTTTTACCTGTTTGTTTAGCCATTATGCATATAGACATATTTTGATAGATGTCTTTACCTAAATGCATTTGTGAAAGAACACATACAGGGTCCTTGGTCTTGCACTGTAATTTGAGCTTGTACACTTTAATCATCAGCTTTGTATCCTAAAGCAAAAGTGAATCCCCTCATTGTGCTCAGCTATAAATGGAAATATTTTCCTGCTTTCTGAAGCTTGAATGCCTTCTTCAGGCAACAAGGCTGAGGTTTGGAGTTTAAAGAAGCTGGGGATTGAAAACACCAGAAAGGTTTCTGGAGGCCTCAGAAAGATAGGACTCTTCAAAACTTGCGGTATCTTTCCTAAGGTTTGCCCAATAAGAGCTTAATAGGTTGTAGAACTTCTTTTCTGTTTTCCAGGATGCTACTCAGGAGGACTGCAGATTATGGAAACTAAATGAAGACTGTAAAATAGTTGACAGCCATTGATGACATAATCTGTTGCCCTTTGTTACTTTTTTTCCCCTCTCAGATATAATATCTGAGCCTGTCTGCTTATTAGCTTAGCATATTTTTTTGTGCCTTCTGTGTTTCCAGTGAATGCATACTGCTTTAGCCTCATCTGCTCGCAAAAAAAGTTCAGGAGGCAAAACCTTTTCACCCTTCTTAATCATTACTTCTAGTCTGTCTTTAAAAGCTAATCCACAAGTTATCCATGGGACAGCAATGTGCCCTTGCGGCCAAGATGGCAAATGGTATCCTGGGGTGCATTAAGAGGAGCGCGTCCAGCAGATATACACAAGGGAGGTTCTTGCCCCCTCTACTCTGTGCTGGTGAGACCTCACCTGGAGTATTACATCCAGTTTTGGGCTCCCAGTTCAAAATTCAAGAGGGACAGAGATCTGCTGCAGAGAGTCCAACAGAGGGCCACAAGGATGATTAAGGGACTGGAGCACTGTCCTACGAGGAGAGGCTGAGAGCCCTGGGGCTTTTTAGTCTAGAGAAGACTGAGAGGGGATTTAATAAATGTTTATAAATATCCAAGAGCTGGGTGTCAAGAGTGAGAGGACAGGCTCTTCTCAGTTGCACCCTGTGATAGGAAAAGGGGCAATGGAAAAAAACTACAGCACAGGAGGTTCCACCTCAACATGAGGAGGAACTTCATCACTCTGAGGGTCACAGAGCACTGAAACAGGCTCCCCAGAAAGGTTGTGGAGTCTCCTTCCCTGGAGACTTTCAAGACCCATCTGAGTGCATTCTTGCGTGACCTGCGCTTGATTCCATGGTCCTGCTCTGGCAGAAGAATTTGACTCAGTGATCTAGGAGGTCCCTTCCAACCCCTAACATCTTGTGATCCTGTGATCTTTCTCCCTCTCCTTATATCAGATTCTTTTCCTTTTTCTCACTTTCCAAATCCCAGAGAAGTACACTTTACAGTTAGTTCCATCTGAAATTCAGTTTTTAAACCCTCAGTCTCATCAGCTGTCATTTGTTATTTCAATGCAAGGCACATCAGACAAACCTAGCACTTCTTTCCTTTGGTTACTGGTTTTGATCTCAGATTTAGTATGTACTAACTTTATTGCTCTTTATTGTTTGAATGATACCATGGATTTAGATTTGTAGAAAGAGTCTGCCACACATACAGTCAAAATATATTTACTTTGTGAAGACTAGAATAAATTAAACTCTCTAAAAGCCAGGAAGATTATTTCACATCATGTCAATTTGCATAACATAGAAAGTTAGATTTCTTTATTGGAATAACCAAATGAAGTTTTTGTAGCTTCCAGTTTTGATGGCTTTTTACAGAAGATTTTCTATATCTATAACAGAGAGGGCAACTAGAAACATTCAAAGGTGCCAAGTGGGGAATTATAGAAATGAACTAATAAGCACCCTGCACTGCTAGTGATACTCCTACTTGGTGAGAGTTAGATTATTAGCTGATCTAAATGAGCATAGTTCCAGAAGCAGAAACAGAAGAACCACCCCAATTTATGCAAGCTAAAGTTGCTGTGCTTGAAAACAATAGGCTAGTAAACATTTTAAAAATTAAACTCAGAAAAGCCCTTTGTGTGCTCATATAATTTAATAATTTTCACCAAATTCTAGGTAATAATTTTTTTTTTAAAAACCCCATGAATTATCATTGCTTTAAAGTAAATCACATTAATCTCTCAAGTAAGAAAATCAACCCGATCTCTATCTGCTTTGGTCTGTGAAACCATTCTTTGGAAATTAGTATCTTACCACCGTATCACCAAGGTTGGAAGAGACCTCGAAGATCATCGAGTCCAACCTGTAACCACAAACCTCATGACTAGACCATGGCACCAAGTGCCACATCCAGTCCCCTCTTGAACGCCTCCAGGGACGGCGACTCCACCACCTCCCCGGGTAGCCCATTCCAATGACTAATCACTCTCTCGGTGAAGAACTTTCTCCTCACCTCCAGCCTAAACTTCCCCTGGCACAGCAGATGTGTCCCCTTGTTCTGGTGCTGGTTGCTAGGGAGAAGAGGCCAACCCCTTCCTGGCTACAACCACCTTTCAGTTAGTTGTAGTGAGCAATGAGGTCGCCCCTGAGCCTCCTCTTCTCCAGGATAAACAACGCCAGCTCCCTCAGCCTCTCCTCACAGGGCTTGTGCTCAAGGCCTCTCACCAGCCTTGTTGCCCTTCTCTGGACACGTTCAAGTGTCTCAATGTCCTTCTTAAACTGAGGGCCACAGAACTGGACACAGGACTCAAGGTGTGGCCTAACCAAAGCAGAGTGCAGGAGCACAATGACCTCCCTGCTCCTGCTGGCCACACTATTCCTAATGCAGGCCAGGATGCCGTTGGCCCTCTTGGTTGCCTGGGCACACTGCTGGCTCATGTTCAGCCTCCCATCAACCAGCACCCCCAGGTCCCTCTCTGCCTGGCCGCTCTCCAGCCACTCTGACCCCAGCCTGTAGCACTGCATGAGGAATAACTGCCTTGACATGTACCTGCTCATGCAGTGATCTCTCCCCGTTTGACTATTTCTGAATATATATGGACAGGTAGTATCCCAATAACAAGTGTTACTGGAGCTCTACACAAACTTCTTATGATAGCTTTGCTACTTATTCCTTCCTTACAAAAAATGAATTAATATATAAATGATTCCATGGCAAAACTTCTGCAGCCTCAGAAATCTCTCCTGCTGCAAGAGAAGTTCAGGTTCTTGGCCACATGAGGAATATAAACATACATGAATATATGGAACCTCATGAGAAGCACCTCTTTCTCCTGTGGCGATTGGCTGATGCAGCTCCTCAGTTTTCCTTACTACCCAACAGCTGAAAACATGAAGAGCATCAGTATTAGCAGTTTCAGCTTTCTTGGCTTTTTTGGTTTTGTTTTGATGGCAGTTGTTGTTTTTTAAAGCAGGCACCATAGTGGTTCAGTCTCTTTTCTAAGTCTTTAGAATTAGATGCATAGTTTTGTGGGTATAGCTACACCTATGGTATCTTGAAGCTGTGCAAGGCTAGACCATGACTTGCACTAGCTTAGATTGGTGAGTCTAAGGTTACTTAGGAGGTATGAAAAGCTGCAGTTGGTTAAACTGATCAACAGACAGGTTTCATTTAGGCAACAAAGTCCGACTGTTTTTATTTAGAACAACTGAAACGAGGCCAGTGCAGGGGCTTTAGTGGTCATGTCTGTGGCAGAAGTAACTCTTCTGTTTGTGAAAACTGGGATAACATGTTGAATGTGCAAAAGTGTTAAAAAAGGAAAATCCATAATTTTTAACTCCTAGGAAGAAAAAAAATTAAGTTTTCAGAATTAGAGAAAATCTCTTGATGACTGCAAAACAGGACCGCACAGTAACAAACTTGTGGATGGAGTTATGTTTGATGAAGAATGTAGTGCTGGTTTGTAACAGAAAATAAATAGAAGTCTTCTCCAGTACAATGAAGTTCTTGTTTAAGGGGTAACTCATCTTGCACTTTATAAGCCTGTGAAATTGAAGTCTGAAAGCATGAATGTTAGGTTATGCTCCACCACAGATGACCTGCTAAATCACTGTGAAGGGTATTTAATGGGGGCATTAATGAATTTAGAGGTACTGGATCCCACATTTCAGGAATTTGATCCAACATAAGATCAGATCTAATGTAAGATCAGTTACTTCCATTATTTCAGGCATGGAATTGTTTCATTGTAACTTCACAGAATTAGAGAATAATCACATTTTCTAGAGTAAGTAGAAAGTTTGTCTTCAGCTGTTCTGTCATGTGTAAGGTATACACAGGACTAGGTGATCTAACACTGTAATGCTCTACAAGAATACAAAGAACACAAGAGCAAGAGAGCTTTCTCCCTCAGCTGGACACAGTGTTTTGAGTATATTTTGAAAAGATAGAAAATTACACCAAACTAAGTTCTCATCTTACTAAGATTAGGATATCAGATTCCATTTTCTATAAAAGTAATAAACAAAAACATGCTTGCATTTACATACACAAAGACTGCATCATGCCACTGACTCAACACAGGATCTCTAAAATCATAAGATAAAAGGGATGGGAAACAGTCTTGATGTCACAAAAGCCAACAGCCAGCTAAGCAGGTAATTACTAATAGGTAATTACTGATTTTCAATGAGCTACATACTTGAGCTTTAGCAGAAAATGCCACAAACTATTCTGACATGATATTACATTTTCACCTGTATGAATATACATTCTGAATAAGAATCTGCATGTGTCAAAGGTTAGAATAGGGCTGGCCACTAAATAAGTGACACTATTAAGTTTCTCTCTCTTCCCAAAGGAGAAGAAGAAGGGAATAGGAGAAACAAACTTCAGAAATGGGAAAGAAAATTAAAACTAATTTAATGAAAATAATAACAATCAAATGAAATATATACAAATATATACAAAATCAATATTAAACCCAACACCCCTAACAGCAATTACAGCAATGTGACCACTGATGCTGTGGTAGAAGTCCCAAACTGGACTCAGTCACAGATGGGTACTGGACTCAGCATCTGGATTCTGGCACTGGATTAGGAGCTCAAGGATCAGCATTGAAGGCAGAATGGGCAGAGACCTCCTTGGGTACTGGCCATTGAGGATGCTTGACTCTCATGATCCCTCAGCCGCATACTGAATATGACGTGTATGGAATGAAATCCCTTACCTGTCGTCTTCTTCCTGCAGGAATGGCCTTTTACTCTGCACCCTGGCATGCTACACAAGATTTAGCAGTCACCTTGATCTGCACACTAATCTTCAGTATTAACCAGAAACATCAATCATTATCACTACTAGAAGCAGACACTGTGAATGCCATGAAGTGCAGGAAGTGCACATACTTAGAACAGACTGAGCTGAAGAGGAAAATTGCTGCACAGAATTAGTCCCGTTCTAACTCAAGGCTGGACAACATAGAAAAATGTTTTTGCAAGTATGCAAAACCTTCTGAAACAAGTTTCCTCATTCAGCTAGTTTCACAGATGGCTTCTTATATTACATACTCTTATTTAAAAAAATTAAAAATCAGTAATTACTTCCAGTAGCAGATATGTCTTTTAAAATAACTGGAGGGAGTCTGTTGTTGAATGCTTAGTCCAAAACTGTGACTCAGTGTGCCTCAGTAAGGGACAAAATATTTGTCTTCTTAGAAATGGCATGGTGTGCTATAGGGAAATTGGAGTGCCTGCTTTTTGTTTCTCAACCAGTGAAGTTATGGATACAGCGAAAGAGCTTAACACAGTTCCAAATGCGATCACATGGCAATATTTCTTTCATTATATACCTTCAACTAACTTTCTGTGTCTGATGACCCTTTAATTCACTTTTATCTACATCCTCATTGTCTCTTTTTGTTAAAAGGTGAAATGTCCTTTTGAAAACCAGTCTTCTGTAGTGAGTGTGAAGTAATTGGTTTCTTTTGTGTCAACCTTTTAACGGAGAGAGGAAAAAAAAAAAAAAGGTATAGGGCACTGTGAAATTGTCAAGGCAATTGAACCTGAGTGTTTCACACAGAGAATTAACATTGTTAGGTGAAGCTGTGTAGATAAAATCTCTAGCCCTGAGAAATTTTTATTGTGAAATGGTTTTCTTATCAGTGAGGTTAATGAAGATGTCAGCAAATGGGATGAGGTTTTGCCAAATGGAATTGCTTTCACCTCCAATCCAACTTGGAAAAGGTGTTAATCAGTACATTAATCTTATCAGCAGCTAAGAAGACTGCTCTGAAACTAGCCATTTCTGGTTTTCATTAGGAAAAGCTGAAAAGATAATTATTCTCAAATCCACATTACCAATATTATTCTTCCTTCTCACTCTACTCCAAGTGCATACTTTTGCAAAGATATGACAAGGATGGATGTATGGGCTGTAGAAAGGTAGGTAAAAACATTACTTGCAAATGGAGCTGAACTTTCTTTGGAGTTCTCAAGACACACTTGAACAGCTTTTTTCATGAAGACTTATGAAAATACTTGGGAACTCTTTGCATGTATAGCCATCCCTAAATCAGCATCATCTCTCATAGTGAAATCTTATACAGTATGACTTCTTAAAGTGGTGATGATAGCATGGCATGAAACAAGATTCATATGATCACATATGTCAATCAGTATATTGGCTGATTAACAAGGAAAATGAGATTATTTTAACTGATCCTGTGGCTGTGTGACTCTGTTATCCTTGTGAAAGACCCTTCTCCTGCAACGTGCCTATTTCGAAGCATATAGGAAAACCTGCCAAAAGCACTGGAATACATTGTGCTTGAATTATGTGATACCTTCAAATAACCTTGCTACTGAAATAAGATATTGCCATTTACATCTTTCACATCTCTTGCTCTGTTCTATGAATATTCTTTGGAAGCGAGATGATATAAATTCACCAGTGTGAATCAAATCTTGCTTCAGCTGAAGGAGGTATTAAAGTTATTTAAGCCACAGAGCACAAGAAGTGCAATGTGTTTATTTTGTTGACAGGTTCTTTGTTTTAAAATTAGCATGTGAATAGTATATCACTTTTCAGATGTTTGCCTTTTTGTTTTTTTTTCTTTAAAATAAAATAGATCAAGAAGAAAAAGGCACTTGTTTGAAGGTCTTAGTGTGAGGGTCAAGAAATTTGGGTCAAATTTCCAGGTCTGTCACTAGATTTCTGGCCCTCAATAAAAGGCCATTTCAATGTCTCTGAAACGCCTGGCAGCAGAGTGGGAAAAGGTCATTCTAAGGCCTTTGAAAGGCTTTGGCATGCAAAGGAAGACGCAGTAGGAAAAAAAATTCCCAAATAATGCAGCTCAAAATCTGACCCTAATCTTCATCTCACTTCAGTATTTGAATGATAAAGATAACAAAGACACCATCCAAACAGTAATCTTATAATAACATTCAAATTCATTACCTACTATGTGGTACATAAACACGTTGTTCTAAGTGTAAAGAGAGAATAGTCCTTTTCAGAGGAAAAATGAAATTCAGAGTCTCAGTATTATTAGGGCTACAAGGATGATTAAGGGATTGGAGGACACGTTGAGAGCCCTGGGGCTTTTTAGCCTGAAGAGAAGACTGAGAGGGGACTTAATAAATGTTTATAAATATCTGAGGGCTGGGTGTCAAGAAGGAGGGGACAGGCTCTTCTCTGTTGTACCCTGTGACAGGACAAGGGGCAACGGATATAAACTACAGCACAGGAGGTTCCACTTCTTTACTGTGAGGGTCATGGAGCACTGGAACAGGCTCCCCAGGGAGGTTGTGGAGTTGCCTTCTCTGGAGACTTTCAAGACCCATCTGGATGCATTCCTGTGTGACCTGTGCTAGATTCTGTGGTTCTCTGGCAAGGGGCTTGGACTCGATGATCTCTGGAGGTCCCTTCCATCCCCTAACATCCTGTGATCCTGTGATTATTTACAATTACAGGGTCAAACAGAGTAATTATACATGGATGTTCTTTTCTATGCTTCCAAATTAAAATACATATATACATAAATAAATAAATATTTACTGTCCTTGCTAAAAAGCAGTGGCTTTGGCAAGCAGTGTAATCATGCTTTTTTGCATTTGAATTACCAAAACTCCCAACTATTATTGGAAGGTCATTTTACAGATGAGGAAAAGAAACAGATAAAATAAGAGAGTATTATAATTTATTACTAATAGGTCCTTAGTGAAAAAAAATCCCCCAAAAAATTTCATCTAATTATTCCTTGTAAAGCTTTGGCTTTGCTGTTACTAGAGTATCTGCTTTTTTATCTTGTACAGGGTCTTCAAATTTTTAATTGCCACCACAGTGACATTAACTTTTGGTGGTACACACAGAAATAGACCCCAACTTCTTAAAATAGTGTTTACCTTTCACTAGGCTTTAATCACAGTCCACAGTATTAGGGCAGTGCATTGAACCTGCCCTAATGCCAGGTGCCCACAAAACCATCTTATCACTCCTCATCTCAACAGGGGAGAGAAAATGTAGCAAAAGGATCATGGGTCAAGATAAGGACCGGGGGATCACTCACCAAATTACTGTCACGGGCAAAACAGATTTGACAAACCCAGTTTCTTACCTGTCCAATCTGAGTAGGGTAATGAAAAACATCCCCAAACCTTAGAAACACCTTCCCTCACTGCTGTCTTCTTCCCAGCTCAACTTCAAAATAGGGCTTTCATCAGTTCATCACATGTTGTCTCTGCTCCTCCTTCCTTTTCAGGGATTGGACTCCTCACACTCTTCTCCTGCTCCAGCATGGCGTTGCTCACACAGAAGATTCTGTTTCCCCTGTGGGTTCACAAGTCCTACCATAAAACCAGCTGCAGCACAGGCTTCTTTCTGCATTGGTCAACAGGTCCTATCAGAAGCATGCTCCAGAATGGATTATCCACAATGTCATAGCTTTCTTTGGACATCCACTTGCTCTGGCTTGGGGCTCTCCACAGGCCAAAGGTGGATATTTGATTCACCATTAATCTTCACAGGCTACAATAGGACAACCTGTCTTACCATGAGCTGTAGGAGAATCTCTGTCCTGGTGCCTGGAGCACTTCTTCTCTGAAACAACTGCAGAATTGTTTATTCTCCCTCCTTTCCCTGAGCAGCAATTGCTGTTGCACAACTTACTTTTTTTTTTTTTTCCTTCTTTTTACTCCATTTTTAAATATGTTATTGCAGAGATGTTACCACCATTGCTGATGGGCTCAGCCTTGTCCAGCAGTGTGTCCATCTTGGAGCCTGCTGGCATTGGCTCTGATAAAAACAGGGGAAGCTTCTAGCAGCTTCTCAGAGAAGCTTTCCCTTGCCACACAAACCAGATACAACCATTTGCTTCTACAGTATTTTTCCCTTTATGGAAGACTGAGGTCAGCTGCTGAAGAAGATTAATTATTAAATAATGCTGAGAGTGTGATAATACATCCTCTAGGGTCAAGTGATTCTTAGGGAAAAGTTAATGCTTATAGCTTTTACATTTAAAGGGCACTCTCTGGACAGGCTTGTTGGGGAAATATAATGTGAATTTCTATGAATGTTTATGCCTCTTAGATAATGTATATTCCTCTCATGCTGTTCCTATTATTCTTAGAAACATTTTGCTTACTGTAATAGGAACTCAGAAGCTTAACTATCTTTAAAATTTTATTTTTTAGGTGAAAAGAATTGTCCATAAAACATTTACAACAAAATTACCAAATTATAAGATGTCTCTATTGTTTTTCTTTCTTGCTTGTCTTCTTATATGAGCTCATTAAAAATGCAGCATTGCTGTTTTTTCACTATCCTGCAAACCTAGTTGTCATCTCATATAGGTGTTTTAGCACCTAGAATTATGTGAAATATCTTTAATAAGCCTGTAGGACAGAATGAGTTCTGTCACTAGTCATAGGTGAATAATGCAAAACTTCTCATGACAAGGGTCCTAGTGCAATAGGACATGATAAGAGAAAAACAACTAAGAATTCAGGCAAAGGAGAGTAAGAATTAGTGGCAACATCATGAATCTAAATCTTCACACTTTTCTCTTGTTGCCCACTCAAGTATTCCATCTCTTCTGTGTGCTTTAAACAATGTGCTTCAGAGCCATTTACAAGAGGGAGGAGTGGTGATGTTTGACTTTTAAGTCTCATGTTGGTTTCAGGTTTTGTCTTTCTTGCTCCTCTTGTCTCCAGAGCATTAAAGACGACACAAGACTGGAGGCAGTGGAATGGAGGAAGAGGTTAAGTACAGAAGTTCACCAAAGTCCTTCTGAAAACTTCCAGTGACAGTTTAGTTACAGGTGCAGATCCTGCATACCTGCCCTCCAAGGGTTTGAAAGTCAAGGCCATCAGGCTTTCTCTATGATGTCTACTGTGAAAAGTCTGCTTCATGTACTACAGTTGCTATTTCCTTAGGTTGTGCAATTCACTTATGATTTCAGTATCATCTCGTTGTATTTCTCCTCAAAACCATGGAATAGCATCATAATAAGAACCAGCAGCTTTACATAATGCTATCAGTATGGTCTTGGTCAGTCTTCTGCCAGGTACTAATTCATTCCCAAAACAGTGTGTTTCTAACCTTATTCCTTAACTCTAATGTTATTATTATTTCTCATCACTTGAAATGCATATTTTTATTTCTGTATTTCAAGCTTTAAGAAATTAATTAAGATCATTCCTCATTCTCTGCATGTCTTTTGCTGACCTTCTTCAACCTCTGTGAATTCCTTTTTCTTTGGAAATTAAGATGGACTGAAAATACTCTTAGTGTATACTGTCCTCTATGGCCTTTGAATTGATATTATGCTCCAATTTTTATATAAATGAAAGGATCCAGAGACAAAAGAACATAAAATATGCATAAACTTAAATATTATTCCACTACTTGAAAATAAAAATGAAAATGCTGAGTTACACTAAATCCAGTATTCTGACAATGCCCATATACCTACATAGAAGGAAAAAAAAACCCAAAAACTAATATTTTATCTGTTTAACCTCTGTAGTTAGAATCCTGGCTGATATTTATGTTTGTTTTCAATAGCCCTTCATGTCTCTTTCTTCCTTGAGTTTGTTCAATGTCTTTTGGAATAACTGTAAACTTTGAGCAACCATCAAATCTTGCAGAGAAGCATTTTACAGCTTATTTACTCAGAATGTGAAGGAACACAACCAGATTAAACCTTCTATCTTATGTTTGTATTTTATATTAAGTATTTCTTTTAATAGAGAAGGAGGTAGATAGTTTATTCTTCACAGAATCACATAATGTTAAGGGCTAGAAGGGACCTCAAAAGATCATGTAGTCCAACCCCTCTGCCAGAACAGGATCACCTAGAGTAGATCACAAAGGAATACATCCAGGTGACTTTCAAATATCTCCAGAGAGGGAGATGCCACAACCCCCCTTGGCAGCCTGCTCCAGTGTTCCGTTACCCTCACAGTGAAATGTTTTTACTCGTGTTTCCATGGAACTTCCTATGCCTCAACTTCCACCCATTGCCCCTTGCCCTGTGATGGGCATCACCATGAAGAGCCTGACTCCATCCTTTTTGCACTCATCCTTTATATTTATAATCATCAATAAGGTCACCCCTTAGTCTTCTCCTCACGCTAGAGACCTCAGTCTCTCCTCATAAGGAAGATGTTCCACTCCCTCTATCATTTTTGTCACTCTGCACTGGACTCTTTCAAGCAGTTCCCTGAAGTCTTTCCTAAACTAAGGGGCCCAGGACTGGACACAATATTCCAGATGTGGCCTGACCAGGGCAGAGTAAAGGGGGAGGAGAACCCCTCTCAACCTACTAACTATACCCCTTCTAATACACCTCATAATGACATTGGCCACAAAAGCACATTGCTCCCAATTTTAGAGACCACTGTGCTATCCTTCTTCCTGCACACACAAGCACAACTCGAATTGCAAGGCTTCACCATTTCACCTTTGGAACCTGTTCCATGCAACTAACCACTTTAGCCATTACACTTTCTCTGTATGTGTTACAATAGATACCGACCTGATCTTAGAGATGTTGATACTGTGTATGGGGGAATGTTTGGATTTTTCTAGAAATACTTAGCATTCTATTTTGTTTAACTACTGCTACTAAATATTTTCATGAAACTATCTGTCATCACTCAAAGATTTCAACACTATGTATAATAGTAAGTTTTGAACCAATCAGTACACAAAAAAAGTAGGGTTGTGTTTTGCTTGCATGTGAGTGACCACACTTATCTGTATTGAATGTCATCATCAAGTTATTTGGTAACAATCTTCTACAAGTCTTCACAGTTAGACTATACGCTTACCTCTCCAAATCACACATAAATTTTGTCTGCTTATTGTTTATTTTTCTTTCATTCTCAATCTCAGGATCTTAGAAATATTGCTCTCTACAACTACCTGAAGGGAGGTTGTAGACAGGCAGAGGTTGGTCTCTTCTCCCAGGCAGCCAGCACCAGAACAAGAGGACACAGTCTCAGGCTGTGCCAGGGGAGGTTTAGACTGGATGTTAAGAAGAAGTTCTATATAGAGAGAGTGATTGTCCATTGGAATTGGCTGGCTATGGAGGTGGTGGAGTCACCATCATTGGAGGTGTTTAAGAGGAGACTTGATGGGGTGCTTGGTGCCATGGTTTAGTTGTTTAGGTGGGTTGGATTGGTTGATAGGTTGGACACGATGATCTTGAAGGTCTCTTCCAACCTGGTTTATTGTATTATTTTCAATTCTGCAAAACAGTTTTTAATTAATTCCTTTCAGTTTCTAGCATCCTTCTTGCTACTTCTAACAAACAAATTTAAGATAGAATGCCTCAGGAGAATGAACCCCCAAGGAACCCAGGTGATTGTCTGTCTTTGCCACCTTAATCTTGGAAGTGATAGATTCTTGATCTCTTTGAAAATCAGACCCTAACTAATTCTGATTTCAATGCTCAAAACTTAAAATTGAAGCATGCAGAATTAAATTAATATAGAAAAGTTTGCATAATTACATTTCTGAGATATCAAAACAAATCAATAACAAAGTCAAGAACAAAGACTGGGACTCAAAGTCAGGAGCATTAGCATTATGTGAAGATTGCTAACACTACTGACTACAGCTTCACTCAGAAGGGCAAAACATCTGATAAAACAAGTCATTCCACTAAGCAATGGAATACCAATTTCTCCAAAGCATGTACTCATGACTACCCTGCTTTATACTAACTTCACAGTATCACAGTATCACAGTATGACTAAGGTTGGAAGAGACCTTGAAGATCATTGAGTCCAACCTGTAAGCACAGACCTCACGACTAGACCATGGCACCAAGTGCCACATCCAGTCCCCTCTTGAACACCTCCAGGGACGGTGACTCCACCACCTCCCGGGCAGCACATTCCAATGGCAAATCACTCTCTTGGTGAAGAACTTTCTCCTCACCTCAAGCCTAAACTTCCCCTGGTGCAGCTTGAGACTGTGTCCCCTTGTTCTGGTGCTGGTTGCTCATCTGGTTGCCCATCTATTCAGTCAGTCGAGGTCCCTCTGCAGAGCCCTTCTGCCCTCTAACTGACCAACATCTGCTCCCAACTTCATGGTTATCACAGAATCACGGAATCATAGAATGGTTTGGGTTGGAAGGGACCTTAAAGATCATCTAGTTCACAGTATCACAGTATCACCAAGGTTGGAAGGGACCTCAAAGATCATCAAGTCCAACCTGTCACCACAGACCCCACAACTAGACCATGGCACCAAGTGCCACGTCCGATCCCCTCTTCAACCCCTCAGGGACGGTGACTCCACCACCTCCCTGGGCAGCCCATTCCAATGGCAAACAACTCTCAGGGAAGAACTTTCTCCTCACCTCAAGCCTAAACTTCCCCTGGCACAGCTTGAGACTGTGTCCCCTTGTTCTGGTGCTGGTTGCTAGAGAGAAGAGACCAACTCCCTCCTGGCTACAACCCCCCTTCAGGTAGTTGTAGAGAGCTATGAGGTCGCCCCTGAGCCTCCTCTTCTCCAGGCTAAGCAATCCCACCTCCCTCAGCCTCTCCTCATAAGGCTTGTGCTCAAGGCCTCTCACCAACCTCATTGACCTTCTCTGGACACGTTCAAGTGTCTTGATGTCCTTCTTAAACTGTGGGGCCCAGAACTGGACACAGGACTAAAGGTGTGGCCTAACCAAAGCAGAGTACAGGGGCACAATGACTTCCCTGCTCCTGCTGGCCACACTATTCCTAATACAGGCCAGGATGCCATTGGCCTTCTTGGCCACCTGGGCACACTGCTGGCTCATGTTTAGGTGGCTGTCAATCAGCACCCCCAGATCCCTTTCTGTTTGGGAGCTCTCCAGCCACTCTGTCCCCAGCCTGTAGCTCTGCATGGGGTTGTTGTGGCCAAAGTGCAGCACCCGGCACTTGGATTTGTTGAATGTCATCATGTTGGACTCTGCCCATCTGTCCAGTCAGTCAAGGTCTCTCTGCAGAGCCCTTCAACTCTCTAACTGACCAACATCTGCTCCCAACTTGGTGTCATCTGCAAATTTGCTGATGACTGACTCAGTGTCCTCCTCCAGATCATCAGTGAAGATATTAAAGAGGATGGGGCCCAGTACTGATCCCTGGGGGACACCACTAGTGACTTAGTTCCACCCCTCCCTGACAAGGGCAGGGAAAATTTCCGCTAAACCAGATTCCTCGAGGCCTCAACCAACCTAGCCTTGAAGACATCTAGGGAGGGAACATCCACAGCCTCCCTTGGCACACAAATTCTAGCGTCTCGCAATCCTTACTGTAAAGAATTTCTTCCTAATATCTATTCTAAATCTATTCTCCTCAAACTTCAATCCATACCTTCTAGTCCTATCACTACAAGCCCTTGTAAAAGATCTCTTCCCAGCTTTCTTGTAGGCCCATTTCAGGTATCAGAAGGCAGCTATAAGGTCTCACAAAAGCCTATGTTTCTCCACTGTGAACAGTCCCAACTCTCTCAGCCTGTCTCCATACAGAAGGTGCTCCAGCCCTCTGATCATGTTTGTGGCCCTCCCCTGGACCTGCACCAACCATTAAATATCCTTCTTATGCTGGGGGTGCAAAAACTGGGCACACTACATCAGGTGGGGTCTCACATGAGCAGAACAGAGGGGGAGAATCACCTCACTTTCCTGCTGGTCACATGTCTTTTATACAATACAATACAATACAATACAATACAATACAATACAATACAATACACCAGGTTGGAAGAGACCTTCAAGATCATCGCATCCAACTCATCAACCAATCCAACCCACCCAACAACTAAACCATGCAGCCAAGCACCCCATCAAGTCTCCTCCTGAACACCTCCAATGAAGGTGACTCCACCACCTCCACGGGTAGCCAGTTCCAATGGGCAACCACTCTCTCTGTATAGAACTTCTTCCTAACATCCAGCCTAAACCTCCCCTGGCGCAGCCTGAGACTGTGTCCTCTTGTTCTGGTTTTGCTGCAACTTAGTTTGCCTTCTGAACTGCAAGTGCACATTACAGGCTCATGTTGAGTATTTTGTCAACTGACACCCCCAAGGCCTTTTCCTCGAGATTGCTTTTGAGCCACTCCTTGTCCAGCCTATATTTGTTCTTGGAATTGCCCAAGAACAAATATAGTGGAAACTGAACCCGATTCCCAAACCTTACATTTCAGAGAGTCGACTGCACGTCAGACACCATGAGAGAAGGCGTGTGCAGTTTGCTCGCCATACAAACATTTTTAATTGATTGGCGGGATTTGAATGGCTAATGTGTCATTGGGCTGTTCAGTTTTCATAAAGGGAATTTATAGGGGAAGACCTCCCTGGAGGTCTTCATATACTCATTGCTTGTTACACTCATTGTTTGCATGCTCTCTTATCTCTCTCCCCTGTTCATTAATGGGATTCAAGGTGGCAAAAAGCACCTTACTTGCTCCTATTTTCAGGACAATTAGCTTCTTTTGTTCTAGTAGCATAGTGCTCGAGTTGGGCCTCCACCACAGCAGCATGTTCTCTTATTTCCTCTAATTTTTGGATACTGCTCTTTGGACTGTAAGTATGAACTCAAAACATCTCCTCATCCAGCAAAGGTTTTGGTAGTTAGCAGCTCAGCGGTTCGTGAGTAAATTGCACTAATTTACCTGGTTATTCCCACAGTTTATAGCTTGTTACCTGTTGGTTAGCTCTGTTGTGAACTCAAGGTGGTCCATCTATGCTACCCGAGGCAGCATTGCAGTTTAGTTTTGTGTGTACATGGAGATTCCAGTTTATTCCTCTGTATTCCAAGTTCTGATTGTTCTAGACTGTTATTCTACTGTTTATCAGACTTCTATCATGTGTAATCAACCTATCATCAACTGGGCAAATGAACCCAAATCAAATTGGTTTGGGAAAACAATTTTTGATATATAATAAATTATATTCATATTTTATCATATTTCCAACCAATAAATCTTTATCAACTAAACCACAGTTACACAGAGATATAATGCAGAAAAATCAGAGTTGTGATTGTTCTAGCCGTGCAATGATTTGATTCCTTAACATGATTATAGCATTCCATAATCAGATGTTGGATACTCTCACCTGAAACCAGCTGTGATTTTTTTTTTCCTTTTCTGAATCAGGTGCATCAAAAATTTTATCCTGGTGTAACCCAGGGCAAAATCAAACCTTGCACCTTTCTATTTCATTTTCAGTGGTTTAATGTTTCATCTAATTCTGCCTTCTTTGAGCAATAATGGCAAACAGTGTAACAGCAATTTTCTTAAATGAAAACCTTCTTTAAGATAGTGCAAATCACAAAAATCCATGGAGATGCTCTTTCTCAGTATCAACAGAGACTAAAATTTGTGAACATTACACTTAATGATATTTACGGAAATGTAGAGTTTTGCAGTAATGACACAAAAATACAACCAGCATGTGATACTGAAACTCCAATTTTTTTTTCTTTCTATATTTTGGTAGACTATTCAGAATAATGAGATTAAAAGAAAAGAGGGCCATCACAATGTCTGTCTCCCATGGTCAACTCAGGAACTGTGTTGTTCAATTCCAAAGGAATTCTGTCAGCCTTCCTGCACCAAGATAAATAGCTAGGGGGAATCTCCTAGGAAATTTCTTTTCATTGTTGTAAAGTAGAAGCTTTCTGAGGGTTTTGCTAGTAGACTGGAAGAGGCCAGGAAAAAAAGCAAACTTAAAGAAGCAATTGGATTTTAATTGTCTGTGGTGTAATTTCAATCCAAGTATGCAGGAACAATAAAAACAATTATTTCTAATGAAAGCATCAAATGCTTAAGAATTTTTATTCAGTAGTTTAAAAAATATCACCCCCAAAAAATAGCAAAGGATTAATCTTTAATGTTCACATTACTGGCTAATTGCTTTGATCATTATGTTGTTTTCTGAACAATTGAGTTCTTTTATTTAATAATAATCTTTTAAGCACATTCAATACTTTCTGTTTGGTTGCATTGGGAAAACTGTGATCTATTGAGGCAATGATCTGCCAACTGCGAAAGTCAATAGCTCAGCCTTGCTTTGATTGGACATAATGTGCATTAGAAGGACCGTTATAGCTCACCATGTCAATGGAACTGACATTGATCTGGTGGTTTATGACACGTCAGAATAACCTGGCAAGGTTGAAAAATATTGCAAGTATCTTCATAAAACATGTATCTTTATAAAAATAGGGGGAAGGCAGAATATTAAATATTTACTTTAGCAAAAAAAGATCTGTCTGATGACTAGCATATCTCAGAATTTTCCAGTTCTAAAAATATTTAAAAAACCACCAATACCAAAAAACAAAAAATGAAGAATTTCCAAGTCTTCTTTAAGACAGCTACTGTACATACATAAAAAGATTTGTGCTTTAATAAGGAAATTTATTCCCCTGTGAATGGAGACAATGTCCACTAAAGTCTGCTATTCACCAACAGGAATCATCATCAACGCTTTCAAGTGAAAGTGCAACTAGAAGGGATGTCTGCAGAACTCACTCTCAGTGAAGGGTAAGCACTGCATTTGGATTAGGGTGCTCAGGTCTTTTTCCAGACAGGTTTTGAAGACATCCAAAGATGAAGGCTCTATAAGCTCTCTAGGCAACTTGCTCCCCTTTTTATTCAGTGGGGACCTCTCTCACTTCAGATTATGACTAATGCCTGCTGGGATCTATCGGTGCACCTCGGTACAAAGCTGGTCTTTGTCCTCTTGGCAACATCCTCACAGCTATGCGTAGGCTTCTAATAAGGTGTTCATTCCATATCCACACACACCAAAGCTCTCTCTGCTACTAGCTGATTCAGTCCCAGCCACTCTTTTCCCCCCATAAGGCCTGCACCTCAGCCTCCCAAAATCTTGGTGACTGCCTGTTTACTGATTCATCCCCATATGATTTGATTTGCTGACCTGGTGGATCCATACTCTTCCCCTTTCTCCAGATCACTGATCAAGGTATTAAACATGAAAGGTCCACCCAACGGATACTGAGGTCCTCTAATTGTAACCAGCCTTCAGGTATGCTGTGAAAAATTGACCATTATCCTTGTGTCAGACAATGCAGACAGCTTTTCCAGCTAGTATTGACTGTAAGGATGCCATGGGAGATCAGACTGATACTTCACCAAAGTCAAGATAGGCAACTGTCTCAATCCAGAAGTTGTTTCTGTCATTTTTTTATTTTCTTTTTTTTTCCCCCAAACCAACCTATTAATTGAATATGGGCATGATGAAGTGAATGTGCTTTGCAGAAGTGTAGAATTGTGATTGTACCTCGATTGTATTTACAGCTAGCATTGCATCACTGTAGTCAGCCCAACAAGATACACTTGTAGCTCCATCACAGGTTTTTCTTTTGTGCTATATCAAGGTCTCTGAATTACTTTGAACATGGATTTGTGTGTGTGTGTGTGTGTGTGTGATTGATTTTGCTGTTTTTAATTGGCAGAGCCATAAATTGCATGACTTGATGTGCAACTTGAAGCACATGATGCTCACACCAAGCACCTGCAAAGTATTGTATACTGTTCAAGGACAGAAAGCAGTATCATCAGAATTTAATTAAACCTAAGTTATGCAACTCTTACATACTTTTATTCTCAGTTAATTCATGCATTAATTGTATAAGTATAGTGCAATTACAAATGTTATTGAAAGGAAAGCTGCTTTTTCTAAAGACATTAGTTGACAAAATATCCACACAAAAAATTTAAGTCAAATCAATTCAAAAGTAGATACTTGAGAGAAGCTCAAGAACTGCAACAAGAAAATTAATAATACATGCATGTGATTTGGACTGCACAGAGCAGGAGTGATAGCAAAATCTAGCACAGGTGAAAATAGGACAACAGCCTTAGTGTGGTTAGAGCAAGCAGATATGCATGAACTCATCAAGAAGAACTTGCCCTGTAGATATCCTAGGAAGAAAAATGTCTTTAAGTTCCTTACCCAAAATATCTAAATAGTTAAATATGTCCTGGAGTAATCCAGACTTCAGAGTGGATAAAACCAACCCCCATAGGCTAAAAGTACACTTGCAAACAAGGCAGTGTCCTTCAAGACAGATGCAATTTGTTGATTAAGGTGAGTGCAGTAAATTCCACTTTGGAACAGAACATAGAAAGAAAGAAAGAGTACCATGAGAAAAGATGTATCAACCTAAACGATTTTTCTTTCATTGGGTAATATTGTCACTTTCTGTAGTTGCGCAGACAGCCTCTTATTCCTCTTGTTGCCACACAGGCTGTGAAGGCTGAGAGGCAAGTGCAAAGCAGTCCTTTCATGCTTCCAGATGGAGACTTTTCAGAGCAAGTGAATTAAGTGCTTACATGAGTGGCTGATGATACTTCAGACACCCATACTGCCGTTCTGCTTTGCTATTCTGCTCATCTTCTCCAGTACCGTTAGTTTATTCAGTTTCCCTCTTCATAAAAATTATGTTCATTCTTCTGTATAAAACTAGATGTTTCTCTGTGGAGGGTTTGGAGTTTTCCTTAATTCCATAATAAAACAGAGAGCTGTACAGCTTGGCTACACTATACAACTGTCACAAGGTGGTATACAAAGCTTTTCCCATATACTGATTCCCGTTTTTGTCCTTCTTTGATTACATGTCCCAGATCTGGTTCTTCTTTCTTCTTGTTCTGCTATCAATACACAGCAGTATTGGTTCTTCACAACTTTCTACAGAATTTTCAGAATTTTACCATAAAAATCATCTAGATCAAGACTAATTTTTCTTCAGAGCTTAGACTAGCAAGTGAAGTTCATCTGTCAAAGGAAGATATGTGTACTCATGCTGATACATTCATGAAACAATTGAAGTATATATCTGCCACAAACATATAAAATGTGCAGTGATATATGAACAGTGGTCCATTTCCTATTTGTAAAGATAGATACACATACAAAGTGTAGATGTAGATGTAGATGACTGCAAAACACTGGCCATGTGTCTGGGGACTGTTCTTCCACATGGGGGGGGATACTGGGCAAAAAGCTGCAAATTCTTGCTAGGATCCCTGTGTTTTTATAGGACAGTTGATAATGTACTCTTCTGTACTCATTGCAACTATTGCCTTTTTACTACACTCCTGGTTTGTTATATCAGTTGCACAAACTCTTGCACTGTTCATGTCATAATGTCATAATCTAGTACATCTCAAAATACGTTGCTGCCAAAAATTTAACATTACCATCTCCTGTTCTATGTTGTCCAGAATAGTCATTTTTACGTGGCTATAGCAAGCAATAAATTTTCAGAGTAATTCAAGAATAATACATTATTGGAATGAACACCCTTGAAACCATTGGATCTAGCTGCTACCCATCATCTGAAATGGTGGTGGAAAGACATTAAAGAACCAGGCAGCTAAAAGAATTGCAATGACTAACATATCTCATCAGACATGTGTGTTTGATTGCTAAGCAAAGGCTGTGTGAGCCCCTTGGGATTTCGGTGATTCAGGAAGAAGAGTTCTTCATTGCAATTATTTTAAAGCACAATTATTTGCCTGTGAATGAGAACAACTAGTAGAAAGAGGGGCTAGATTTTTTTTTTTTTTAACTAATGGCTATGGTCTGTGTCAAGCATTCAATTAATTACCTAGCATCTAAGCTGCTCTGGGACTCTATCTAAACCCACCTCATAAATTGGACATGTATGTCCTAAGTACCGGAATACCAGCAAGGAAAATGGGGCAACACTGCAGCTGCATTCGAGATTGCAAGAAACATTTTCAGGTTGCTAACAGTTCTTATTAATTCTTAACTTTCATATGTGCGATAAGAGTAGTCATTATTATTTACCATACTAATCAGATCTTTATCTCTTTAAAGCTTCTCAAACTGTTTGGCTTCTCACAATTGGCTTCAGAGTGTCATAAGAATTATTAATAGTGATACATTCTACATCTGGGTCGAGGCAATCCCAGGCACAAATGCAGGCTGGGCCATGACTGGCTGGAAAGCAGCCTGGAGGAGAGAGACTTGGGGGTGCTGGTGGATGAGAAGCTCAACATGAGCTCTCAGTGTGCACCTGCAGCCCAGAAAGCCAATCAGATCCTGGGCTGCATCAAGAGAAGTGTGGCCAGCAGGTCAAGGGAGGTGCTGAGACCCCACCTGGAGTACTGCATCCAGTTCTGGAGCCCCTATTACAAGAGGGATATGGACATGTTGGAACATGTCCAGAGAAGTGCCATGACGATAATCAGAGGGCTGGAGCACCTCTCCTATGAGGACAGACTGAGGGAGTTGGGGGTGTTCAGTCTGGAGAAAAGAAGGCTCCGAGGTGACCTCATTGTGGCCTTCCAGTATCTGAAGGAGGCCTACAAGAAGGCTGGGGAGGGATTTCCTAGGATATCAGGTAGTGATAGGACTAGGGGGAATGGAATGAAGCTGGAGGTGGGGAGATTCAGGCTGGATGTGAGGAGGAAGCTCTTCACCATGAGAGTGGTGAAGCCCTGGAATGGGTTATCCAGGGAGGTGGTTGAGGCCCCATCCCTGGAGGTGTTTAAGACCAGGCTGGATGAGGCTGTGGCCAGCCTGATCTAGTGTGAGGTGTCCCTGCCCATGGCAGAGGGGTTGGAACGAGATGATCTTTGTGGTCCCTTCCAACTCTGACTGATTCTATGATTCCCATGAACTGCATCTTGAACAGTCTTCTCAGTGAGTTAGATACTGAGAACAGTATTATAGATCAACCATAATCTTCCACATGAATTTCCAGTTCATTTTGATAGGGAAATGAAGTCTACACACATGGGACTGCAGTCCTTTGGAGTATAGAACAGAATTAGAGAAAGGTTTGTCCAGATGGCTTGGCAGTAAAGGACTGTAGCAGAAAATGGTAAGAGTGGAACTGAAGTGCTTGAGGCAATCAGCTAAACTATCATGGCAGCGTGTGGCTCTTACACCGAATCCTCTTATCCTTGTGATATAAGTACATGCTTCCCATTAAGGCAGACTTGGAGACATCCACATTTCTTTGGGCATGTCTACTCAGACCTCTGTATTAGTCAAGATATTCCTACCTCCAGAGCCTCCTTTTTAATTAGACTCTTACATCCGGGAGTGTTACTATGTGGGGCAAATATTGCCTCGTTGAAAAGCCATCCTATTCTTCCTGACAAGTACTGTAATCTGACATCCTCCCTATAGTGAAGGTGAAGAAAGTCTTCCTGACAGTGTCCCAGCCAAGCAATTCTGACTGGAAACACTTCCAAGGGGTTTTCAGCCTGATTAAGTTCTCTTCATGCAATGAAAGAATAAATTGACTTCTTCCGAGGGACTTTTTAGATGTTATTTGCTTGCTAGAAAGGTGAAATTCCTTTTTTTTTTTTTTTTAGGGCATATATACACAGATTCTCTATTTAACAATAATATTTGCTGGTAGTTTTTTTGCTCACAACCATGGGTTTGACTGTCATTCCAGACTCTTTTTTTATTATCAGCAGTGCAGTTCAAGGAAACAAATTCACAAACTTTAACTATTTCTACATAGATGACATTGGGTTCTGGTGTCCCTGTTCTGTCTGTTTCTTACTTTTTAAGCTTCTTTCTCATCCAGTCTGGAATTTCTGATGTGGGCCTCTGTGTGGGAAGTTGCAGGCTCTCGCTGAGGAAGCAGCATTGCATTTGCCTGTGAGCGAAACCTGCTGTCTCCTAGATGATGCTGGCTGAATGTCTGAACCATGAAACTATATAAATGAAATGGTGTGGATGTCTTTCCAGTAATTGTTAAGAGTCATTTTATGGCACAAACTTCCCACCCCTTCAGTTGTTTATATTTGGATGGATATGGCCCTATGAAGTTGTAAATTGAGGCACGTTTTCCTGACCAAGCACCAAATAGATGCATTTTGCTGCCTCTGTTGCTTTGGAGATCAGCTGTAATACCAAACAGCATTTAAATCAAGCCATTACCAATACGAGTCCCCAACTATACATTTATAGCAGGATAAATTAGCCAATGCAAGGCTCTTGTACTGCCAGAGCTAACATAATTTTAACACTTAGTGCAACAGCCTCAGAACTCCAGTATCACTGAATCACGTCATGGTCTGCAGTCAGCAAACCTGCATACTCTCCAGTGGAAATTGTAACCACAGCCCTGTAATACAGCTTTACCACTGCTAGTAAAAGGCCATAGCCTCTTAATCTGCCTTCATCTTTGTTTTCATTTGTTTAGCTGTGACAGCAATTTTTCTGGTGGACTAGGTGTCTGTGGCAGATTTGTTTAAGTCTTGTGCATTTTTAGTGGTGTACAGCTGTATTTTTACACAGAGAGCAGCAACAAGCCATGAGGTATTCATGACTAACCACACAGTGGAAGGAAAGGCCTGGTACAACAGAAGCGGAGACACAGGATGGGGCATGGTGAAGCATAGACATACAATGACAAGAGATGGGTACAGGCTTCTCAGTTAAAGAAACACGTACCTAGAGGTGGGCAAAATGTGCTTTAAGGGAAACAAAGAGAAAAAAGAAATGTTCTATGTCCATGTCTGATATAGGTAAAAGCTACCTTTTACACCAAATTCACATGTAAACTGGAGCCTTGAGAGTAAAGAAAGAGGTTTGTGTAAAAGTAAGTTAGCACACATATAAAAATTACATGGTCTGCATTATAGAGTGAGGAGAAAGACGAAAACAACATGGACGTTACATTCTTCCCAGGAAGTACACCAGATGCTGTCATCCACTGCCATCACCAACATCAGATTAAACTATCAACCTTAGAGTCTAGAGGAGTAGAAGGAAGACTCCTGTAATATGAAGGAAAATGGCAGAAAATAAAAAAGAGTGTGTATAGTAATACAATATACCTTTTTTGTTGTTGTTTTTGTTGGTTTTTAACTCCTAGATATAGATTAGCAATGATTCTCAAATTAGACTGTTCAGATTTCTATTACACTATCAATAAATACTTGGCTACATACATAAACATATACAGATATACATGATGTGTTTCCACTATGTCCTTGAATACAACAAAACATATAAAGTGCACATCATATTACTTTTACAATACTACAATACAATACAATACAATGCACCAGGTTGGAAGAGACCTTCTATAAGGTTACTTTTCAAACCATGTTTACAATTAAATAGGAATAGAGATCCCAATTCAGATAATAAAATCATTTTCACTTAAAGTGATAGGAAAAAATGATAGGGAAAAAACCCTAGAATAGATTATTCTGTGCTATTCTGGAGCAGTTCAAAGATCAATTGCTATGCAACAGCATTACATGACACCTTTGGCTGAGTCTTTATGACAATTAGTTCAAAGATCAATTGCTATGCAAGAGCACTACATGACATCTTTGGCTGAGTCTTTATGACAATTGCTCAAAATAAATAGTTTCATTTCAAAACCTGAGCCATAGCTGGAAGCCAAATTAGGCTGAAGGACAGCTTGCCAGTGTCTCAAGTTATTTATTATTTCCAGCTTGATACTAAAATTGCTTTTATCATTTTAATCCACATAATATTTTCTACTATTTATCAAACAAATTGTTATTCATTGGTGTGACATGCATAATTTAAAGTAATTTACTGAAAGATTGCTTTTGTTCACTCAATATGGACCCCACAGTTTTGAACAAAACAGGGGGAAATCCCTAGTTAAATGCATTGAGATGTTTTTCAGGTTGCCAAAACAAGACCTGATCCCTTCAGCATAAGTTTTTAGCTCCTTACACAAGTTTTGGATTCCCTAACACTGCCATAGATCAGGTAAAGATTTCTGTTTTTAAAAGCTGGAAACAAAGCAATATTTTAATTGCTCAAAGAATTGTCTTACCTTATAAGCAGAACAAAAAAATCAACCAAATACTAGTGAGCCACAAATTCCTTATTTCATTGTCAAAGAACAATGTCAAAGTGTCCAAACAACTTTTAAACAACCGGTTTTCTAGTCTCTCTGAAAAGTTAACTTTGATACCAGTAATTATGAAAGAAGCCCTATATCATAAAGAAAACAGCAGGGAAGCTCTTTCATAATTTATTGAAGATACTTTTAAAGAGAATGGTACTTTGATCATGAAGGACCATTTTCAAAGACTTTCCAATCATGCACAAAAGGAACTGTGGACCATACTGTGATATTAAGAAACAATCTTTTTCCTAACTGTAGTGGGTTCTTCAATATCTGTACATGAGCTGGAGAAGAGTCAATGTTGTTGTAACTCCAGCAATTCATAGCTGTCTCTTTTAACAGATTGTGATGGTTTTGAGGCTAGATGCCTTTGAGAACCACAAAGCTGCAGACCTCCAGAGGGTCCAGAGTTTCCAAGAGGTGGACTGAAAGAGTGTACTCCTTCATATTTCATTCCCATAAGTCCTGCATCCTGATAAAACTGGCAGCAAAATAATTTTTCTTCCCTACTGGGAAGGACACACAGGCTGTTAGCTGTTACGGGGCAGTCCTGGTGTCAGCTTTGGCAATGCTGTCAATTAGGCCTGGTGCATCCTCATTAGAGCCTATAGCTGCCAAGCTGCATCACACTGGTTTAGTATGGGGAGACAGAGAGGCAAAAGTAGGCAGGGAGCATGGAGGCTTGGATCTGTTGGTCTGGTATAAAGGGAGTTTGTGTGAATCTTTGGTTTAATGGGGTTCTGTGTTAAACCCAGACTATGGATTTTTGTGTATTTTATATGCTTTGTTGTACAGCTGTATATATTTGTGAATAGCATTGCCATTTAAAATTTCCATCCTATCCAATCCTTTGGGTGAGCAATTTTCTTTCACCCTTTTTGGAAGAGGTAAAAGAACAATCTGTGTCACTCTGAACTAAGACACAGATACATTCCTGACAGCTTTTATATTAAACTATTCACATTTAAGCATCTGTAGAGAAAACATTATGAATACTACACATTGGAGTTTTCAAGAAAGTCCCACGCAACTGACAGTGGACTTTAGGGCTTAGCAGTATTGCAACATATGCGTCTAAATGGATCACCTTTCTTTTTCATTACCAGAATGAATTTGGTGTTATGCAAGTATTTTGTGAGTGGAAAATTGCTACACTAAGAGCTAGGGAGAAAAGAAGTAGAGTAAATTTCAGTATCAGTTGGATCTTCTTTCTTCAGCAATACAGGAAGGGCAATGAGTGCAAACAATTATAATTTATATCTGTTCCAGCCATTTCTTGGAGTTCTTCTTTCTTAAATCATCTGACTGGTTCTTGTCTGCTATTAACATTGAGAAATATGTCTTCTGAGATGCAGCAGCTGCTTCTGCACCTTATGCAATATGTAGCGATTGAACTGCAACCTCAAATGGGTTTCAGATAACTCAGCAGCTTCCAGCTGAGACCTTCACAGCTTCTCTGAAACAATGGTCATGCATGTATGTGTCTAAGGGTGAGGATATCTTCATTAATGTTTAAACATTTGCTTTGCTAAGAGAAGAACAGCACAGTAGGCATGTAAAATAACCCCTATCTTTGTCTGGGGACTCCAGAACTGGCGTAATGAGCTCAGACAACCTCTAATCTATTTTAAATTACACAGGCATTGTATCAATGGAAATCAAGTGGAAAATTTTTCAGAGTCCTAGAAGTGGAAACTGGCACGAGTTTTTAAAGTGTTCCTTGGTCAAACTTATTAAAAAATCACAGAACCTTGTTAGTCAGACATCCTGCATCACAGCCTTTTCTGCATTGAGTCTGTTTTATTATTTATTTATTTTAAAATACAATACAATACAATACAATACAATACAATACAATACAATACACCAGGTTGAAAGAGACCTTCAAGATCATCACGTCCAACCCAGCAACCAATCCAACCCACCCAACAACTAAACCATGGCACCAAGCACCCCATCAAGTCTTCTCCTGAGCACCTCCAATGAAGGTGACTCCACCACCTCCATGGGCAGCCCATTCCAATGGGGAAATCTCTCTGTATAGAACTTCTTCCTAACATCCAGCCTAAACCTGCCCTGGCGCAGCCTGAGACTGTGTCCTCTTGTTCTGGTACTGGCTGCCTGGGAGAAGAGACCAACCCCCACCTGGCTACAGTCTCCCTTCAGGTAGTTGTAGAGAGCAAGAAGGTCACCCCTCAGTCTCCTCTTCTCCAGGCTAAGCAACCCCAGCTCCCTCAGCCCTTCCTCATAGTGCTTGTGTTCCAAACCCCTCACCAACTTCATTGCCTTCTCTGGAATGAAACATCTTACAGAGATATTTGAAGTGTTTATGGGTCTAGAACTGTAGGATCTGCTGACATCAAATTTATGTCAACAAATGCATATTTTTAATAAAAACAGTAATTAAATTGTGCCCATCAGATGCTTGAGTGTACAGAGAAATTTGTCTTAAAACCAGAATAACGGATAAGCTGTTTGGTATGAAGTATTCACCACATATCTCCTCCACCCTTTCAACATCTCCTTGATCTTTTTCTGATTTTCTAAAATACTTACAAGCTTGACTGAACTATGAAACGTTACTTACAACAAATGTAGTTTAAAGCCTGGTTTCTGTTCTTGTATTGTGTCTCTCCACACCAAATAAAGTCATTGAAGTCAGCAGAGTGAGTACAGAACATGCAGGCAACAATAGCATTTCTCAAAAAATGAAAGTGTTGCTATGATAGAGCCTCAGCATATATGCTTATTTGTAAATGACCAAAAAGTAGAAAAGAATTAAAAATTAAGAGGGTTTTGATAAAAATATTGACAATTAGAGTGTGTTATTACATTCAATAACAAGATTTTTTTTTGCTTTCCTCTCTCAAACAGCTCGACAGTGAAGCTGAAGAGCTAAAGAACAACATAAGCAAAGAAAATCAAACAGGAACATCAGATACCTAATTTGCCTAATACTAGTCTAGTCCTTCCATCTATTAAGCAATACCTTGCAAGACACTCATCTGCCTCTCTTGATGCTGTATTCCAAAATGAAGACTTTTTATTTGCATGCATAATTATATGTAATGAAATAAGAAATTATATAGCTTAATGTGAAGTCTCTTGAATGACTCTGACTACATAAAAAATGTCATCCATCTTTTGTACATCCCATTAAAGAGGTATAATTTTTACTTTAATTTAGAGTGTGAGAAATACAAGAAACAAAATACACTTTAGCAAATGTGATACATTCAACATATACTGCATATTGTCATATTTAAAGTGGCTCATTCTGGTAGGCTGAAAAGTATTGCAATATAGAAGGCTTAGGTGTAGTACTACAGGTTTCCAAGTTCTAAGTTGTACTTTTATTCTTCATTATCAATGGGAATCAGCAAATAATATCACCACTGCAGAAGCCTCTGCCAAGTTTATATGTTTGTTGAAGCCAAAGTTGCTAACTCTTATTTGTGCTTCAGAGATTTGGCTGCTTGACTGCTCAGACATCAGAATATAGCTTTGGTATATTTTAGTGAGTGATAAAGAGGAGGGAAATTATCTCAATATGTTAATATATTAAATATCTCTAAAGAAATGTAATGAATGCATTGGAAAACAACCAACTTTTGTGGGTAAAGTTTTGCATTGAAATTTGGTGACTATAAAGAGATGTTATAGTTTGGAGGGGCAATAATTGTTTCAGTAGAGTAAAATGCATACACCAGGTTAAAACTATCTTTTGATATCGCCTTGTGGGAAGAACCATGATTACATCACCAGAAAGTTCTGTGAATCCGTTGATATACATGAGGGCAGACCTGAGGAACATAAAGCAGAAGTTAAGGGCAACATGGAATTCCATCATTTTTCAACTGTATCAGAGTCTGAGAGATAGAAGTTTCAAAAATTGATATTAAACATACTTGATATCATCATTCATGATGGAGTATAGGAATGAGAGTTTCCCAAATGCTTATTTGGATGAAGAGGGGTAGCAGCTAATCAATTAAATCAAAAAGTTAATTTGGATAGTGTGTCACAAAGGTGGTCTTATAGTTATCCATTGTGTCTGCAAATTAAAAGGAATAGTGTGTTATGACCTTTAAAGAGCAACTGTTATCTTATTAGGTTATTCTTTCTTCTTTTAGAATAATTTTTCCTAGAAGAATCATTTCCATCTGAAATGGTACATTGCACAGTGTACAATGAACTAATGGACTCCAACTTCAAGAATAAAATTACACGAAGTCAAGATGACACAGGTCCTTGTGTTAGCAAGATAATTTGAACTGAAAAGTAAAAAGTTCCCAGAAACTGAGATATTGTACTATAAATACATCTAGGATAGCAACATATTAGCTAAAAGCATTAAAGACCTTAAGTTCTGGTAAATTTCTAGATCACTGAGATCCTTTTTCACTGTGTACCAGTTTTGGCTTCACTTTTAAACTTTACTTTGAATTCCTCCCTGCAAGAACCTTTGCAAGACCATTGATTTCAATGCTGTGCAAATATTTAGTTTCACTGTTACAAATGGAAGAACATATTATCAGATCTCTGAATGTTCTTTAGTCTCTTACAGTAAATTCTCATCCTTCCTTGATAGTCTATGCATTTTCTGTTTTCCAGAATTCAGTTTCTCCATTCTATGACCTTGGCACAGCACAATGATTTTTTCAAGCTTCTCTCTATCTAACAATAGCTCAGTGTTGTTAACATTTGCACAAAAACTGGTTTGTTTGTATTTGATCTCTACTATGAAAGTAGACCTGTAACTTTGGTGTGCTAGGCATTTTCTAGGTTGTGATATTACAACAGCAACAAATATTTAACTTTTTTCCCACCTCTCTATACTAAGTGGTGGTCAATGGTGCCACCTCCAGCTGGAGGCCAGTCACCAGTGGTGTCCTCCAGGGATCAGTGCTGGGCCCCATCCTCTTCAATGTCTTCATTGATGATCTGGATGAGGGGATTGAGACAGTCATCAGCAAATTTGCAGATGACACCAAGTTGGGAGCAGATGTTGGTCAGTTAGAGAGTTGAAGGGGTCTGCAGAGGGACCTCAACTCACTGGACAGATAGGCGGAGTCCAATGGGATGGCATTCAACAAGTCCAAGTGCCGGGTGCTGCACTTTGGCCACAACAACCCCATGCAGAGCTACAGGCTGGGGCTGGAATGGCTGGAGAGCTGCTAAACAGAAAGGGATCTGGGGGTGCTGATTGACAGCTGCCTGAACATGAGCCAGCAGTGTGCACAGGTGGCCAAGAAGGCCAACGACATCCTGGCCTGCATTAGGAATAGTGTGGCCAGCAGGAGCAGGGAGGTCATTGTGCCCCTGTACTCTGCTTTGGTTAGGCCACACCTTGAGTCCTGTGTCCAGTTCTGGGCCCCTCAGTGTAAGAAGGACATCGAGACACTTGAACATGTCCAGAGAAGGGCAACAAGGCTGGGGAGCGGCCTTGAGCACAAGCCCTATGAGGAGAGGCTGAGGGAGCTGGGGTTGTTTAGCCTGGAGAAGAGGAGGCTCAGGGGCGACCTCACTGCTCTCTACAACTACCTGAAAGGTCGTTGTAGCCAGGAAGGGGTTGGCCTCTTCTCCCTAGCAACCAGCACCAGAACAAGGGGACACAGTCTCCAGCTGCGCCAGGGGAATTTTAGGCTGGAGGTGAGGAGAAAGTTCTTCAGGGAGAGAGTCATTCGCCATTGGAATGTGCTGCCCATGGAGGTGGTGGAGTCACCATCCCTGGAGGTGTTCAAGAGGGGATTGGACGTGGCACTTGGTGCCATGGTCTAGTCATGGTGTCTGTGGTGACAGGTTGGACTCGATGATCTTTGAGGTCTCTTCCAACCTTGGTGATACTGTGATACTGTGATAAGATCCTACCAAAAAAAACCCAACAAACCACATGTTTTCCTGTAGAAATTTTAAATCATAACAGAATTATTATTTTTTTTAATAGAATTTTAAAATATTATTTCATTCCAGCTATTGTATTAGTCCTGTCAGTCTTAAGCTAAGCATGGTTAAATGAAGCTGTGTGTCAATGCACTGCTCTTGAACATGTTCCTCCAGAAGAAAATGACCTGCAGAAAAGACCCTACAACTCAGACAGAGTTATGAAGAGGTATGTTTATTAACAGCATGCATACCAGAGGTGAGGTGAAATCACCTATCCCGTGTAAAATGCCCCTGCACAAGCCGCATTTTAAGTTACAGAGGCATACACGTTCAACAGGTTTCTGAGGATAGGCATAGCTAATGCAAACTATTTTCAGGAACTCATTAATATAGGTGTCCTCCCCTTCTCATTTTCAGGAACTCATTAACATAGGTGTCCTCCACTTCTTCAAATATAATCATACCTGGCCAGGGACTCACAAAACAGAACCTCTCCTTTGAGAAACAAGGGTCCTCCCATGCCATCCTTCTTATCAGTGATCTCTGACTGCCTAGCTGTCACCTTTGTTCCTTATCAGTTGTTCTCCTGCCTGGCTTTGTGAAGACGCCCTGAGGCCAGGAAGGATCTTTATCACCTATGGACAGGATCCTTGTGTGCTTAGCACCCTTCATTTATTTTTTCCCTTTAAAAAGTTTACTTTCTCCCTTAACATACAATTACTTTTCCCTTCATCACAATCTGTTCAAAGTGACAATGACAGGTGTATACTTCCCTACCTTATCTAAATGCAGTGTCACTATGTCAGCTGCATCATCATTTTTGTTACTTTGCTGCTAGTGGAAGTAAGAATGTTTATCAAGAGAAAATGGACTGTTGTGAACCAAGGTATGGTAGGTATTCTGTGTGCATACTTCAGATAAATCATATGCAACCAAAAGCAAACAAATCTCTACTTTATGGCTTTCGTGTGTTCATTTTTTGAGGAAGCTGAGTCTTGAGCTAATACTGCAACCAGACTGATTCCTCTTGTGTTCCAAGACCAGTTGAGAGCATCTGGGGAATTACAGCCCTGTCAGCCTTTCCTTGGTACCAGGGCTCTAGTGAAGTGGGGGTCACTTTCTTCTCACATCTAATAAGTGACAGGACGAGAGAAAATGGCCTCAAGGTGTTCCAAGGCAGTTGCAGGTTGGATATTAGGATAAGTTGATTCACAGACAGGGTTCTCAGGAATTGAAATGGGCTGCCCAGGGAAGTGGTGGAGTCACCATCCCTGGAGGTGTTTCAAAACACATAGTCTTGACACTTTGGTACATGGTGGTTTATTGACCATGGTGATATTAGCTCAGCTGTTGGACTTGATAATTTTAGAGGTCTTTTCTAACCAAATCAATTATTTAATTGATAATATATATTTGAATATAATTGAATTATAGCAAATCAGTTATATAATTGATTTGCTATAACTGATTTGCCTCTTGTTTTCCAGGTCATAGTGGAAACATCGAGTACTAGATTTACCAACTGCTAACGCTCCTTTACAATATTACTATATATTTTCTTTTCACCCCCGCCCCCTGAGTCCATTGTCTCAGACAAAATGCACAGGTCTTGCATGCAATAGCTTCCTTGATGCTGTGCATATCAGAAATTTGTCAGAAGAGTTGGTTTATATATTATTTTTTTTTTAAATGGAGATAGACAGCTGATGTACTGATACATGCAATTTTCTGAAGATTGTTCACCTGTGAGAAGACGTATTCAGATGCTCCATCCATTCTGTCAATTCAGCATCCCAGAATCAACAATTCAGCCACTTAAGGACCAATAACAGAATGTCCAAAGATACATTCATCCCAATCCACTCTACATTTCACCACTTATTACAATATTTTTTTCACTTCTGTCTGCAAGTTGGCTTCTATCCTAATAGAGTGAAATATGTATTGTTTGCAGAGGGAAGAGCATTATCTCATTGTGTTGTTATTGTTTGCTTCGTATTTCCTGTACTTTGTGTTTCTTCCATTTTCCATTCTAAATGCAGTAAGAATTGGAGATTAACTTTGCATGTAACTTTAAATATACATGCATCAGTGCCCACAAGCATCATCATGTTAAAAAAACCACAAGAATACAGTGTGAAAAAAGAGCAGGTAAACAAGCAAAATGGTATAATTAGTTACCTGGTGTTCAGTCAGCCAGCACAATGAATGGCCATTATGGTCGTTGGTTGCTGATTGCATTCTGAGCTCAAATTCTAAGCCACATGTGGCTAAATTATTGTAGCAATGTAGCAAAACTAATTAGGCAGGGATAACCACATTGGTGGATAGACACAGTTAAAGTCTTGGACATGCTTGCTTAAAAAAAGAAAAGGAAAGAAAGAAAAATGGTAAATTTATTTACATTTGCAAAAATATTAAAGCATAAGGATGTGTGCATAATTAACATGTATGGAAAACAGCTTCTGGGAAGGAAAAATTGGAACATAGTTTTGTCATATAATGATTTTGTCAAATAAAATAAATATGCCTTCTGCAAATTCAGTTTTAACTCTTATTTTATTCTAATTTTTCCTGAGAATGTAAATCCATTGTCATTTATGCAGTCATTCTGTTTCACATAAGTACAGGTTAGTGAAGACACAACCCAATTCTGTAAGTCAGCTTTTTCTGAATGTTGGTGACATCTTTATTTTGCAGTTTACATAACAGAGTTTTGTATTTGTACAACTTACAGCTGCACTACATGCCCCTCCCCACCCCCAAAATCCACTGCAAGTAAGCATCAAATAGTTTTGGATAACAACCTTTAAGTAAAATTACAATTAATTTTAGAACAAATTTGCTTTCAGTTCTACTGGAAAACTACTACTCGAAATATACATACCGGAGCTCTGCTCATGACTCAGATTTCTGTCTACCTGTACATTTGAGTGCACCCACAGCAAATTTACAGATGACACCAAGATGGACCACCATGAGTGGGGTCCAGTTCCCATGTTGGAGGGATGGGGATTCCATTCAGAGGCACTTGGGCCATGCTAACCTGATGAAATTCAACAAGACATGTGCAAGGTCCTAAACCTGGGCTGGGGCAATTCCAAGCACCAATGTAGGCTGTGCAAGGAATGGCTTGAGAGCAATCTTGAGTAGAAAGGTTTGGGATGTCACTTGATGAAAACCTCAACATGATCCTGCAATGTGTGCTTGCAGACCAGAAGGCAAACTATATCCAGGGCTGTATCAAAAGAAGTGTGACCAGCAGGATGAGGGAAGTGATTCTCCCCCTCTATTCTGCTCTTGTGAGAACCCACCTGGAGTACTGCAACCATTTCTGGTGCCCTAGCATAAGAAGGATACTGAACTGTTCACGCAGGTCCAGGAGAGGGCCACAAAGATGATCAGAGGACTGAAGCAGCTTCCCTAGGCAGGCAGGAAGCAAGACTTGGGACTGTTCAACCAGGAGAAACGATAGCTCTGGTGACGCCTTATAGCATCTTTTCGGTACATGAAGGGAGCCTGCAGTAAATCCAGGAAATTACGTTTTACAAGGGGTTGTTGTGATAGAATGAGAGGGAATGATTGAGAGCAGATTTAGGCTGGATATTAGGAAGAAATTCTTTATTGCAAGGGTGGTGAAACACTGGAATGTGTTGTCCATGGAGTCTGTGGATGTCCCCTCCCTGGAGATGTGCAAAGCCAGGCTGGGTGAGGCCTTGAGCAACCTGGTCCAGTGGAAGATGTCCCTGCCCATGGCAGGGGTGATTTGAACTGGATATCTTTAAGATTCCTTCCAACCCAAACTATTCTATGATTCTAAAAACCTTAAAGGATCCTGAGGCACCTGCGTTTTCAAAGCGGAAAGAATGGTTCCTTTCTGTAGGAAAATAGAAGCAAAAGTCCTGAGTGTCTCATTTTTCAGACTGATGTGTTTTCTTCTGCAAATCCTATGCAATTGGAAGGTGCTGCACTGCAGCCCAGCACGTGGGCAGCAATGAGGGTAATCGTACCTCCTGTGTGGACTTCACTGACCACATATTACATGGAAAAGAGAGAAACTGCATCCACTGGACAAATGGGCTAGGCATCAGCCTACCCTTGGGAGGTGATGAGTGATTGTATCACTTGTGTTTCACTGCACTTTCTTTTTCTCTTATTCCAGTTCTTCTTCACTTATTAAATGATTTTTATCTTGACTCTTGCATTTTCTTGCTTTTGCTTTTCCTTTGCTCTTCCCCTATCAGTCTGCAGTGGAAATAAGAAGTGAATGTGTATGTGGTTGTTACCTGCCTAGTGGGGCTAACTCACAACAGCATAAGAGAAGCCTGTGAGTTTGAAATCTTCTGATCACTTTACCAAAGGGAAAAAAAGAGTCAAATTCCAATGCTCACATAGTTACACTTTTGTTATATGCCCACACTCCATTCATAGCTATCAGAGATTCTGAGATGGCTGAAAAAGCTGTTGAAATCCTTACCCTGATACGTGCAGATTTATGAGTTCTTACCTCTGTAGAGCTGAAAGCTCATATTTTAAACCTCTCAGACCTCCCTTGTCTATTTTGCTAAACAGAAGGAAGAAATAATGAGAAAGCTCACCTTCATGGGGTTTAATGAGTACTGCTTATCTGCAATGTATTCATCTGTATTATTACACTTTGGTTCAGCCATTGTGCCTCTATGTCAATATTCTAGTTTTGGTCTTTAGCAGAAGAAGCATAACTGATGAAGAGATCAATTACAATTGAAGTTACCACAGAAACTTGTAATAAAGCTGTGAAGACTTTCTCCTTTTCTTTATTATTATTTATTTAGTTTTATTAGTAATAATAAGAGCCATAACTGCAGTTCTTTAGTTTTCAGCAGAAATTATAAAGTTCTAGTTTGTAAGAGCTACTGTTTCAAGATAGCAGCTGAAAAGCATCTCTGTTGCTAATGAAAGTCATATTCTTATGAATGAAAAGAGTTTCTACACTCATGGAGAATTGCTCCATGAATAGACAGGATAGATTTTGAATTACAAAACATTTCTGAGCCAGCTCGGAATACAACAGATTTGATTGTCACCTGAGTACCACCTGGATGTAATAAAAAAGGCAGCAGAACCACCTGTTTAAAAAAGCAATCACTTATTTTAAATCCGTAATAAAAAACTCTGATGATGGAAACAGTTCCCTTCATCTCAAGTGTTTTTCCTACTCTTCCTCACCAATAAAAGGCCTCTGTGTGAACATGAGCCTCATTCCATGAGGACGTTGCTTAGACTCACTGGTGTAGACAATGCAAGGCAAAACTGAGGAAAAAATTCAGAAGATGGCATAGATGAGCTGGAGAGAAAAAGGGAACTTTTATACTGAGAAGAAAAAAAAAAAAAAAAAGGGAGGACCAGAGAGAGGGCAGAAAGAAAACTAATCAGTATTGAAAGAAGTAATGAGTTATGGAATAGAGATGAACATTATACTAGAATTTCATTTGAAGTATAACTAATCACATGTGCTTGAAACACTGAAAGGAAATTAATGTAAAATCAAAGCAGGCATACCCCACTGTGACCTCAAATCATATTTGTATCATTTCAGCTTGTGACCGGTTTAGGCTGTGCCTTTAAGAAAGAGACACTTTCTGAACACTCTAGCCGAATGTTTTGATATTAGAATGAAAACAAGAGATATGCTAATCCAATTTCATTGGTGGAACCCGGCTGTTAGTTCTTGTTTAGTCTTTCAGTCGGGGGCAGTCAGTCGTCTTCTTCTTCCCCCTGTGCTGTGAGCTGGCTCGTTTCTCTCTACGATTCTTGCTAACCAGATAAGAAAACTAACTTTTTGCATCCGCTTTGAGCTTTAACAAGTTTTCACCCTTTTAATTACCTTCCTTTCTCTTTCTCTCTAACCTTTTTGGGAAAAAGGGGTGGTAGGGAGGGAGAAGGGAGCGGCAGGCCAAACCCCCCTGGCCGCAGGGGGTTGGGGAAAGGTTTCCTGTATTGCATACATTGCTGTATATTTCTGTATATATTGTAAATATTGTATGTTTTTGTACATATTCATTGCATTCCATATCTGCTTGTAAAATACAGCTTTCATCTGCTTCTCCGGCTGAGTTAGCTGTGGAATTCTTTTGTGTGTGGGGGGGGAACCTTCCTACTCCACCACACAGCTACATAAGTTGTTTGAGGCACAACTGAAGATATAATTCACATGGACATTTTCAGTCCCCAGATGAGTTCTGTGATCCAGTGTTTATTTGGGAATTATTTTGGAGTTAACTTCCTCCCCTCTAGTTTGTTTATTTCCTTGCCTGAAAAATTTCCACCTAACATATGTGAAAACAGTTTCAGAAAGTAGGGAAAGAAGTCCACGTAACTAAAATGCACACAAAGACATTTACCTCTGTGGTTAAAATTTTTAAAAAGTTAAATTAATTTAGTTCACTTCGGATAAGAATGGATAAATCTGATTAAGTTCCTGTTGCTTTTCACAGACAAGAAATTGCTGCAAATATTTTGTGACATTTTCAAGAAACTTTCAATACTTTTTAGGTTGGTTTTGCCTATAATAGTCTCTGTAAAACTCGTAAGAGATTTAGACAAGGATGAAATTCTAAATTAAACTTTTTTTTACTTAACTCTATTTTGTGCTTTTGTCAATAAGTCTTAACATCCTTTATCTCCATTTAGCTCTGTTTAACACCAGCAGTTTATACTAGAATACAAGATAGGTAGCCTATAAAAATGTTGTAATTTTGCTTGGAGCTTAAATTAGTAGTTATAGCAAAATAAAATATGTTAGCTGAATTTGAGTAGGCTAGTGAAAAGGTGAAATCAATGAAACATTAAAAGTTGCAATTTCTTTATGTCATGTTTTATGACCTCATCTCACACAACTTCAGGCTCATCATTCTCTTCATTTCTTTGTTAACAGAATGGGCTTGATCAGATTCTTTCTTGCATTATCATTTCAACTGATGGATTTTACAGTATAACTCTGTAGTGGTCTCTTAGTCTTCACCTAAATGGGGAACTTTATTAATTGCAATCTGATCTAACTTTTTGTGTGTGTGTGTGTGTGTGTGTGTGTGTGTGTGTGTGTGTGTTGGTGGTAACTGGCCTTCAATATTAGAACAATGAGAGAATAAACTGAAATATCAGCCAAAACTTCATATTAAAATTAGCCTCCTCATAAGGTTTTATAAGGAAAGAAAAATGAAACAACATTATTATTAAAACAGAAAATCGTATTTGTGATACCTTTGCAGAAATGAATTTTTCTTGTTAATTTGGATACTGAAAGCAAGCCATGAATAAATCTTATGTGAGATAAAATTAGAAGATATCCTAAAGTGATATAAAAAATAGGAAAAGAACATAAAATAATGTCATTGATTATTTCAGAGCCTCGTGAAACAGCTTATGCAATCCAGAGAGATTCAGTGGCACTTTACATTGTGTTGGTTTGTGTCTTGATTTTAATTTGCTTCACACGTATGTTCACACAATGTTTCCTCCCCAGGAAAGGCTTCCTGGGCACTGCTTTGGATGTGTCAGTCTTTAAAGCCTGTCAGCTGTTGTAAAGACACCAAACTAGAAGGACTATAGTTTTAGAAAAACACATACATTAAAACAGATTAGTTAGGTTTTTACTGAGGCTGAACACACATTAATCCAGATCACTTGAGAGTGGACATAAATCACATTGTACTGGGAAATGTTTTGAAGCTGACCTGAAATTCTAGTGCCTGATGAGATAAAAAGGTATATCTGAAGGCTCTTTAATCCCATCTGTGGCCAGATAAAGCAGAAAAATTCATAAGAGAATTCCAGGATATGTAATTTAGAAACAGGGAAGGGTCATAATGGAGACTCAAAGCAAGCTCACCCATGGCAGGAACACTAAATGGAGAAAGACAATACACGTGTTCAGTGTGAGACAGCCATCAGCTCTGAAACTCTAGCCTCTGTAAATTTATGCATACATTTTTTTTAAGTGCTACATTTTAAATCAAAGTACCCAGAAGACTGAAACCAAGCAGCTGTGCAAGGTTGTTGAAAATGTCATAGTTTAAGAGGGCAACCAGTCGGTCTCATTACAGAGAGGGCACTTAAAGAGGAGGAGATAAAGTGATCTTTTGCAACCCCAGAGAAAAGTAAAGCACTGGGATCTGATGATAAGGTCTGAACAGGGCAGTCTCAGGAGAGTTTTAAGGCCACTGCAGAGCTTCACCAAAGCTGTGACAAGATTAACAAAAAGTACTTTCAATCTTTATAGCACACTTTTCTGACGTTTAATGACACCAAATGTATCCTTTGTCATTGATTTTTATGTGCAGCTTCCTTGAGCAGAATACAGGGCGGGGGAAATCCCGTACAGATAGAAACCAGTCAGAACTGCTAAGAGTTCAGGTAGGCTCCTTTGTCTTGCACCATCTGCAGGAAGACATGTAACCAAAACTGAATCAACAATGTTGTTGTTAATCCTTGATGCATAAGGAGGCTGGAAGTACTTGGTAAATGCTTCATGCAGATAAGGTCCTTAATGTATATTTTTCACTAAGTTGTTTGTAGCAAAATTGCAATTTCTCAACAGCTACAGTGGAATGAATTAGATATGAAAGGATGAATTATATATGAAGTAATAAGGACTATAAAAAATAGCTCTGTCTTCTGGAAACTTTCCAGCTTTTGGAATTAGGGATGCTTACTCTTAGGAAAAGCATTTACAATCATGAAAGAAGAAATTATACCATCTAAGCAAGGCTACCGATGGTCACACTTATGCTGATGACCTCCAGTTTTCTATAGGTTTAGTCTCTTCTGCCCCTTTTGGAATTTCAGTTTGATATCTTGTCTTTGATGCTCTACTGTCAGATGATATCAAAGAATTTCATTAATGGTTCTTTAGTCAATCTTTCTTTATTTCATCTTTATTGCTCACTAGATTCCGTTAGTGAACTTCTGATCTTCCTGTCTCACAATTTGCTCATTGTGTTACCTTGTCAGTTAGGTATTAGCCAAGAATATCAGATACTTTGAAGTGAAGGAACACCTGTGAAAAGATGATAATTGACACTAGCTGAGAACCTGCCTTGCTTTAGCTCCATTCAGACTGGTTTAGGCACTGTATGAATTCCCTTCTCCTGCATATTCCTCACATTGCTCCTGCAAATCTAAGACTCTGACTCTCAAAATGGGCCTACGGGGTATGACACTTGTGTCAAAACACATGAATGAATCAAACAAGTAACCCACAGCAAACCATGTCAGCATTTTAGATGCACTATAGTTAAAATTAAAACTGTAAAAGGTACATAAGGATTCCATGTTTCTTGATTGTTGTGAACTTTTGAGACTCATAACCTTAGCTCTTTACAGCATGAACACTAACCTTTTTTCTTATTTCCTTCATTCCTTCTTTTTTTCCTATTTCAGTATGAACATATGTGTGTATGTATCTTTATATTTATATATTTTTATGTATATATATGTATATATATATATAATTTGAAAGCTCATTACACTTTCTATTAATTGCAAAGTTGGTATTTAATGCTGTTCAAGATGTCATGGTTATTCCATCCTCTGATATTTTTTTTGATTACCCAAGTCGATAAAGCTAAACCCTCGTCATTAGTAATGATTCAAGAAGAGAAACCAAACCAAAAGAAGCTGCTCTCAGTAGATACTCACTCTTCTGACTTCCATCATACAAGATACTGTTATGCTCTGAACACAAGCAAGCACCTGCCTTTTTTTCACTCTTAAATTTCTGCTCCTAAGACAAAAAACTTTCAGCTATGGATTTATTCAATGATAGACAGCAGTTAATTAATGAGACACATCGTAGCAACAGATCTAAAACAAAAAAAAAGGTTCTTATTTTCTCTTTCATTTTTCCCCTGTAGATTAATCTATACTTAGAGGAGTACATTACAGACTTGGCCAAGCAGCTCACATGAGCTGGGAAGCAAAAGACTCTAATCCTGTGGCACTGTTCATGAAAGACATCAATCCTCATGGATATCTCTTCATTCTACCAGGTGATAAAAATCTGAATATCCCAGGAGGGAAGTCTGTAGCATATTTCAACTGTTCAATAATCTTCCTAATATAAATAGCTTAAAAATGGCTTAAAGAAACTTTTTTTTTTTCTCTGCTTCCCCAGATATAAACCATTTAACTGTGGGTCTCCCCCTAGTGGGCACTAACTATCTTTTGCTGATGAATACAAAATAGAAGAAAAATGTCTTGGCAGATAGTACAAGAGATGTAAGTTCTGGATTTTAACTTGTTTAAGATAAAGTTTGGTCATTTTACTGACTCTGAATCAATGTCAGTTGCACTAAAGAAAAAGCTTTGAATAGAAGTGATTTTGTCTAAACTGATGAAAGCACAATAGTCCACATAAATTAATCTAGGCAAAGGAGATTTATCACTCTGCAAAAATTTTAAAAGACATATATATATGTATATTTTAATTTTTTTTAATAGATGGTTGGAAATTATTAAAGATATAATTGAAGAAAATAATCATTTCAGCCATAAATAAAAATTGAAAATGAAAGAGCAACAAATTTCTACAATGCTCAGTAATGATAATTAGGAGACAATTACAGATCACATAAAATGTGCTGAAATGGATTCAGGAAAAAGAAAAAAATATTGTTGGTATTATAATTTCTAACTAGGTACTTTGAGCTATTTTACTGACACTAAAATGTCCTTCCTTCTGAAGTGTTTGTAACCATCTCAAGAAGCTGGAAATTCTAATATTTTTTGTAGTTAAATCTGTGGGATAAAATTGAATTCCTCTTGTTTGTAAAAAAAAAAAAAAAAAAAAAAATCCATGTAAAAACCCCAATTTTTCTTTAAAGCATGCAAGATCTTTCAGTATAGTGTTTCAGTTCAGGAGAATCAAAATATCACAGTATCACAGTATCACAGTATCCTCAAAGATCATCAAGTCCAACCTGTCACCACAGACCTCATGACTAGACCATGGCACCAAGTGCCATGTCCAATCCCCTCTTGAACACCTCCAGGGACGGCGACTCCACCACCTCCCTGGGCAGCCCATTCCAATGACAAATGACTTTCTCAGTGAACTTCCTCCTCACCTTGAGCCTAAACTTCCCTTGGTGCAGTTTGAGACTGTGTCCTCTTGTTCTGGTGCTGGTTACTAGAGAGAAGAGGCCAACCCCTTCCTGGCTACAACCACCTTTCGGGTAGTTGTAGAGAGCAATGAGGTCGCCCCTGAGCCTCCTCCTCTCCAGGATAAACAATCCCAGCTCCCTAAGCCTCTCCTCACAGGGCCTGTGCTCAAGGCCTCTCACCAGCCTTGTTGCCCTTCTCTGGACACATTCAAGCGTCTTGATGTCCTTCCTAAACTGAGGGGCCCAAAACTGGACACGGGACTCAAGGTGTGGCCTAACCAATGGTGAGTACAGGGGCACAATGACTTCCCTACTGCTGTTGGCCACACTATTCTTGATACAGTCCAGGATGCCATTGGCCTTCTTGGCCACCTGTGCACACTGCTGGCTCTTGTTCAGGCGGCTGTCAATCAGCACCCCCAGGTCCCTCTCTGTTTAGCAGCTCTCCAGCCACTCCAACCCCATATGAAATATATGTAATAATACCTGCATTTCACTAAAGCCAAAAGGACTAAACCACAAAGTTAAATGTTTAAAATGTACACAAATATTGTAAATCCCAATCATTTAGACATCATGAATAAAACCATTAGAATCACATGACTGAAAGATAATCACAGCATTTCATATTTTTAATTGAAACTTTCTGCCTTTGAAGAGTGATTGCTTGTCCTCAGGACTAATGCAATCCACTCATGTTGCTAAGGTACTTGAATGTACCCAGAGGAGGACAAGAAAGCTGGTGACAGGGCTGGGAAGCATGTCCTACAGGGAACAGCTGAAGACTCTGGGTTTGTCTGGTTTGGAGAAAAGGAGGCTGAAGGACAACCTCAGTGCTCTTCACACTTTCCTGAAAAAGTGTAATGGTTTAGTGCAAGGGTAACCTGCTTGCTCCTCCAACGCAAAAGTGAGGGGAAGAGTAACACACACATCCCAGGGTTGAGATAAAGAGATAAGTTTACTGTAACACAAGATATCACAATCACAATATATAGTTACCTTAGCTAGTAATAGAATTTATCTAGTAATACAAAGTATGATTAGCTTATCTTAGCCTATTTGCAGAAGCAGCACAGTGAAATACAGCGAACAAGCCAGCATAAAGCAGAAAACCAAAACCAGCAGCTACCCAAATCAACTCTCACTTGTTCCACTGCCATATCTGCAGAAAATAAATAAATAAATAAAAGCAGCAGCAACTTCCCGTGCTGCTATCTGAACTTCAAGCCCCATAATACCTTGCTCCAGTTAGCGCTTCCAGTTTTTGAAGGTGGTGTGACTGACGCATGGTATGAATAACAGCATCAGGTTCAACTCAATTCCTGACTGAAAGGGAAGTAGAGATGCAAGTGTTGCATTCTTCGCCATGGGATCCTGTGGCAGAATGCGTCAGAATGATTCAAATCTCCACCAGGAGGAGGTTCAGACTGACATTAGGATGCATTTGTTTACCAAGAAGGTGGTCATACCCTGAAGCAGGCTTGAGAAGGGTACTCAAGTACTCAATACCCCATGACTATCAGTGTTTAAGAGGCATTTGGACAGCACCCTTATTAATGTACTCTAACATTTGGTCAGCCCTGGTCAGGCAATAGGACTGGCTTATCAGTGTAGGTTCCTTCTAACTGGAATTATTCTATTCTAGTCTGGTCTGGTCTAGTCTAGTCAAACAAAAATAACACCTGGTTTCTTTAGTCATAGTTTGCAAGGACACTTGCTTTATACTCTTTACCTCCTAATAAGCAGGGACCAGCTTTGAATCTCCTTATTTTACTGCTTTGCTTAGCTAGACAACATAAGACTCGTGTCCCCTTTCCAGGACCCAGGTTTTACTGCATACCTTCAATCATTTTTCCTATGTCCTTTTAGCCACACCTGTCAACTTGCATTCATGTGCTCTCTTGCTTTCTCTCTAAGATATTTCCATTCCTCTGCAGTTCCTCAGCATTTAAATTATTTTTTTTTCCGTTCTTCAAGGTCCTTGCCACTACAAACATCTCAAAAGCATGAGCCAATCTGAACAGTTAGCTCTACTAAGTATAAACAAATTGTCATATGATGATCGTCTGTATCTACTTACAATTTAAAATGACAGACTAGTTAGCCTTTTAAGACTGACAACCAGCACCACACTTAGAAGTGTTTAGACAAAAAAATGATGTATAAACTTGAAGATTATATTCTTGAATGTTCCTCAAAATAAGCAGGCTTAACTACACTGCTCAAGGTTATGAGGCTGGAGTCATATGCAAATGAGCATTTGATTCTGTGTCTCTGATCTTCTCTGTGGAATTTCTTATTGTGTTTTTGTATGTAATATTTTAGATAAGACCTCTTATTAGGATCTTGGATTATATAGCATATACAGTAAAACAAAATAGTGTAATATCCAGAGAGATGACTCTGAGGCACTGGTGGTAAGATGCACCTTGCCTACTTCCACTAGATGTGAAATGATGTCTTTCTTCCCTCTTGTTTTACAGCTACAAACAAACAGGCAAAAAAAAAAGGTCTTAGAACAACAACAAAACCAAAACCAAATGTATGTCTCAGTTGGGTTTACAGGCTTTCATTCTCCATTTATCTGTATTTATTTGCCAACCATACAGTGACCTCTATGTCAAATTACTTGGAAAATGTATAATTCTCTTCAGCATTAGACCAGCAATTTTTTGTGTCTACAGATTTTTTCTTGGGCTTGGTAGGTGAAGGTGCAGAAGGGACAGAGAACTGTTTGCCAAAGCCTGCACTGCCCTTCTAAATAATTGCCCACTCCTTTTACCTTTTAGTTCATATGACCAGCCCAAACCTATCCAAAACTCTCTTCTGAATTGCTACATAGCACAGAAATCTTCACATGTAAAGCCTGCCACATAATGATAAGGCTACATCTTAAAGAATTTTCAGAGTGTTTCTGTTTCCTGTTTCTTATCATATATTCTGTGGACTGCATCAATGCAAATAATGCCTTTCAGCACCTCTCTGTTCACTATTTCTTCTCTGGAAATAAAAGAGCTCTTTTTTAACTTCACTGGTTTTTGACTCACAATGGGAAAAGAGCCTTGAACCCCAAACACCAAATCACACTTTTTCCCCATTTAGATTTTGCACAGTCTGGGGATCTTTAATATAACGACAACTTTCACCGAAGTAAAGTATTATTATTGACACAAACTATTTTGCACCCAAATAAAATCCTGGAAAGTCCAACCCCACTATACTTCATACAATTACTAGGATGGAACACCAATGTGAGAAATTTTGCACAGGTGAACATAGGGGAAATGTCAAACCCCTGATGCATATGTTAAAATGTTGAATCTCATAATGAGAACTTAACATGGAGATGGAGACGCAGAGTTTAATTTGAGGACAATCAGAGGTGATTGTATGTACTTTGAGTATTTTTCTTTTTTTTTTTTTGAGCTGCTATGAGATATTTATTTGAACAGGGTATAGGGAAAAAAAAATCTTTTGCATATTATGAATTATGCACCCACAATGTTCTTAGAGTGCCAATGTCTAAATTTTAATGTCTATCTGTCCTTAAAGTAGAAATGCCTAATATTTCAATGCAGTGAGCTCCAAGATGCCAGTCATCAATTGTTTCTGGTTTAAGAAATACTAAGAAGCAATAAGATCCTGGCGTAACAAAATGAGGACAAAAATTCCATTGACAATGCTATTAAGTGTTAGAGCCACAGTACAGAATTTAAGGAACAGAATAATGCTATAAGAATGAGGATCACCATCTAAATACCCACAATAGATATGCAGCTTTTTAGTAATAAGCGTATAAATGCCCCATGGGAATCTAAAAGTCAGTCATTATTCTTTGTCTGGGTACTAACAACTAACAAACACACTGGAGGGAAGGGATGCCATCCAGAGGGACCTGGACAGGCTGGAGAGGTGGGCACAAGCCAACCTCAAGAGCTTCAACAAGACCAAGGGCAAGGTCCTGCATCTGGGTCGAGGCAATCCCAGGCACAAATACAGGCTGGGCAGTGACTGGCTGGAAAGCAGCCTGGAGAAGAGAGACTCAGGGATGCTGGTGGACGAGAAGCTCAACATGAGCTCTCAATATGCACTTGCAGCCTGGAAAGCCAATCAAGAGAAGTGTGGCCAGCAGGTAAAGGGAGGTGCTGAGACCCCATCTGGAGTTCAGTTCTGGAGCCCCTATTACAAGAGGGATATGGACGTGCTGGAAGATGTCCAGTGAAGGGCCACGAGGATGATCAGAGGGCTGGAGAACCTCTCCTATGAGGACAGACTGAGGCATTTGGGGCTGTTCAGTCTGGAGAAGGGAAAGCTCAGAGGTGACCTAATTGTGGCCTTCCAGTATCTGAAGGAGCCTATAAGAAGGCTGGGGAGGGATTTCTCAGGATCTCAGGTAGTGATAGGACTAGGGGGATGGAATGAAGCTGGAGGTGGGGAGATTCAGGCTGGATGTGAAGAGTGGTGAAGCCCTGGAATGGGTTATCCAGGGAGGTGGTTGAGGCCCCATCCCTGGAGGTGTTTAAGACCAGGCAGGATGAGGCTGTGGCCAGCCTAATCTAGTGTGAGGCGTCCCTGTGATGGCAGGGGTGGGGTTGGAACTAGATGATCCTTGTGGTCCCTTCCAACCCTGACTGATAATATGATTCTAAGTATCAAAGACACAGTTATTTCAAGGAAACTAAACTATTTAAGGGTGCTACCAGAGAAGTTTGTGAAATACTGTGTGATAGACAGGAATGTTCTTCTGTGTAAAACTGAGTATGTATGAGTTGGTATCATAGAATCATAGAATCAGTCAGGGTTGGAAGGGACCACAAGGATCATCTAGTTCCAAACCCCCTGCCATGGGCAGGGACACCCTACACTAGATCACGCTGGACAGAGCCTCGTCCAGCCTGGTCTTAAACACCTCCAGGGATGGGGCCTCAACCACCTCCCTGGATAACCCATTCCAGGCCTTCACCACTCTCATGGTGAAGAACTTCTTCCTCACATCTAGCCTGAATCTCCCCATTTCTAGCTTCATTCCGTTCCCCCTAGTCCTATCACTACCTGAGATCCTGAGAAGCCCCTCCCCAGCCTTCCTGTAGGCCCCCTTCAGATACTGGAAGGCCACAATGAGGTCACCTCGGAGCCTTCTCTTCTCCAGACTGAACAGCCTCAACTCCTTCAGTCTGTCCTCATAGGAGAGGTGCTCCAGCCCTCTGATCATCCTCGTGGCCCTTCTCTGGACACGCTCCAGCACCTCCACATCCCTCCTGTAATAGGGGCTCCAGAACTGGAGGCAGTACTCCAGGTGAGGTCTCACCAGAGCTGAGTAGAGGGGGAGAAGCACCTCCCTTGACCTGCTGGTCACACTTCTCCTGATGCAGCCCAGGATCTGATTGGCTTTCCGGGCTGCAAGCGCTCATTGAGAGCTCATGTTGAGCTTGTCGTCCACCAGCACCCCCAAGTCTCTCTCCTCAGGGCTGCTCTCCAGCCAGTCCCTGCCCAGCCTGTATTGTGCCTGGGATTGCCTCGATCCAGATGCAGGACCCTGCACTTGGTCTTGTTGAAGCTCATGAGGTTGGCTTGTGCCCACCTCTCCAGCCTGTCCAGGTCCCTCTGGATGGCATCCCTTCCCTCCAGCGTGTCCACTGCACCACACAGCTTGGTGTCATCAGCAAACTTGCTGAGGGTGCACTCGATGCCACTGTCCATGTCACCCACAAAGATGTTGAACAAGACAGGTCCCAGGACTGATCCCTGAGGGACTCCGCTTGTCACTGGCCTCCATTGGGACATGGACCCGTTGACAGCCACTCTTTGGGTGCGGCCATCAAGCCAATTCTTTATCCATCTAGTGGTCCATCCATCAAACCCATGTGTCGCCAGCTTGGAGACCAGGAGGTGGTGCGGAACAGTGTCTTAACAGCTTTTAAAGGTTATGGTTGCCTCAATGCTTGTACGGTAGAATAGAATAGAATAGAATAGAATAGAATAGAATAGAATAGAATAGAATAGAATAGAATAGAATAGAACAGAATAGAATAGAATAGAATAGAATAGAATAGAATAGACCAGGTTGGAAGAGACCTTCAAGATTGTCACATCAACCCATCAACCAATCCAACCCACCTACACAACTAAACCATGCAACCAAGCACCCCATCAAGTCTCCTCCTGAACACCTCCAATGATGGCGACTCCACCACCTCCACGGGCAGCCCATTCCAATGGGCAATCACTCTCTCTGTATAGAACTTCTTCCTAACATCCAGCCTAAACCTGCCCTGGCGCAGCCTGAGACTGTGTCCTCTTGTTCTGGTGCTGGACGCCTGGGAGAAGAGACCAACCTGTTCCTGTCTACAACCTCCCTTCAGGTAGTTGTAGAGAGCAATAAGGTCACCCCTGAGCCTCCTCTTCTCCAGGCTAAGCAACCCCAACTCCCTCAGCCTCTCCTCATAGGACTTGTGCTCCAAACCCTTCACCAACTTTGTTGCCCTTCTCTAGACACCGTCCAGCAAGTCAACATCCTTCCTGAACTGAGGGGCCCAGAACTGGACACAGGACTCAAGGTGTGGCCTAACCAGTGCAGTGTACAGGGGCACAATGACCTCCCTGCTCCTGCTGGCCACACTGTTCCTGATGCTGGCCAGGATTCCATTGGCCTTCTTGGCTGCCTGGGCACACTGCTGGCTCATGTTCAGCCTACCTTCGACCAGTACCCCCAGGTCCCTCTCTGCCTGGCCGCTCTCCAGCCACTCTGACCCCAGCCTGTAGCACTGCATGGGGTTGTTGTGGCCAATGTGCAGAGCCCGGCACTTGGATGTGTTCAATCTCAAGCCGTTGGATTCTACCCATCTGTCCAGCCTGTCGAGGTCCCTCTGCAAAGCCTCTCTACCCTTCAGGAGATCAACACCTGCCCCCAGCTTGGTGTCGTCTGCAAATTTACTGATGATGGACTCAATGCCCTCATCCAGATCATCAATCAAGATGTTGAAAAGCATGGGGCCCAGCACTTATCCTTGGGGCACACCCCTAGTCACAGGCCGCCAGCTGGATGTGGCACCATTCACCACCACTCTCTGGGCTCGGCCCTCCAGCCAGTTCCTAACCCAATGCAGTGTGTTCTCGTCCAAGTCACCAGCTGCCAGCTTGGCCAGAAGTTTGCTGTGGGGGACAGTGTCAAGGGCCTTGCTGAGGTCCAGGTAGACCACATCCACAGGCCTCTCCGCATCCACCAGGTGGGTCACCTGATCATAGAAGGAGATCAGGTTGGTCAGGCAGGACCTGCCCTTCCTAAATCCATGTTGGCTGGGCCTGATCCCTTGGCCATCCTGTAAGTGCTGTGTGATCACACTCAAGATGACCTGTTCCATAATCTTGCCTGGCACTGAGGTCAGGCTGACAGGCCTATAATTCCCTGGCTCATCCAACTGGCCCTTCTTGTGGATGGGCACCACGCTGGCCAGCTTCTTACATATTATTACTTACACTCTATTACTTACACTCTATTAGTGCCGTGCTTGAGGTGGCCAGAAAAGAACTTCTGTTCTTAATTATACAAATTAGCTTCTGGAAATCTCCTTCTTTCGAAACATTCAGGTTGAAATAGACTCTGGAAGAGGGTGTGATAGACCAGTGCTCCTACTACTGAAATATCTCAGACATGCAGCAAATGTTTTGTAATTGTACCAGATTCAATTTTGTACAAGTGTGAAGTCAGGAAGGAGTTTTAGACTGGAGTTTTACCTCTTATCTTAATATCTCATGTGTTTACTACCTTAATCCACTCTCCCAGAGTGGGTAGTTTGGCTTTCCTGAGCCAAACTGTAGAACCAGGCTAAAAATTAGATGGTCTGAAAGTCTTTCTAAAGTCGGAGATACCAACACTTCAGCACTTTCTCTAAAGTGAAGTACACTTCAGTGGACATACTTAAAGATCTCCTGCCACCAGTCAATGACAGTCTACAAAAATACGTCCCTAACAAAGGTGCATTTTGTCTTGGATATGTGATATATGTACATGCCTTTGAATATGCAGATGTATATGGGTACATGGCCAGGTGAATCTAGAGACCTGTCATCATGATTTAACTCCAGCCAGCAATTAAACATGACACAGCTGCTTGTTAACTCTTCCTTGCTCCTAGTGGGATGGAGAGGAGGATCATAAAATAGAAGTGAAACTCATGGTTTGAGATAAGAATGGTTTAATCAGTTCCCCTACAGAATTCAAAACATGGCACCATTCTAGTTGTGAGAAGGCAAATTTGCTGTATCCCAGCTGAAACCAGGGCACCTAAGACATCATATACTCACCTTGAATAGCTTCCTAACTCTGATGATAACAAAATATATCCAGGACAGTGCAGTTGGAAAGAGGAATCTCTAAACTGTCTTCCTGAGGAGGGTTGTCTGCTCTGCAAGTGACTTCCATAGGCTCAGCAACAGGTGATCTAAAGTGTCTGAGAAAACTCACAGCTTTTTTGCTAATGAATAAATATAATCTATGTCTTATTTGGGAAAACAAACAAACAAAACAAAACCCACAAATATATATGTATGTAGGCTGCCCAGCGAGGTGGTGGAGTCATCATCACTGGGGGTGTTTAGGAAGAGAGTGGATGGGGCACTTGGTGCCATGGTTTAGTTGATTAGTGTTGGATGATAGGTTGGACTCTATGATCTCAAAGGTCTTTTTCAACTTGGTTAATTCTATTCTATTCTATTCTATTCTATTCTATTCTATTCTATTATTCTATTCTATTCTATTCTATATGTGTACAACAGATGTAGCAATAACAATTACATGAAATTTATATACATGTATTCAGTATTATATTTTATATACAAACATAGCTGTGCATATCTCTTCCTGTATGTATATGAAATATGTATACAGTATATTGGTAGCTAGTTCCAAAGTCCATTAAGGAAATTTGAAAAAAACAGGCAAAACAAGTATTATAATTATTTCACATGTCTACTACTAGAGTTGCTTCACTCTTTCTGTGTAGAATCACTCTTATTGTGTAGAATCACATGAGCCAGCAGTGTGCACAGGTGGCCAAGAAGGCCAATGGCATCAATGGCATCCTGGCCTGCATTAGGAATAGTGTGGCCAGCAGGAGCAGGGAAGTCATTGTGCCCCTGTACTCTGCTTTGGTTAGGCCGCACCTTGAGTCCTGTGTCCAGTTCTGGGCCCCTCAGTTTAGGAAGGACATCGAGACGCTTGAACGTGTCCAGAGAAGGGCAACAAGGCTGGGGAGAGGCCTTGAGCACAAGCCCTATGAGGAGAGGCTGAGGGAGCTGGGGTTGTTTAGCCTGGAGAAGAGGAGGCTCAGGGGAGAACTCATGGCTCTCTACAACTACCCAAAAGGTGGTTGTAGCCAGGAAGGGGTTGGTCTCTTCTCTCTAGTAACCAGCACCAGAACAAGAGGACACAGTCTCAAACTGCACCAAGGGAAGTTTAGGCTCGAGGTGAGGGGGAAGTTCTTCACTGAGAGAGTTGTTCACCATTGGAATGGGCTGCCCAGGAGGTGGTGGAGTCACCATCCCTGGAGGTGTTCAAGAGGGGACTGGACGTGGCACTTGGTGCCATGGTCTAGTTGTGAGGTCTGTGGTGACAGGTTGGACTCGATCTTTGAGGTTTCTTCCAACCTTGGTGATACTGTGATTCTGTGAATTTCTTCCTAACATCCAGTCTGAACCTGCCCTGGTGCAGCCTGAGACTGTGTCCTCTTGTTCTGGTGCTGGTTGCTAGGGAGAAGAGACCAGCCCCCTTCTGTCTACAACCTCCCTTCAGGTAGTTGTAGACAGCAATAAGGTCTCTTTTGAGCCTCCTCTTCTCCAGGCTAAGCAACTCCAGCTCCCTCAGCCTCTCTTCACAGGGCTTGTGTTCCAAACCCCTTGCCAACTTGTTGCCCTTCTCTGGACATGTTCCAGCAACTCAACATCCTTCCTAAACTGAGGGGCCCAGAACTGGACACAGTACACTAGGTGTGGCCTAACCAGTGCAGTGTACAGGGGTAGAACTGCTTGCAACAACATACTTTAAGCAAATGTCTGCAGCGAAACACCCCAAAATTCCGGATTTACAAACACTCAGAGCTGTACCTATGGTATTATACAAAAGTTATGAATCAAAACCATATTCAACAGATCAGAATATTTATATACCAAATCACATGTCCTACATGCATAAATATAGCACTTGTGCAAAATTTCTCAGTCTACAGATTATTTTAGTCTTTTGTTTCATTTTAGTCTTTTGTTTCCAGTGCAAAAATAACCCAGAAATACACTGGGAACCATTTGTTTGACACTAGAAAAGAGAAATCAGGATGGATAAAGGAAAAAAACCCCTAATTTTTATTAGGTATTTTCCTTCTTCAGATTATTGCTTCTGTTAAAAAAACAACAAAAAAAAACAACAAAAAAACCAAAACAAAACAAAACAAATCTGGCTTGAAGAAACAGAATGTAGAAATCAAATTTTTTGGGCAGGCGGGAAAAGGAAAAAGCTATTCAAAACACTAAACTTGGTAAGGGCTACTGAAAGAGTGTTGTGGGGAATATTTCACAAAATATCTCTCCAGATTTTAAATGGGCCAGTGGAATAGGACTTGGTTAACTCGTTCTCTAATTTCTGTGGATGAAGAGATGGTCTTTGAGTGAAACGAGGGCACTTCCCAGTTTGACTAAACTCTGTGACTTAGTGAATGCACCTTTCTTGTAATCCTGTTTGGAGCAAAGTATTCCATTGATCCCATTTTATCTTGTGTTGTGGGCACCTCAGAGGGAAATCCCGTCTTCCAAAGCATGGTCTTTCTACAAGAAAAAAAAAGAAAGAAAAAAGATTGTTTAAGTCTAAGAGGATTTAAAATGGATTAAGGAACCTGAAAGGCAGTATATACAAGTGTGTGATGTGTCAGCTTTCCAGAATGCATAACTTATAAATGAACCTGAAATTTCTTCAGTGGCGTGTGTTGTTAAAAATTTATTGCAAGTGGGTGTACACAATATTTGCTATCTGAAAAAGAAATAAATGAGGCACAATTTTACTACTTTTTATGCAAATACTTGGTTTACTTACGTAGTTTTTCAAATTGTAACAAGAAATATGAACCTGTAGTCTCAAGAAAGGAAATAAAACTCTACAATAAAAAATGAAAATCTAATAATTTTTCACAATGAAAAGTGTCTTAGTTTTAGGGTTTTTTCAAAGTCCTTTGCTATGCTTACCTACACATAACCCAGCTTTGTTTCTGCCCTCTTTATGTACAGTAAACAAGGCAAAGAAAAGATTTCAGGAATACATAATCAGCAAAGTTGGTTTGGTTTTTTTTCTTGGTAAACAGCATATATTAATGAAAAGTCATGAGAAAGATGGGAAATTTTTAACATAAGAAAGATCAGGAACTTAAACTCAAAAAAAAAGTAGAATAGGAAAGGGTATGCTGACTCCCTTCATGCAAGCCACTATACAATGGAAAGACATTTCTATATAACAAGCCCTATGAGGAAAGGCTGAGGGAGCTGGGGTTGCTTAGCCTGGAGAAGAGGAGACTCAGGGGTGATCTTATTGCTCTCTACAACTACCTGAAGGGAGGTTGTAGACAGGCAGAGTTTGGTCTCCTCCCAGGCAGCCAGTACCAGAACTAGAGGATACAGTCTCAGGCTGCACCAGGGGAGGTTTAGGCTGGATGTTAGGAAGAAGTTCTATACAGAGAGAGTGATTGCCCATTGGAATCAGCTACCTGTGGAGGTGATGGAGACACCTTCATTGGAGGTGTTCAGAAGGGCACTTGATGGGGTGCTTGGTGCCATGGTTTAGTTGTTTAGGTGGGTTGGATTGGTTGATGGGTTGGATGTGACAATCTTGAAGGTTTCTTTCAACCTGGTGTATTGTGTTGTATTGTATTGTATTGTATTGTATTGTATTGTATTGTATTGTATTGTATTGTGTTGTGTTGTATTGTATTGCATTGCATTGTATTGTATATGCTCTGTAACAAAGCTTTGGTTATATTAGAAGGCTATGGTGGTCATCCCTGGTTAGTTGAGAGCTGGCTCAAGATCAGCAACATTATTTTTCTCTTGATAATTAATAACAGAGTTTTCACACTGGATAAACTCAAATCTGTCTTTAAGTAGGCAAGTCAAAAACTGCTACACATTTTACTGGAAAAATAATTAGATGAGAAAAAAACAGATTTCACTCTTCTTTTTAACATTTTGAAGACATTATTGCAGTTTACTCTCACCACAAGGACAGAAAAAATGATAGGGTTTATGCTGCTCATTTACCATATATCTAACTCATATCCTGGACTGCATCAAAAGAAGTGTGACCATCAGGATGAGGGAGGTGATTCTCCCCCTTTGCTCTGCTCTTATGAGACCTTACATGGAGTACTGCATCCAGTTTTGGGGCCTCCAACATGAGGACAAGGAACTGGCAAAGTGGCTCCAAAGGAGGGCCACAAAGATGATGAGGGGGCTGGAGCACATCCTGTATTGGAACGGGATTTGAGAATTAGAGCTGTTCAGCTTGGAGAAAAGGGAGGCTCTTCTGAGACCTTGTATCAGCCTTCCAATACCTGATGGGGGTCTACAGCAAAGCTGCAGATTGACTTGTACAAGGGCTTGTTGTGGTAGGGCAACGGGGAGTGGATAGAAACTTGAGAAGGGCAGATTTAGACTGGATATTAGAAAGAAATTTTTTACAGTAGGGATGGTGAGACACCAGAACAGGTTGCCCAGTGAAGCTGGGGATCACCTCTCCCTGGAGGTGTCCAAGGCCAGGTTGAAGGAGGCCTTACACAACATGGTCTAGTCAAAGATGTTTCTGCCCAAGGCAGGGGGAGATAGATGATCTTTAAGGTCCCTTCCAACTGCAACAATTCTATGAATCTATGAACCTACTTCTTTTACAAACACAAATGACCTTTCCAGATCACTCATCCTGTGCTGTAAGAATGAGACAATCCACTTTGACCTGATCAGAAGTGAGTGCAAGGTGTTCAAAAGTAAAGTTCAAACAGTTGAATGAAGTTTTGGCATTCTGAGTTGTTTTTTCAAAGTGAGTATGTTGCAAAGGCAAGCTGTTTTTCTAACTAAAGGCTTTATCAGCTCCTTAGGCTTCTAAGAATCAACAGAAGTTAGACAAAATTTTCTTGGCCACTTCTGAAAATTGTGCTATGAATGAATATTGTGAAACTAAAACACAGAAACCAGAGGTAGGAATAATTTCCCATTACTAACTTTTTACATTTCAAGTCATGAAAGTGCTAGAAGACTATTCAGTATTTAATGATAAGATTATATATAAGTCTTCTTACAGCTTACTGAACAGACTTCCAGCCTGGTGACATTTCTATTGCTCTGTTAATAAATTATAAAAATCATGAAATATCTTTCTTTGTCCATCCTTCTCTTCAAAGTATTAAGTTCTTTCTAAAACACCTTTCTCCACAAAGGAGTAGAATTTATTTCTGGACACATTTAGCTAAGGCTATGTTAAGAATACCAAAAGAACCCCACAGAATGCACATTTCAGACATGTATAGTTTCTTGTACAAAAGGTAAGACTTTGTCTGCAGTTAAAAAAAATTTCTTTATTTTATAAAGATTTTTTTTTCTTTATATAGAGGTTTTTTAATCTAACTTTTGCATCTCATATTCAAATAAATCTGGGAATAAGACTTGAGCAAATATTAGCAAAAATTAATGTGAAAACTATTTATGCTTGCAAAGAAAATCTACCATATTCTGGAATCCTTAGATGCCATTTTACTTTGCTTCTTTCAGCTTAACATGAAACTGTGAAAAACATATGGATTTAAAGAAACAAATACTTGTTAATAGATATTTTCCTTGAGATTGTGATAATTAATGTCCTTTAGATACAAAATATTACTATGTGCTTTTGCCTCTTGATTAGATCATTTAACAATGTAGTTAGCAGCATTGATACCTTTTATTACAGATAAATACTCTTGTGTTTATTTGTTGTCAGTCAGTAACACAAGGAATTTGTAAGCATTGCTAATTAAACTGGTTAGCCATATACGCCAAAATTCTAATTGCAGAATGTATGCTCATAGCTTGAATGATCTGGAGAACTGTTGAAAATCAGGAATAATTTAGAATAATTAACATGCTTGAGAATTTTGAGAGATGCTTACAGCCAATTTGCTCAGTAAAAAAAGGGACAATCAATTATTTGTTGTGTATTCTTACTTGAATTCTGTAATTTACTGAACTTCACTATATCTGTGAGATAAAGAGAAAGCAATTAATAGAGTAAGATACAGTAAAATTACAGGAAATGTAAAGACTCTATGCTTCAGCACAAAAGTAGTACTTCATGTCCATATCTATGGATGAAGGTAAAGCTTGATATTATCATACACACGAGTACTGATAAATCACAGTAAGAGACATTTTTTTTGCAAACACTGCTAAATAACAACTTTGAAATGCTGTCAATTCTGTGATTTTATAAGAGTGATTTTGCTCAATTAGGTTTTCAGAAGTAAGTAATAAATAGTGTACAACATTTCTGCTTTATCCTCTGAATGTTTCAGAGTGAATTTTAGATGATCAAATTTGGAAACTGGGTGGGGATGAGTTGTTTTAACCAGGATTAGGCAAGTACAGAAACAGACTTGCTCATTCAATTGAGAAAAAAATAAAACTTAAAAAAATTGCAGATAAAGAGATTCAAATGAGTGGTACTCTGGCCACACATTTTCCTTCCTTAATGAAGAGATCTGGAACCTATCTTTCAGCAATTGGGCAATAAGTAACCGTAAAAAGGATTGGATGATCCAGAAATTGTAAATGGTTGAGTTCTGCATAAAACAGATGGAAGCATGAAAGGTGCTAGGGAACATAACAAAAATATAAAGTTTGTGCATAACTATGTATTCTTATGGAAAATATATAGTCTAGCTCAGACTTGTGGTCATTTTTGTAGTTCAGTTTGAATTGTTACAATATTTGCAAACGATTAGAAGATTTTAATTTATTTTTTCATTTTGTTTCTGAAGCCTTTCTGCATTTATCATAGTATCATAGTGTCAGTCAGGGTTGGAAGGGACCACAAGGATAATCTAGTTCCAACCCCTCTGCCATGGGCAGGGACACCCTGCACTAGATTAGGCTGGCCACAGCCTCATCCAGCCTGGTCTTTGTGGTGGTTTGGGCTGGGTGCCCCTGCTGCATGGCACACTTCCTGTGTCCAGAAGTCCAGCCCAGTGGGTGGACACAGGAAAACCGTGTATCTCCTACCACACCCCCCCTGCACCGCTATAAGATCTTGCGTGGGGTCCGCCTCTTTCTCTTTCTTCCCTCGCCAGCACCCGGTAACTGGGGGAGACGTCTCCCAGCCTTGGGCCTGGCTAGGCCCAAGGCCAGGGGATGGGCGGTCTCAGGCCTGGCCAGCTGAGACTAGCCTAGCAGTGGTGGGGAGAAGAACGAGCCCTGGGGGTCTTGGGCCCACCCTCAGGTGGGGATGGGGTTCATCCGGGTCTGTTTTGGGGTTTCTTCTTTCACTATTTCTGGTTCCTTTGTGCACCTTCACCTTTTTCTATTTAAACTTTTCCATCACTTCTGCAATCCATTTGTCGGAGTCGTCATTTTGCCCATGGTGGGGAGGGGGCTGCCTCAACCCACTACACTTTTGGCGCCCAACGTGGGGCGCCAATTAAAAAATGTATGTGGTGGGGTAGGAAGGTTTCCCCACACACACACAAAAGAATCCACAGCTAACTCAGCCGGAGAAGCAGATGAAAGTTATATTTACAAGCAGATATGGAACGCAATGAATATGTGCAGAAACATACAATATTTACAATATATACAGAAATATACAGCAATGTATGTAATACAGGAGACCTTTCCCCACCCCACCCTGTGGCCAGGGGGGTTCAGCCTGTTCCTCCCTTCTCCCTCCCTACCTCCCCTTTTTCCCAAAAGGGTTAGAGAGAGAGAGAAAGGGAGGAAATTAAAAGGGTAAAACTTTGTTAAGCTCAAAAAGCGAATGCAAGAGTTAGTTTTCTTATCTGGTTAGCAAAAGTCGTCCCTGCGTAGCAAGCCGTTGCTTCAGAGAGAGGAAAACAGTCCAGCTCACAGTACAGGGGGAAGAAGAGAAAACTGCTTGCCCCAGACTGAATAGACTAAGCTAGAACTTACAGCTGGATTCTACCAATGAAATTGGTTTAGCATATCTTTGTTTTCTGTTATAATCCCAAAACATTCAGCCAGAGTGTTCAGAAAGTGTCCTTTTCTTAAAGGCACAGCCTAAACTGGTCACAGTCTTAAACACCTCCAGGGATGGGGCCTCAACTACCTCCCTGGACAACCCATTCCAGGGCTTCACCACTCTCACGGTGAAGAACTTCCTCCTCACATCCAGCCTAAACCTCCCACCTCCAGCTTCATTCCATTCCCCCTAGTCCTATCACTACCTGCTATCCTAAGAAGTCCCTTCCCAGCCTTCTTGTAGGCCCCCTTCAGATACTGGAAGGCCACAATGAGGTCACCTCGGAGCCTTCTCTTCTCCAGACTGAACAGCCCCAACTCCCTCAGTCTGTCCTCACAGGAGAGGTTCTCCAGCCCTCTGATCATCCTCATGGCCCTTCTCTGGACACATTCCAACATGTCCATATCCCTCTTGTTATAGGGGCTCTGGAACTGGATGCATTTTTATTAAATTGTGCACAGTGAACATAGGCAGCTCAGGATTTTACTTCTTCAATAGAAGATTTTTACTTGTATTGATACCATTTTTTATGTTCATCCATGTTTCAGTTCATATTTGGTAATAGGTATTGATTATATCTAATTCCATTGTGTTATTTTGTCTGAATTCTGTGAAGTTTTGTTGCTCAGAGGTAAATCTCTGTAGTTTTTTTCTTAATTAGAATGAAGAAATATTCTTCTCTTTCTTCCCCACCGCTGCCCCTTAATGCTGAATTCTTGTGCTTTCAATAGAAAATTATAAATATTTTTATTTAGGAAATTTGCTATCAATAGAAAAATTATTGATTACTGACAAAATTGGTATATTTTTTGGAATCCATGTATAAGCCATGTGCAAAGATGGCTTTTTATGCTGATGATAAAAATTCATCAAAATAATAAATTCATAACATATGCTAATTGCAGTCTTAATTTTTCCTCTCCCTTCAGCTTATGCCAAAGGCAGTTAGTTTATTTTCATATCCAAGGTAGCCTAAAATTGTAAAATAAGAGAGCAAACACTGTTGTAGTGAAATGTAGTTTTAGGAGGATCATCTTGTTAACAGATATTTTAGGAAATAATCTATTTATTTCTACTTTCTTTGAGTCTGGTAAGAGCAATGCATATAGTGCATAACTAGCCAGACCTCATGAATGTCACAGAGATTCAACAAGACCAAATGCAAGGTCCTGCATCTGGATCAGGGCAATCCCAGGCACTGATATAGGCTGGGCAGTGACTAGCTTGAGAGCAGCCCTGAAGTAAAGGACTTGGGCATGCCGGTGAATGACAAGCTCAATATGAGGCACCAGTGTGCCCTTGCAGCCCAGAAAGCCAATCACATCCTGGACTGCATTAAAAGAAGCATAGCCAGCAGGTCCAGGGAAGTGATTCTTCCCCTGCATCCAGTTCTGGAGCCCCTATTACAGGAAGGATCTGGCATGTCCAGAGAAGGCCTATGAGGATGATTAGAGGGCTGGAGCACCTCTCCTATGAGGACAGACTGAGGGAGTTGGGGCTGTTCAGTCTGGAGAAAAGAAGGCTCTGAGGTGACCTAATTGTGGCCTTCCAACATCTTAAAGTGAGAAACTGGAATGGGTTGCCAGGGAGGTGGTAGAAGCCTCATCTCTGAAGGTTTTTAAGGCCAGGCTGGATGTGGCTCTGAGCAAGCTGATCTAGTGTGTGGTGTCCCTGCCCATGGCAGAGGGTTGAAAGTAGATGATCCTTGAGGTCCCTTCCAACCCTAACAATTCTGAAAAGATTATCTGAAGAGACAGATGGAGCCAAGGTTCAGAGGCTTATTTTTTAATTCTATTGTTGAATTGAAATTCTACACAGAGAGAGTGATTGCCCATTGGCATGGGATGCCTGGGGAGGTGGTGGAGTCACCATCATTGGAGGTGTTTAGGAGGAGGCTTGTTGGGGCACTTTGTTGCATGGTTTAGTTGATTGGGTGGGTTGGATAATAGGTTGGATGCGATGATCTTGAAGGTCTCTTCCAACCTGCTCTATTCTATTCTATTCTATTCTATTCTATTCTATTCTATTCTATTCTACTCTACTCTACTCTACTCTACTCTACTCTACGCTACTCTACTCTATTCTATTCTTCCTTCCAATAGGGATACAGGTCATAGAAAATTTCCTCATGTAGGCTTTGTACATGTGTCTTACTGGGGGCTTCATGGACAGAGATAATCAGAATTTTTTGTGTATCTCTCATGATACTGTTTTTGGTTGGTTGGTTTTGGTTTGTTGTTTGGGGTTTTTTGTTTGGTTGTGTTTTGGGATTTTTTGTTTTGTTTTGTTTTTATGATCAATGAATAAATGTTCAGTGCAGTTACAATACAATTCAATACAATACAATACAATACACCAGGTTGGAAGAGACCTCCAAGATCATCGTGTCCAACCCATCAAACAGTCCAACCCACCCAACAACTAGACCATACAGCCAAGCACCCCATCAAGTCTCCTCCTGAACACCTCCAATGAAGGTGACTCCACCACCTCCACGGGTAGCCGATTCCAATGGCCAATCACTCTCTCCGTGTAGAACTTCTTCCTAACATCCAGCCTAAACCTGCCCTGGTGCAGCCTGAGACTGTGTCCTCTTGTTCTGGTGCTGGCTGCCTGGGAGAAGAGGCCAACCTCTGCCTGGCTACAACCTCCTTTCAGGTAGTTGTAGAGAGCAATAAGGTCACCCCTCAGTCTCCTTTTCTCCAGGCTAAGCAACCCCAGCTCCCTCAGCCTTTCCTCATAGGGCTTGTGTTCCAAACCCCTCACCAGCTTTGTTGCCCTTCTCTGGACACGTTGCAGCAACTCAACATCCTTCCTAAACTGAGGGCCCCAGAACTGGACAGAGGACTCAAGGTGTGGCCTAACCAGTGCAGTGTACATGGGCACAATGACCTCCCTGCTCCTGCTGGCCACACTGTTCCTGATGCAAGCCAGGATGCCATTGGCCTTCTTGGCTGCCTGGGCACACTGCTGGCTCATGTTCAGCCTACCTTCGACCAGTACCCCCAGGTCCCTCTCTGCCTGGCCACTCTCCAGCCACTCTGACCCCAGCCTGTAGCACTGCCTGGGGTTGTTGTGGCCAATGTGCAGAACCCGGCACTTGGATGTGTTAAATCTCATGTCATTGGACTCTGCCCATCTGTCCAGCCTGTCGAGGTCCCTCTGCAAAGCCTCTCTGCCCTCCAGCAAATTAACTCCTGCCCCCAGCTTGGTGTCATCTGCAAATTTACTGATGACGGACTCAATGCCCTCATCCAGATCATCAATAAAGATGTTGAAGAGCATGGGGCCTAGCACTGATCCCTGGGACACACCACTAGTGACAGGCCGCCAGCTGGATGTGGCGCCATTCACCATCACTCTCTGGGCTCAGCCCTCCAGCCAGTTCCTAACCCAACGCAGTGTGCTCCTGTCCAAGCCATGGGCTGCCAGCTTGGCCAGGAGTTTGCTGTGGGGGACAGTGTCAAAGGCCTTGCTGAGGTCCAGGTAGACCACATCCACAGGCCTCCCCACATCCACCAGGCGGGTCACCTGATCATAGAAGGAGATCAGGTTGGTCAGGCAGGACCTGCCCCTCCTAAATCCATGCTGGCTAGGCCTGAGCCCCTGGCCATCCTGTAAGTGCTGTGTGATCGCACACAAGATGACCTGTTCCATAATCTTGCCTGGCACTGAGGTCAGGCTGACAGGCCTATAATTCCCTGGCTCATCCAACCGGCCCTTCTTGTGGATGGGCACCACGTTAGCCAGCTTCCAGTCCTCTGGGACCTCTCCAGTGAGCCAGGACTGCTGAAAAATGATGGAAAGTGGCCTGGATAGCTCATCCGCCAGCTCCCTTCCCTCAGCACCCTAGGATGGATCCCATCCGGTCCCATGGCCTTGTGGGGGTCCAAGCGGCTCAGTAGATCTCTGACTTCCTCTTGGAGCAGCGGGAAACTATGCAGCTCTCTGGGTCCTTCTGCCAGCTCTGCAGGCCAGCTGTCTGGAAGACATTCTGCCCTGCTAGTGAAAACTGAGGCAAAGAAGGTGTTAAGCACCTCTGCCTTTTCCTCATCCTTTGTTACAATATTCCCCTCCATGCCCACCAAGGAGTGGAGCTTCTCCTTGCCCTTCTTCTTGCTATTGATGTATTTATAGAAGGACTTTTTGTTGTCCTTCACAGCAGAGGCCAGTCTAAGTTCTAAATGGGTTTTGCCTCCCTAATTTTCTTCCTACAAGACCTAGCAACATCCCTAAACATTCTGTAGGTTGCCTCCCCTTTCTTCCAAAGATGATACACCCTCTTTTTTTCCCTTAGTTCCTTTAGAAGTTCATTACCCAACCAGGCTGGCCGTCTGCCCCAGCGGCTCATCTTTTGGCACACCAGCACAGCCTGTTCTTGCACCTTCAATAGTTCTTCCTTGAAGTAGGTCCAGCTCTCCTGGACCCCTTTGTTTTTAAGGGCTGATTCCCAAGGAACCTTCTGAATTAGTTCCTTGAGTAGCCTGAAGTCTGCCCTCCTGAAGTCCAGAGTGGAGGTCTTCTTGCTCACCCTCTTGGATTGGCTGCATACTGAAAACTCTATTATGTCGTGGTCACTGGTGTTCTTATCTTGTGTCTCAGCTGACAGCAACTATATTTCTTCAAGAAATATTTTCCCCATTTTACAGATGCAACCAGTACAGACACAGGGTGATGAAACCACAGACCCTCAGTAGTGTTTAGCCATCCAACCCCATTTGACAGCTGCTGATCCCAAGCAACTAATGATGAGCAACATGTAGGATGAAATGAACTGCTGAAGGTACCCTGATTGGACAGCAACAGGGGCAAGGGCAGAAGCACACACCATCTCAAACCACAAAACAACGTTATGTGCTTGTAAATACCCAAGTCACTCAAACAATATGTTTTTTACAACTATCTGAAGGAAGGTTGGAACAAGGAGAGAGCCAGCCTCTTCTCTCTGGTGGTAAGGGACAGGACTAGAGGAAATGGTTACAAGCTGCATGAGGGGAGGTTTAGGCTGGATATTAGGAAGTATTTCTTCATTTAAAGGGTTATCAAACATTGGAATGATCTGCCCAGGGTGGTGGTGAAGTCACCATCCCTGAAGGTATTTAAAAGGTATGTACACCTGGTGCTTAGGGACATGGTTTAGAGATGCCCTTGCAGTGCTGGGTTGAATGTTGGACTAGATGATCTTGAAAGTCTCTTTCAGCTAAAGATATTCTGTGATTCTAATTCTGTGGGAATGCCCTCACTGTCAGTGGTCTACATGGCCCAAAGAGGCTTGGCAACTCTCAGGACTAGCCTAATGGAGACCCTCTTTGCAATGGCCAGATGCTAACATTATGGCTTTATAAACTTGGCTGGTTATTCACAGTTCAAAATTCCTGTTATGATGTTGCATGAAGGCGAAATTTTTTTCTCCTGTGGGCATCAGGTAACAAATGTCTCTGCTGTTCTGTTGTGATGTTTGAAACTGGGGCAAGTAACTAAACTTTAAGCTGTCTTATGTTTAAAGGAGAAACAACTGATAAAGACACAGGCCGCACAGGCTCAGCAGAAAGGTAGATTTCTGTAGGATTTATTTCATTCTGACCAGATTTATTAAAGTCAGTGATAACAGTTTCAAATCCCTGAAGAAGCAGGAAACACAGAAACAAAATGAGGCTGAAGAAACTAAATATTAGAACAAACTTACACCATTAAAAAAAAAAAAAAAAACAAACAAAAAAATCACAAACTTTTATACATATATATATGTAAAGTTTAAATTCTGAACAGTTTTATGCTTTCTCCTCTATTCCCTTAAATTTATTGAGCAGCAATATAACCTGAACTAGCTGGGGAATTGTCACTTTGAGAGTAGAGCTGATTTACCAGAAGGAAGGTTTTGCATTCTTCACAGAATATCTGATGAGCTGGATTCCTTTTCTAACAATATCATACAGATTATTATCACAACCCATTTAAAAAAGAAAACAAACAAACAAACAAAATCCCCCCCAAAAAAAACTCCCAACAACCAAAAGAGAATCAAGGGCATTCCAAAAAAAGCAGCAGTTCTTGTGGAACAGATTTTGTGCAAATCAAGGGAATAAATATCTTCTCCAGGTTATTAATGTGCCTCAAAATCATTTTAACATTCAAATACATTGTGTTTTAAATTATTTCAGAGTGAAAACCAAACCAAACTAAAACAAAAGTGCAATACCAATATCCTCATAAGCATATTTTGGAAATTACTGGAAAGATGCCCACACAGCAAATGCACATTTTGTCCTAAATCCAGTTTGTGGCTTCCAGTGTGTGAAAACTCTTAAATATATCCATTTAAATGCTCAGTTATAATCAAAACAGATCAGTTTAATTCTCTTGAAAAGGGATGGGTTCATTTATTGAAAAGGAAGCAATATAAAAAAACAACATTTACACTGACAGAGAGAAAAAAAATGGTATAGTTTATATTGGCCAAAATCATAATATAGCTAATAAATATTCACAGTGTTCAATGTCTTGTTATATATATTTTTGTTATAAATATGTTGCATTTTAAGTCAAAAACACAATTCAGATCTTGTAAAGATGTCTCAGCTTTGCTTCACCAAACTCTAAAGTAGAAGTAATTTTAAAACTGAAGTTTTTTTTAATGTTAAAAATACTTACTGACAACAAACCAGTTTTTATTTTAATGCTAAATGCAGCTGTAGTATCTGCACATCTAGTTTTACATTCTCATTGAAATTCACAAATGTGATTTAAATTTTATCATTTATGGTGGAAAGGGTGCTGGTACAAAGCAAATAAAGGAGTGTCATTCCTTGTTCTCCTTTGCTGTATAATAGATGTTGCACTGTTTAGCTGTGATGCAATGCTAATATAGCACTAACACTGAAAATGTGCAGTCCATTTTATCCATTTAATCATTATTAATTTGCCAGGCTATATCTTTTATCCATTTTAAAGTGAATTAGCATTATTTCTGTGTATGAGCAAAGGTGAAAAACTACACCTGTCAACATTCTCTCCATATTATCCAATCAGATACATTAGTGCAACTATTTTGCTAGAAAGCCATCTAGCACTACAGCAATTTCTTTTTATTTAGAGGAACAGCGACTGTGTTGTGTTTTGATTTGCCCTTCGCATTCCTCTTATCAAGATGTGTCTGTGTAACATAATGGAAAAAAAAAAGATGAAGAATATTTTTAAATTAAGACATTTTGTCCTTTTGCAAAATAGGAGTGTGAAAAGTACAAGGAAAATTGCAGTCTAAGCCAATGTTTATTTTTCTCCTCAAGAGGTATCATTGAAAATGGTACGCATGCTGGCATGAGTGCTGCAGATGCCCTGCATCCCACTTGTGTTTGCCAACAGGAATCAACAAATCCCATCTTACACTCAGCAGAAGCTCACTGCTTTCTGTGAGGAGATGAGTACAGTTTTGCACTGCTGAGTCAAAGATATTATAACATTTTTGCTATGAGCTAACTCATGGGGGTTTGGGTTTTTGGAAGAGATCTGGTGAATTTTGTTCTTTCCCTGGCTGGAGGAGAAGCCTGGGGCTAATTTTGTAACAGTGATTGCAATGATCCACCTTCAGCCCTATGGACATAAAAATTACCTTCTCTTACATCCCCCCGCCCCTTCCATCCTCTGGATATAAGTACTCCTTGATGTTACACCTGAAAAATAAAAAAGAAGAGTTTGGCCTCCTATAGGCACAGATGATTTTGTAAAAGTTCTTTCTTCAGAAGCTATAATTTTCCAGAGCTAAAGAAAAAAAAGTAGCTCCTTGAGGCTAGCAGCAACCCTTCACATGCAAATTTCAGGCAGAAAGCCAACAATACTTGAGAGTCTTTTAATGAGATACTCAGCATGATTTCAGAATCTCCATGGTCAGGGGCAGGCAGTTTGTCACTTTAGGAGGCATTTTGAGTTTGTTTTTTTTCACACCCAGAGATTGATATGATGGAGATGAGAAGCTGGACCATGAAATAAAAATGAAATCTTGAAAAAAAGGTATTAGACATTTACTGCTACTGTGTTGGAATCTGACTCTTTGATACAAAGTCACACCTTTGAAATGCCTCATTTACTTGCAGAATTATTCTGAGATTTAACTGCAAATGACACACCATAATAGCTGTTAGGGAATTCCTTATGGGCCAGCTTGAGACTTCAGGCACATCTTAGGACAAAGGGATGAGCAAAACCTGAATGAACCCTTAAGTAACCCATGAAGGCATTAATTTTTCAAGATAAATAACAATTCTCCTGCCGCAGCTTCCATTCTTAGTGGGTTTGTGAGATACAGTTTGTGTATATGACACTGTGGCTGCTTTTATCTGGCTTCACTCTGAGAAGTTAGGAGTCAGCAGGGGATGGCTTGCTTTGTTTTCTTGCAGCAATCTGCTCTAGGGAATTATGAAAGAGCTGTTGTGGAGTTAGTGTTCTTCCTGCATTTCTGGACCACTCAGGCAGCAGGAGCAAATGGATTAAGAGAGTACTGATTTATTTTATTTTCCACCCTCAGAGGGGAAAGTAAATACATACAGTATCCTGAACTGCTGAAACACAAGGCTTGTGAAGTTATTTTGTTTTTCATGACAGGTCTTTTACATTATAATTAAAATTATTGGCCTACACTGGAATTTTGTAAAGAGGAAGAAGTTCTTGATACAAAAGTCTCTCTCTATATATATATATACATTGATCTATTGATACCTTGATATAGCTAAAAGTCTATACATATATCTACATTGAAATGTATAGAACTTTCAGAAATGTCAATTAATTTTAATGATTTCTAATTGTTAATCAATCTACAATTAAAATAAGCCTTCTGAAGTTTTTATGCCACTTATGCTGTTCCTGATGTTTTGGACTGAATTGATTCTGTAGCTTTATTGATAGTCTTGGAACTTTCAATTATCAATTTATTTTTATTTTTTTTATTTATTAGTTCTTCTGTGACAGAGGTATTAAAGGCATCTGTAACTAAGGTGACTGAATAATCCTACAGTGTCATTGCTGGGTAGCAAAAGGCTAAAATGAGTGGGGGTTTAATTCATCTGAAGATTTCAAATGTAAGGGAAATGCTTTGACTCAGTTACACAATATGAATGCACATTGTAATTTCTGCAAATAACTTCAGTAGCTTTTATTTATGTTAATATTTCAGAACAAAAGGAAGTTCATATGCTACAAACTTATTAATATAAAGCAGAATATGAATAGTGTAGAACATTGTGCAAATCATTAAACTAAGTTTGTGTTTTGCACCACACAAATGCATGAAAACAGAAGGAAAGCAGGGTGCAGCGTGTATTTTCCTGCACTCTTTGCTGACTCCCTATCCATCAGCAGGAGCTAAAACATGCCCCACCCCCTGCAGACCCTACAAAGAAGTTGGAGTGCATGAGCTGGGGTGTGTGAGTGGGAATGGTGTGTCAGAAAGGGCTGGCAGGAGGAAATGTGTGCATCCAGGGTGAGTGCCTGGAAGCCAGCACTGAGACCACAGTGCCTACCTGCCTGTATGTGCACCTTGATTTTTCAGAAAGCTATGCACACTTTCAATTAATGTCAGAGTCAAAGTCTGCAACTAACTATATGAGAGAAATCAGCTTTAAAATTGAATATGCTTCCCCCCCCCAAAGTCTTAGAGTCTGAATAGATAAAAGAAACAACTGGGGAGGAATAGTGGAAATGAAAGCTCCGGCACAGAAGAGAGATCTGTACTAAGGATGGAAAATGTTGAAGTCAGCAAATCCCCATTACACAAACCCTAGTCACATATCTTAAAGGCAGGACTGCTTTCTCTCTCTTCTTCTTTGTCCTTAAATGAGTATAGATTCTGAAACCCAGAAGAATCTATATAGACTTTATTGCTATGTTTGCCCAGCCCTAGCCAACATAAGAATCAATCCTGATCTAGAGATTATTTTCTATATGAGTAAAACTAAACATATTTGCTGTAAAACATCTTAGTCTTAGGCATTACCCTGGAACAAAGGAAAAATCCTAGTAGAAGTATGCAGGAAATAGCATAATAGAATCATTTAGATTGGAAAAGACCTGTAAGATCATTAAGTCCAGCTGTAAACTAAACACTGTAAACCACTGAACCATGTTCCTAAGTGCAACATTTACACTTGTTTTAAATACAGCCATGGATGGTGACTCTGTTACTTCCTTGGACAAGCTGTTCCAGTGTTTGAAAACACTTTCAGTGAAGAGATTTTTCCTAAGATCTTGTCCAAACCACCCCTGGTGCAGCTTGAGGGCATTTCATCCGGTCCTATCACTTGTTACTTGGGAAAAGAGACAGACTCACCTTGTTACAACCTCCTGTCAGATATTGTTTTAAAGTAAGAAGGTCTCTCTAAGCCTCCTTTTCTCGAGGCTAAACAACCTCAGTTCTCTGAGCATCTTCTCATGAGACATGAGGCTCTAATTCTGGGTTCCATTCATTTTGCAGGGGTAGTCCTGCAGCATCACTGCAATTAAGGCTTTTACACAGCCTTCTCAGAGTGTTATGTCACCACAGCTCCTGCGCATCTCTTGCTTGACTTAGACAGTGGTCAGTGTTCAAGAGGGGATTGGACATGGCACTTGGTGCCATGGTCTAGTCATGGGGTCTGTGGTGACAGGTTGGACTCGATGATCTTCGAGGTCTCTTCCAACCGTAGCGATACTGTGATACTGTGTGATACTGTAAGTATCAGCTAGACAAAGTGCAACTATCTAAGAATTTATTTTATTATTCTGAACAAATAAATAAGGTTTCTTTTGCAGCATGAATTATTTAATACAGCCTCAAAGAAACAAAATTCCTTGATTTTTTGGCAGTGTAAATTTTAAATATCAAAGCAGTGCCTCATACTGAGCCCAGGAAAAAAAAAAAAATAAAAGAAAGGAAAGGAAAGGACATCAGCTACTATGACTTTCTGAAAACAAAGAAATGGCTTTGTTTTCAGAGTTTCTTTCAGGGTCATATCAAGTGATTGTACTAATAATACAAAGCACAAACAATTTGATTTAGGTGAGAAACTACATCGCAACTTGTACCACTTTGGAGTCAGACTTTAAAACCTATGCCTAAAACAGTGTTAATGTTGATGTTCTTTGATTTGCACATGACCTTTAATATTTCTGTGCTAGTCTCCCAGGGCCAAGTCTTTAAAAAAGCAGTTGTCTGCAGCGTGATTTCTAAATCTATATTTATGTCTCAGAATTGACAGTTTGATTTTACAAAAGCCTTGAGCATCAAGCAGTTCCCATTGATTTCATAATGGAGTTGAACAGTACAAAATCAATACACTTAGGTGCCTAAATACTGTCCAGCATCAGGGCCCTGGTGGCTCTGGTAGCGCTGTATCACGGTGAGCAGTTGTTTTGACTTGTCAATACACAGTGTATGTGAGATTTCATTGCTATTGTAGACTAATCCTGTGATTTCAGTTACAACTAATTCTTCATTTTGATACTGAAAATGTTTTTGTACTTGAACTACTTACACAACTGCCCCTGAAAGTGTTAGTTCACCTTTTTATTCAAGAGTCAAGGACAAGTTAAAGTAACTTGAATAATCATTAAAACATACAGGTTGAAAGGGATATTTAAAGGTCAGCTGTCCAATCCCCTCTGCCATCAACAGAGACATCTATCCCTAGATCAAAGCTCTGTCTAACCTGATCTTGAACACTTCCAGGGAGAGGACATCCACAAAATTTTTGGGAAACATTTTCCAGTGTGTGTCACCACCTTAACAACAAATTTCTTCCTAACATCCCATTTAAATCTGCCCTCCTTCATGTCCTGTCACTACAGGCCCTGGTAAAACATCTTACTCCATCTTGAGCCTTTTTCTTTGGCACAAAATTCTTTCATCTTATGAAGTAATTTTCCTGAAAGCAAGGTAAGGCTGTTCTGAATATAGTGCATTAATTCTGAATAAAAGGTTAAGAAGTAACTATTGGGTCAAAGAAACTACTGCAACGCTTTTGCATTTGCTAGTCTGATTATCTTACCGATTTCTCCTCCTATCTCTTGCACACCATAGCAGTATCCCTGTTTAGAAGGTGGTGGTGAAAATGTGAAGTCATAAATTAGTTTTTAGATTATAAGAATTTTTTAGGAGCCTGCAAAAAGCATAACCCCCGGGATCACCAGATTTTAGAAACACTTGCAAGGCTCAACTTTGAAAGGATCCTTCAGCACTTGGCTCTAGTTGAAATTGGTTGTAATTTCCAAATATTTTTAATTGGCACCTTTCTGGACTTCAACTTAAATGATCATGTAAAAAGTGCTTCTTCAATACTCACTCAAATTTAGGGGTTTGCAAAACTAGTGGGTTTTGGGTGAAAAAGAACAATGTTCATTAGGAGCTTACACAAACAACCTGTTTATTAAACCCCCACAAGCATGACTCAGATCTGTATTTCCCATCATATTGTCACCCTTATTTTTATTATTTTTTTTCCAGGGGACATAACATCCTTTGAGACTTTGATATTGGTCCATTCTTTGAGGACACAAATGCAAGGTAACTTCTTAAATAATGCAACTTGTGCAATCTCCCAGTCAAATAGCAAATTAATCAGTCTCTGAATCCTTGTTCTTTTGAAGACTTGTGCATTTTTAAAGAAGATGGAGTAATTGTTTAGTGACTTGATGCCATTGATTTTCTTTATGTATGGTGTTGACTGGGTCTGTGTCAGGTCACCTGGGAGAGATAGCCTTTGCATAGCTAAATAAAATGGGAAAGTACCACTTCTTATTCTATATTCTCAAGGAAAGCTCCAGTCCTTGAAACAAGTTTTCTGTGACCTTTTAGTTGAAGCAACTTTCCCTTCTTATCCATTTGAGAAGATGAGACAAATGCAATGCTGCATAGGCATGAAACAGAGGTCTGGATTTTACATGCCAATAGTTTCCCCACGTCAAGAGTTAGGGCTGGGCTGGCCACTAAAGGAATGACAGATGCTCTCAATTAAACCCTCCTCCTTCCCAAAGGGAAGAATATGGAAATAAAGGAGACAAACTTGCAGACTAGAAAAGTAAAAATGCTTTAATGGAAATAATAACAATTAAATATATACAAAACCAACACTGAATTCAACCTTTCTGGTGGTAGTTTGTCACTGTCACCATCCATGCTATGGATTGAGAATGAAGATAGGATAGAGAGAGTCCTCCTTGGATGTTAGTCATTATAGCACAGAAAGAGTTAAAACTTGGCCCTCGTGATACCCCATCTTTATACCAAATGTGGTACACATGGAATGGAATACCTTGTTGGTCAGTTGAAGGTCACCTGAAATTCTTCTTGCAGGTGCAGACTTTTACGTTGCAGATTCAGTGAAGCAAGCAAAATTTAGCAATGACCTGGGCCAGCACACCAATCCTTGGTGCTAGCTAAAAACATTGAGTGTTGTCAGCAAAAACATGGTGTTAATTTCAGAAAGTACTCACAGAAACTGAGCTGAAAAGTAAAAGTCTCTGAACAGAATGTGTTCTGTTAGAACTCAAATCTGAACACATAGTTAAGAAATGATGATCAGGAGAAAAAGTTCAAAACAATAGAGAAGTAATATAATTTGTTAAATGTGTGTTTCTTCATTAGAATCATAGAATCAAAAAAGTTGGAAAAGACCTCTGAGATCATCAAGTCCGACCTATGACCTAACACCTCATAACTAACTAAACCATGGCTTCAAGTGCCACGTCCAATTCTTTTTGAACACCTCCAGGGATGGTGACTCCACCACCTCCCCGGGCAGCACATTCAAAGGGCCAATTACTCCTTCTGGGAAGAACTTTCTCCTCACCTCGAGCCTAAACTTCCCCTGGTGCAGCTTGAGACTGTGTCCCTCGTTCTGGTGCTGGTTGCTAGAGAGAAGAGGCCAACCCCTTCCTGGCCACAACCACCCTTCAGGTAGTTGTGGAGAGCAATGAGGTCTCCCCTGAGCCTCCTCTCCTCCTAAACAATCCCAGCTCCCTCAGCCTCTCCTCATAGGGCTTGTGCTCAAGGCCTCTCCCCAGCCTTTTTGCCCTTCTCTGGACACATTCAAGTGTCTCGATGTCCTTAAACTGAGGGGCCCAGAACTGGACACAGGACTCAAGGTGCGGCCTAACCAAAGCAGAGTACAGGGGCACAATGACCTCCCTGCTCCTGCTGGCCATGCTATTCCTGATGCGGATGTCGTTGGCCTTCTTGGCCACCTGTGCACACTGCTGGCTCATGTTCAGCTGGTTGTCAATCAGCACCCCCAGGTCCCTTTTTGCCTGGCCGCTCTCCAGCCACTCTGACCCCAGCCTGTAGTTCTGCATGGGGTTGTTACGGCCAAAGTGCAGCACCCGGCACTTGGATTTGTTGAATGGCATCATGTTGGACTCTGCCCATCTGCACAGCCTAAAACGGTCACACCTGGCAAGGTCGCTCTGGAGATCCCTCCTACCCTCTAACAGATCAACTCCTGCTCCCTGTCTGCAGACTTACTAATGGTGGACTCAATCCCCTCATCCAGATCATCAATAAAGACATTGAATAGGATTGGGCCCAACACTGATCCCTGGGGCACACCACTAGTGACTGGCTGCCAGCTGGATGCGGCACCATTCACCACCACTCTCTGGGCTCGGCCCTCCAGCGAGTTCCTAACCCAGTGCAGAGTGCTGCTGTCCAGGACACAAGCTGACAGCTCAGTCAGGAGTTTGCTGTGGGAGATGGTGTCAAAGGCCTTGCTGAAGTCCAGGTAGACTACATCCACAGCCTGCCCCACATCCACCAGGCAGTCATCTGATCATAGAAAGGAGATCAGGTTGGTGAGGCAGGATCTGCCCTTCCTAAATCCATGTTGGCTGGGCCTGATCCCTTGGCCATCCTTCAGGTATGCTGTAACTGCCCTCAAGATGATCTGCTCCATAATTTTCCCTGGCACTGGGGTCAGGCTGACTGGCCTGGAGTTTGCAGGTTCCTCCATCCAGCGCTTCTTGTGGATGGGCATCACACTGGACAGTTTCCAGTCATATGGGACCTCTCCCAGCCAGGAGTCAGGACTGATGGTAAATGATTGAGAGTGGCTTGGCCAGCTCATCTGACAGCTCTCTCAGTACCCTAAGATGGATCCCATCTCGTCCCATGGACTTGTGAGTATCCAAGTGGCTCAGCAAGTCCCTAACTACTTCCTCATGGATTTCAGTGGGATTATACTGCCCCCTGACCCCACCTACCAGTTCAGGAGGCCACTTGTCCTGAACTCCTCCTGACCTACTGTTGAAAATGGAGGAAAAGAAGGTATTTAGAACCTCAGCCTTTTCCTCATCTTTAGTTACAATGTTCCCCTCCACATCCAAAACGGAGTGGAGGTTCTTCTTGCTCTCTTTTTAGCATTCATATATTTATAAAAATGCTTTTTATTGTCCTTCACAGAAGTGGCCAGTTTAAGTTCTAACTGGGATTTTACTTTAATTTTTCTCCTACATGATCTAACAACATCCTTAAATGTATCTCGAGTTGCCTTCCCCCCTTTCCAAAGGTGATACAGCCTATTTTTTCCCCTTACTTCCTTCAGGAGCTGCTTGCTCATCCAGGCCGATCATCTTCCCTGGTGACTCATCTCTCGGCACATGGGCACAGCCTGTTCCTGTGCCTTCAAGAGTTCCTGCTTGAAGTAGATCCAACTGTCCTGGACACCTTTGTTTTTAAGGGCTGCTACCCAGAGTACTCTCCAAATTAGTTGCTTAAATAAGCTCAAGTCTGCCTTCCAGAAGTCCATAGTAAGGGTTCTGTTATTGCTCCTCCTTCTTTCCCTGCATTTTAAAAACTCCACTATCTCATGGTTCCTGCACCTTAGACAGCCTCCTACCATCCCATCTCCCACCAGCCCTTCTCTATTTGAGAACAGCACATCAAACAGGGCCTGACCCCTGGTAAGCTCATGTAACAGCTGCATCAGGAAGCTGTCCTCCATGCAACCTAAAAGCCTTCTGGACTGCCCCCTCTCTTCTGAGTTAAGTTCCCAGCAGATGTCTGGCAGGTTAAAGTCACCCACAAGGACATGGCACTTGGTGCCATGGTCTAGTCGTGAGGTCTGTGGTTACAGGTTGGACTCGATGATCTCCGAGGTCTTTTCCAACCTTAGTAATACTGTGATACTGTGATACTGTGACAAGATCTTATGATCTTGAGACAGCCTCCAAGTGCTTACAGAATAATTCATCAACCTCTTCATCCTGGTTGGGTGGTCTATAACCGTTTTGTTAGCCTTCCCTCTGTTTTTAACCCACAGGCACTCAATCCTTTCATCCTCAGCCTCAAGTTCTGTGGCATCATGAGATTCCCTAATATACAGGGGGCCCCCTTCTCCTCCTCTCCCTTACCTGTCTTGCCTAAAGAGCTTGTAACCATTAAGAACATCAGAAATAGAAATGCAAAGAAATACAGTCATTTTAAAGTGTGTCGTAGTTTGCAAGATCTTATAAAATTTTGGGCAAGATATAGAAATGCCATAATATATTCATCATGTTTAACCAAAATGCAGATTTAACCTACCAAGCTTCCCTAAGAGAGTGCTTGCTATTTTGAAGTCATTTTAATTTTGGGAATGACACAAAAGTATTTCTAAATTATACGGAAAAGCTTCTTCCTTCCATTCCAGAGTACTGAAAATATATCTGTTCAGTCTCACTTCAGATTTTACTTCCAAGTTGTGCAGGGTTTTTTTTTGTCTCTGTATGTTTGGGGTTTTTTAAACTTCTGCTCTTCTTGTGTCTGGATTTCCCCTCCCAACCTTTACCTTTTCTCCTTTGTAATTTTCATCTATCCTTGTAATTGAGATTTTTTCTCTTCTCCAAGACCTCTGTCTCACTCAATTTCATTGAAATGAGGTCCACAATTTTTGTGGTTTACGCTAGCTGTGAAGTTTTAAGAAGATATCACACACTTGTCAGTTTATGGTGACTAAGCAAATTTCTTCAGAGGAAAATGAGACTTTTAAAGGTTTGTTGGCTGGCAGTGCATTTTAGCTATCTGCCACAGCAAATTCTCTTTCGTAGTTTTAACTATGTGATGAGACTCTGTGAGCTGCTACACAGTTCATCAGACAGAAAGAAATTGAGTTTTTCTAGAAAGGTGTCTCAGAAAACAGGACAATTCCATCTTTGTGACAATTTCCCTTTAAATGTAGTTATTGGAATACACTGTTACTTATTTATCTGTCTCCATAAATATGCCCATTAAAATCTTATCAAAATCATTCCTAGATAAGAGCAAAGGAACATTGTTCAAATATTGTTACAGGACTCGGGAATAGCTGAAAGGTAATTTGAAACCAAGGAAGGATTTGATTCATTGACCAGTGATCCCTCCTATAAAAGCAAAGATCAAACTCTTTAGAAAGCTGATAAACATCTCACATACTTCTTGTGTTCACTCTAATAATAGCTTTGGGATGCATAATAACTACTTTTCATTCCTATCAGTGGGGTCAAATGGGAGGAAAAGGTAAGAAGATAACAAGCTTGGGCCTTATGAAGAAAGCACTAATACATCTGCCAGCAATAAGTTAAATTTCTTGTTTTAATGAGAAAAGAACTGTTGTTTTTAAATACCACCTTGTTTTGGTGGAGCAGTCATCTACAGTGAAAGGAAAGATAGGGTCTGTGTTTGAGCTCTTATCCATATACTATTTTCACATCTGTGAAGTTCACTGAGTATGCATAATATCATTTACTATACTGGAGTGTAAATAACTGTGGAAGTTCCTTGACCTGCAGATCCAGGTGACAAACAGCAGTGGAAACCTCTTAGATTACCCCAGTACATAAAGCAAAAAGGCTGAGCTGGACCACTGTCTGAAAATTGGCACTCAAGCTCTGGTACATGGCAAAGAAGCTTTGAGATTTCCCACTTGAAATAATGCTAAGTACACTGGTGACATTTGTTAACTGTCAGTGATGGTATAACAGTTCCTGGTGATTATGTCTTTATCCAGGAAATTAGTTCCTGGTAAGTCTGGGGATCAGGAGGGTGAAGGAGGAAAGCTATATGCAAAGTGCATATAGCTGCAGAGCAGCCCTGTGGAAAGAGACCTGGAGCTCTGAGTTCATCACAGATTGAATATGAGTCAACAGTGTGCTCTGGCAGCCAAAAGGGCCACCTGTGTCCTGGAATGCATCAAGCACAACAGAGCTAGCCAGTCAAGATGGTGATTGTCCCACTCTACACTGCACTGGCATAACCCCACCTTGAATGCTATGCGTGATTTGGGGTGTTTCAATATAAGGACATCAAATGGTTAGTGTGCCCAACCAATAATCCTACTCTACCAGGTTCACCTCTAAAGCATATCCCCAAGCACCACACCCAAACAACCTTAAAATACATCCAGGGTTGGTGACTCAACCACCTCACTGGGCAGCCCATTCTAATATCTGACTAGTTTTTCCATGAAAAGAATTTTCCTAATGTCCAGCCTAAACCTACCCAGACACAGCTTGCTTGTAGACCAACACTTAAGACCCTTCCAATTGTATTACACTTGCATTATACTTTAATCTACATGCAGTCCCTTGACTGGTAAGAGAATATTCCTTACCTAAACTATTTCTTTAGGATGTCACATGACAAAACATGTTAAAACAAATAATAGTGTCTACACAGTAAATCAAAACCAAATTACCTAAATTATATCTTTCCCATTGGAAGACTTGCTTCCATCTCCGTCCTCTTACCAGTATGACTTTTTAAAAACACCTTCACCAGTTAATCACACCAGAACACTAACTGCCAAATGGTGACATATCAGTCTGAGGAGACACACTGATAGAAGAGGCATAGAGTAAGTTCATGGACCAATGAAGTTTCCAGATGTTCAATAGGTTCCTGTGGTACCTGCAGTCTGAGACACATGAGACAGATGAGAGGAGGGTGAAGAACCAACATTCACTTACTCAGCCAAAGTACCTTTAGGTACCAACACCAAAGATGGACAACTGACATAAATACCTCGCTCATTAAAGAACAACACTCATTAAAGAACTGGTATTACTGCTCAAATTAATTTTCTTCTTACAGAGTGAGAAAAAAATATTAAACCAAAACCATGATAAATGGAGAAAAGGCCATTGAGTAAGATGCAAAGCTTACTGTGGTATAAAATGTCAAGCCACCGAAAATTTTCTAACATATAACAACAAAAATGGAAGTGTAACAAAATTCTCAATTCTCTCTCTCTCTTTTTTTCTTTTATTTTTTTTAAGCCATTGTAAGGCATGTGATGATTGAAAAGGCAAACCAATTTTTTTCACCACTTTAGGCAAAGAGAAGAAAACAGTCTTCTAAGTTAAGCTGACCAAGAGAAGCTACCTCATGAAAGTGAAGCAGTGCCTTTATAACATATTTTTGAGCTATGTTCAAGCAGTATTTCATATTCCCAAGTTCTCCTAAGTGCAGTCAGAGTGCATTCTACTCGTGAAAGAACTAAATATATTGCAATATGAAAACTGTTTTTTGTTTATTATAAATCAAGATCCATAGCATTTGGTCCCAGTAAATGACTTTGTCACAAACTGCTGGCAGATTGACTATTTATATAAATTCATTCAGACATGTCAGAAATAGTTTTGAAAGATCATTCTGACATCACTTAAAAATAAACCTCAAAGATTGTGCTCAGTTGTTACGTGTATTATTCTCCTGTATCAGCCCTTAGAAGATATGGAACATATGAACATGAAGAATGTGAAAAAAGAGACTAAGAAAACTGCTTTGCTTAATTTAGTCTCATCTTTTTAAAAGTTATGATGCATGTGGGAAAAAATCATTGTTTTACACTTCTGAAAGCTTAACACAAAGCATTTAAGGAAATTATATTGACACCTAATTCCAGTCATGTGTCAATGCCTAGTTAAATCAATATTTAATTACAAAATCAGCTTGGGAATTTGGTAGAGATATCTGAGTTGATTTTGTTTGGAAAAACTTAGAATCACCTCCTGCACAATATTTTGCAAATGCAATGCCATTTAGTGAAAAGTTGCATGGTTATGCATCCAGTTCTGAGGAAGGGGCAAACAATTCCCATCAAAACTACTGCTGAATTCTCCATTTCTCATGTTTCTAATCCACTTTTCCAATGTATGATAACCGAGGTGAAAATATCAAGTGATCACAAACTACTTATGAATAGACAGTTAAGGAGAGAGAATCAAAATTAAACCATGCAAAAAAGTTTATATACTTTAACTGCATTGTTACATATATTGAAGGAAAACCACCTGTCAGTTAACAGGAAAACAACATATCAATTAACAAAGAACTGCCTCATACAAAGAGTAAAGTGCTACACTTCCAAATTCCTTCTCTTTCCTCACATAACATTCCACTGCTTGCAAAAGTGAACCTGATAAGTAGATCTAAGTGTCTTACGTGACAGCTCAGTATAGATTACTAACATTTAACTATTTCTATACATGAGGTGAAGCATTTCTCCCAAGATCACTAAAGACTGAAGTGTCTCAGTGCATCACATCTACAGAAAAACTTTTCTTAAATAATGATGCACTGTGAATATTTAGTAGTTGCTTTGTTAATGTGTCTTTATTAAGCCACACTTTCATCTCAGGATCAAACAGGATTTAGTGCACACCTAAGACGACAGCTTCCTATTTATCCTGCTGACACAATGATTGTGAAGAGATTGCTTGGTGAGACTCAAATGTTAGTGTAAGCACAATTGCCACCTTGAGCAAGATACTGGACTCCTTGTCATCACCTCTGGCAAAACTTCCCACAATTCTGCCACTCTGCTCTGCCCTGGTAAGACTGCACCTGGAGTACTGCATCCAGCTCCGGTGCCCTCAACACAGGAAGGACCTGGAGTGGGTCCGGAGGAGGGCTATGAAAATGATCAAGGGGCTGGAACACCTCTGCTACGAGGACAGGCTGAGGGGAGCTGGAGCTGTTCATCCTGAGAAGAGCAGGCTCTGGGGAGATATAATTATAACGACCTTCCAGTACCTGAAGGAAGCCTAAAAGAAGGCTGGAGAGGGACAGTTTATGAAAGCCTGTAGTGACAGGGCAAGGGGAAATGGTTTGAAATTAGAAAAGAATAGTTTTAGATTGGACATTAGGAAGAAGTTCTTTACCATGAGAGTGGTTGAGCACCAGAACAGTTTGCACAGGGAAGTGGTTGAGGTACCCATCCCTGCAGATACTCAGAGCGAGGCTCGATGGGGCTCTGGGCAACCTGATTTGGTAGAGGATATCCCTTCTCACTGCAGGGGGGTTGGACTACGTGACCTTTTGAGGCCCTATCCAACCTGGGTGATTCTGTGATTCATGAATCATAATACAATTAAGTCACAATGAAAGGTGATATTGTTCTAGACATTAAGAATTGATAATTTCCCATAATACAACCCTTGAAATAGCTCTGTTTCCACAGTGTCTGTTGAGAAAGGTTTCTCAAACAGATTTTCAGTCTATGAACTATATATATATTTTTTTTTAATGGCAGTTCTGTGCTTGCTACATTTCAGCTATGTTGGATAGTTAATAGAAGGTGTATTTTCCTGCTGTGGTTTAATTTTTTAATTTCTTTTGTTTTCATATTACAAGTTAGAAGAAGTATTCAGGAAATGTATTCTGAATCCTGGTAGGAAAAAAATAATGAGGAAACCATAGTTCCCCTTGCTTGATTCTATTTATTTACTGCCTTCCCCGTGATTAGAGGTAAAGATAGAATTTCTGAGTATTTATGAATCACTTTTTTTTCCATAAGAACATGAAATGTAAGGATAGGAATCCCCTGAAAATATTTTCTTCATCCCCTAAGATGCTTTTCCTAGCTAGAGATTGTGAAGCCTGAGTTGACCTGAGTCTTCTGCATTAATACTGTATGTTAGCTTCTTACAAGAGGATATAAATACCCAGAACTAGGCTAATTCCATCTATTTTTTATACACATGGGAAATTGGAAGCATAATCTCATTTCCTTACAGCGTTCCTCTCACTTTAATTTCAACACATTGCTTTTATTTTCAATAGCAGCAGAAAGAGCATCTGCTGCTCTAGTTGTTCAATCTAGCCTCAGATGTGAGGTAAAGCAAGGATATTAAAAGGTAAGAGTTAATTTTCTTTTATTCTCATGCCCACCTGGGGGACGTTATGTGACTAACATGCTCTGGAATGGAGCATGAAGATGGCTGACTGAGTCTGATGTTACTTTTCCTTTTTTGCCTTCCTTTTTTAAAAAATTCATTAAAGAAAACCATGCTGTCACGCAAGCTACCCAAGAACCTCAAGTATCCTTTTCTCATCATGCTACTTAGTTCAAGAAGGCCCAGTTGCAACTTGTGGGTGTATTTCCATAATTAGAGCACATCTGTTTCGAACATTTGAATGGTTATACTTCCTGGAGAATGGGACAATCGGGAAGTTTTAAAAGTGATGAGGTTCTAAATCTGGAACTAAGCAACAGCGCTGTGGAAAACAACTGGAGATTGGCAAATAGGCACTGCAAGAACTGCAAGAACTGTTTTCACATATGATTTTGTATTGAGGAGGGACTATAAACACTAGTGACTATAAACAGGAGTGAAATGCAGGTATAGACCCAAGTGTATTTTCAGCTGCTTGGGAAAAGGATCAATGTGATTCATCGTAACTGCAGCCATGCGTAATTTCATGTCACAGTGACTTTGGGAAGAAAATAACTGCTATGAGGAATTTAAAATAAATCAGTAAATTAAAAAATCATTACTGAGTCTCAGAACTCAATAGACTAAATCTCTACAGCCCCAGATCATGACAGTATTATGATAGGAGTGGTGTCAGGGTGGATTTGGTGCATTTAGTCAGATGCTCATTCTCTGACAGAGATCACTATTTCTGCATTTCAGTCAAAGACACGTGAAGCCTGATATGGTCAAGTCTCAGATGTCAGGAACCTATTTCACTTGCTCTTTAAGCTCTGAGGGTTGCCTCCAGTCCTGAACTCTCAGGGCTGTTAGTCAATTCCTTTCATTATCATGTCATCTGACTCATGATTGCTATCTTTAAGCACAAGTTTTGCTCTTCTATGACAAAGTCTTTCTTTCCTTTGGTTCCCAGTAATTCTACTGTTATAAATGTACCCTGGTGTCAGACGTTCTTCTGCCAGTGAGTCTGACACTGTCTTCAGGGACTTGGACATCACCATAAGCAATTAAGTTACAAGAATTCATTCTGGCTGTCTCTCACCTAGGAATGTTCCAGGATATGCAAAATTAACATATCAAGTCTGGTACATGTCACAAAATTTCAGATTTGATATATGCCATTCAGTGATCTCCAAAACACTAGGATTTTTCCAGGGAGGATGTGGAAAAAGAAATCAAGTAACAGTCATATGTGTCTTCAGTAAAACATTATTTCTTGCAGTATCTTTTTGTATGGGTTACATGCACTGGGGGCTGAAGGGGCTGAAAATTGTTGTGCATATCTTAGCAAAAATTTTAATCCCAGGCCTTAAAGCTTCCAGTCTTAATACACCTTGAACAAGAACTACAAGGATTTGAGAAAAGTGTGCTTGAGAGTTTCACACGTTTTTCTGAGCTGGTAAAACTTTTCCAAATTAGGTCTTCTTAGTCTTCCTGGGAAACTAAAGTTGTATTATCCTTCAGATGACAGTTTTCCAAGACCTGAATAAATAGAGTAAAATATTCTTACCATAAGAATGACAAATAAGAATCAGCTATTCCTGAAATCAGACTGGGGGGGATGGAAATCAACAAAGTTGCATAACATAAATGTCAGATTTCACATTTAGGATTTTGTTTTTTTAACAATAGAATTGTCTAAAACTAGAATAGAATTCCTAGAGATGTGGTTAATGCTCCATGTCTATCAGTGTTTAAGAGGTATTTGAACAATGTCCTTAGTGACAGTCTCTGGGCTCAGCCCTCCAGCCAGTTCCTAACCCAACGCAGTGTGCTCCTGTCCAAGCCATGGGCTGCCAGCTTGGCCAGGAGTTTGCTGTGGGGGACAGTGTCAAAGGCCTTGCTGAGGTCCAGGTAGACCACATCCACAGGCCTCCCCACATCCACCAGGCGGGTCACCTGATCATAGAAGGAGATCAGGTTGGTCAGGCAGGACCTGCCCCTCCTAAATCCATGCTGGCTAGGCCTGAGCCCCTGGCCATCCTGTAAGTGCTGTGTGATCGCACACAAGATGACCTGTTCCATAATCTTGCCTGGCACTGAGGTCAGGCTGACAGGCCTATAATTCCCTGGCTCATCCAACCGGCCCTTCTTGTGGATGGGCACCACGTTAGCCAGCTTCCAGTCCTCTGGGACCTCTCCAGTGAGCCAGGACTGCTGAAAAATGATGGAAAGTGGCCTGGATAGCTCATCCGCCAGCTCCCTTCCCTCAGCACCCTAGGATGGATCCCATCCGGTCCCATGGCCTTGTGGGGGTCCAAGCGGCTCAGTAGATCTCTGACTTCCTCTTGGAGCAGCGGGAAACTATGCAGCTCTCTGGGTCCTTCTGCCAGCTCTGCAGGCCAGCTGTCTGGAAGACATTCTGCCCTGCTAGTGAAAACTGAGGCAAAGAAGGTGTTAAGCACCTCTGCCTTTTCCTCATCCTTTGTTACAATATTCCCCTCCATGCCCACCAAGGAGTGGAGCTTCTCCTTGCCCTTCTTCTTGCTATTGATGTATTTATAGAAGGACTTTTGTTGTCCTTCACAGCAGAGGCCAGTCTAAGTTCTAAATGGGTTTTGCCTCCCTAATTTTCTTCCTACAAGACCTAGCAACATCCCTAAACATTCTGTAGGTTGCCTCCCCTTTCTTCCAAAGATGATACACCCTCTTTTTTTCCCTTAGTTCCTTTAGAAGTTCATTACCCAACCAGGCTGGCCGTCTGCCCCAGCGGCTCATCTTTTGGCACACCAGCACAGCCTGTTCTTGCACCTTCAATAGTTCTTCCTTGAAGTAGGTCCAGCTCTCCTGGACCCCTTTGTTTTTAAGGGCTGATTCCCAAGGAACCTTCTGAATTAGTTCCTTGAGTAGCCTGAAGTCTGCCCTCCTGAAGTCCAGAGTGGAGGTCTTCTTGCTCACCCTCTTGGATTGGCTGCATACTGAAAACTCTATTATGTCGTGGTCACTGGTGCCTAAACACCCTCTGACCACCACATCACCCACCAGCCCTTCCCTGTTGGTGAAGAGGAGGTCAAGCATAGCCTCACCCCTGGTAGGCTCGCGCAGCACCTGGGATAAGAAGCTGTCCTCCATGCACTCTAAGAACCTCCTAGACTGCCTCCTCTCTGCTGTGTTGAGATCCCAGCAGATATCAGGCAGGTTGAAGTCACCCACGAGAACGAGGTCAGGCGATCTTGAGACAGCCTTAAGATGCCTATAGAATGCCTCATCAACATCCTCCTCCTGGTTGGGTGGTCTATAACAGACTCCAACCAGGATGTCTGCCCTGTTGGTCTTCCTCTAATTCTCACCCACACACACTCAACCCTATCATCCCTGATCTCCATCTGAACAGCATCCAGTGCCTCCCTGATGTACAGGGCCACCCCTCCACCCCTTCTTCCTTGCCTGTCTCTCCTGAAGAGCCTGTAGCCGTCAATTGCAGCGCTCCAGTCATGCGAGTCGTCCCACCACGTCTCTGTGATGGCAACTACATCATAACTTTCTTGCTGCAACAAGGCTTCCAGCTCCTCTTGTTTGTTACCCATGCTTCATGCATTAGTGTACATGCACTGCAGCTGGGCTGCTGGTTTCACCTCTAGGTCTAGCTTATCACCTCCAGACTCCTGCCTGAGGGTACTGGTTTCCGACCCTCCCCCCTTCGAAGCTAGTTTAAAGCCCTGTCAATGAGACTTGCTAATTCCCTTCCCAGAATCTTTTTACCTTTGGGGGACAGGCCATTCTCATGTATTGTGACCTTTCCCCTCCTCTGGGACAGATGTACTCCATCTGTAACCAGCTGACCTGGTGCAGTAGAAAGTTCCCCAAGATCGAAAAACCCAAAATTCATTCGTCTGCACCAGCCCCTAAGCCACTTGTTGACTACAGCGGCTGACCTGTTCCTTATTGTGTTCCCTCCTGCAACTAACGGTATCGATGTAAAAATTATTTGTGCACCCGACCCCTCCACCAGATCTCCCAGGGCCCTGAGGTCATTTTTGATAGCCCTGGGAGGCCTGGTACCAACATCATCATTCCCTAACTGCATGACCAATAAGGGATAATAATCAGAGGGCTGTACCAGACTGGGCAGCCTTCTGGTAACATCTCCAACTTGGACTCCTGCTAGGCTAATAACTTCCCTATGAGATGGGTCCGGCCTACATATGGGACCTTCTGTTCCCCTCAGGTGGGAATCACCAATAACAATTACCCTCCTTTTCTTTTTTAGGGAGCAAGTCCTGATGCCAGGGGAAGGCTGTTTAACCTTAGGCTGCGTTGCCTTAGGCTGTTTAACCTTAGGCTGTTTAGCCTTAGGCTGTTTAACCTTAGGCTGTTTAGCCTCAGGGAAGACCCCAGATGGTGTGTCCTCCGGCATCAGTATCACCTCACCCTCGATCTCCAGCGCCCCATACCTGTTTTCCAAGGGCAGTGAGGGAGGTGGGGCGAGGCAAGGAGGTTTTAATTTGTGTCCTTTGAGAGGAACCTGTATCCATTCCCTCTGCTTTTCGAACAACCAGTCTCTGCTGGGGGAGCCTGTGGAGCCTGCTTACTCGGGCTCATCTCTTTCCTCCTGTGGCTCATCACTTTTCTACAATCCCATACATCTCTAAGACTAGCAACCTCATCCTTTAGTCTGGCCACAAGGTCGAGCAGATAGCCAATCTGCTCACACCTAATGCAAGAGTTGCCCCCACTACCCTGCATCTCAAGAGCCAGGCCCCAGCACTCACTACAGCCAGATACCTGGACAGCTACCTGCTTGTGTTCTACCTCAGTCTGGGTCGACACTGATTTTTTAAAGGAGATTTTGCTGCGCGTTATAACCATGCTGCCCCTGGCCACGGCCGTGGCTGCCCCTGGACACACCACCCACTGGACAAAAATTTAGAAAAGTGCGGCAGCGCACGAGAGCACCAGAGAGTACCAGAGAAGAGGCTGCTGGTCCCGGTGCTGTTCCGAAGGGGCTGCTGCCGAGCAGAGCCCCGCGAAGCGCTGCCCGTTGTTTAAATTCCGCTGCCGAAGGCGCTGGCCTCACGAGCCGTAGGCATGTGAAAACAGGGCCTCCTGAGTGCCGCTGTGTGTTCAGGAAGCGTGGCGAGCCCAGCTGCCACCACAGCCCGAAGAGGAGAAGCGCGAAAAGCCGCCCAAGCGGCCGCTGGTCCCGGTGCTGTTCCGAAGGGGCTGCTGCCGAGCGGAGCCGCGCAAAGCGCTGCCCGTTGTTTAAATTCCACCGCCGAAGGCGCTGGCCTCACGAGCCGTAGGCACGTGAAAACAGGGCCTCCCCTGTTACCTAAGAATTAACACTGGGAACAGATATCTCACCTGCTGAAATAAGGCTGCCTTTCACAACTATTTGTACAAATTATGACAATGTGTATAAACATTTTTTGTTTGAATTCCAGAACTTAAAGGATAAATCTAAAGGAACATTTCTGTCAAAGAAACAGCATGGAAAAAAAGTGTGTTGTTCTGAGGCAAATATGCCCAATGTAAATTTCAGTTAGTTCTGAACAACATATAAAATGGCTTACAAAATCACCTTAGGTGGCAGGAATTCATGACATTCTTGACTATATAAATAGAGATTGTTGGAATTCTGTGTTCTTTAAATACATGAATGACTAGACTACTCTGTACTAAGTGACCTTCATGGGTCCTCATACAAAAATATACTGAAATAATGAAGGACTCAGGGAATTGTAAGAATGTTACAAAGACCTGAAAAGTGCTAATGAAATGCTAGATCTATCTTCATATCCTACTGGCAAAGAAACCCAAACCAAAATCACCTCTGGATAATCAATGTTACTAGAGGATATCAATTTATCTGTAAACTTGTTTAAACTTGCTGCTTGGTAAATTGATACAATGTTCAAAGCTTTTCTTATCCGAATGCTTGCCCAACAAATAAAAAGCTTACTGAGGTGCATGAAGAATTATACATAATTTGAAATATCTGAATAATTCTGAATATTACTATTCATCAGATAGATAATATCTGTCAGAGAAGTATGTGGTTCTGATGGTGACATGCTTGTAAAAGTTTCATGTCCTTTGTTAAATGGATTAAATTTCCTCATAACGACAATTATTTTTACCTTTTAAATCTATTAATTCATTAATATAAGTCACAAACTACAGATCTGAGACAGAAATGTTGCATAGCAGAACAATTATTCCTGCATTCTTCAAAAAAATGTGCCAAAGCATTTTAACTTCAAAGCAGGAAGCCTTTAGTAACTCAAATATTAGAAGACTTGTGAGAACAACTCTGTTACGGGAAAAGCATTGAAGTATTTTCTTTGTCATAATATCAACTGTTTCAGCTTGCCCAAATTAAATCCATTGAGTATCATCAGAAGATGATATTAGGCATACCTTTTAGAATTCAGTGATCATAAAAGTTCCATATTGCTTTGCAGAAAAAAAAACATCCTCTTGGGTTAAAATTAGAGCAAATCTTATATTAAGAAAAATTAAACTTTACACACAGATATTTTTGTCTGCCTCCCATGATTTCTGAGAAAATACAAACAGTGTTTATTAAACTGGTGAAGGTTGTTGTGACTAAGCTTTCACCTCTCATAGAAAGGAAAAAACTTAACTCTCTTTCATGCTCACTCTTTCCATTTATTGACTATCACTTTGTTTTATTTGTGTGTGTTTGCATGTAATAACTTTCCTTGGAAACATGCAAAAAATATTCAATAACTTATCAACAATTCCATTATCTTTAGGAGCTAGCAAGAGTAATCAGAGACTGAAGTGATTTAATTTATAACAACAACCAAGATCTCCACACATTTATATGTAAAGAGGTTAGATAAGTAATAACTGATGGGATAAAAAAAGGCAAAAAAGAAAAAGAAGAGTGTTTGTATCTTTTGGGATAAATACAGCCCTCACAGAATGTGCTTTAAAGGGCAGGAAAGGATCACCACAGACTGATACTATCATAGCCTTTTAAAATGCATTATCTCAGTCTCAATCGAAGGGGGAAGGGGCTGAAACCAGTCCCCCCAGACAGGAGTCTGAGGGTGGTAAGCTGGAGTCAGGGGCAAAACCATCAGCCCAGCTGAAGTGCATGTACACTAATGCACAAAGTATGGGCAACAAACATGAGGAGCTGGAAGCCTTGTTGCAGCAGGAAAGATATGATGTAGTTGCCATCACGGAGACGTGGTGGGATGACTTGCATGACTGGAGCGCTGCAATTGACGGCTACAGGCTCTTCAGGAGAGACAGGCAGGGAAGAAGGGGTGGAGGGGTGGCCCTGTACATCAGGGAGGCTCTGGATGCCATTGAGCTAGAGATCAGGGATGATCGGGTTGAGTGTGTGTGGGTGAGAATTAGAGGGAAGACCAGCAGGGCAGACATCCTGGTTGGAGTCTGTTATAGACCATCCAACCAGGAGGAAGATGTAGATGAAGCATTCTATAGGCATCTTAAGGCTGTCTCAAGATCGCCTAACATTGTTCTCGTGGGCGACTTCAACCTGCCTGATATCTGCTGGGATCACAACATAGCAGAGAGGAGGCAGTCTAGGAGGTTCTTAGAGTGCATGGAGGACAGCTTCTTATCCCAGGTGCTGCGCGAGCCTACCAGGGGTAAGGCTATGCTTGACCTCCTCTTCACCAACAGGGAAGGGCTGGTGGGTGATGTGGTGGTCAGAGGGTGTTTAGGCACCAGTGACCATGAGATAATAGAGTTTTCAGTATTCAGCCAATCCAAGAGGGTGAGCAAGAAGACCTCCACTCTGGACTTCAGGAGGGCAGACTTCAGGTTACTCAAGGAACTAACTCAGAAGGTTCCTTGGGATACAGCCCTTAAAAATAAAGGGGTCCAGGAGAGCTGGACCTGCTTCAAGAAAGAACTCTTGAAGGCGCAGGAACAGGCTGTGCCAGTGTGCCAGAAGATGAGCCGCCGGGGCAGACGGCCAGCCTGGTTGGGTAATGAACTTCTAAAGGAACTAAGGGAAAAAAAGAGGGTGTATCATCTTTGGAAAAAAGGGGAGGCAACCCATGGAATGTTTAGGGATGTTGCTAGGTCTTGTAGGAAGAAAATTAGGGAGGCAAAAGCACATTTGGAGCTCAGACTGGCCTCTGCTGCGAAGGACAACAAAAAGTCCTTCTATAAATATATTAATAGCAAGAGGAAGGGCAAGGAGAAGCTCCACTCCTTGGTGGGCATGGAGGGGAATATTGTAACAAAGGATGAGGAAAAGGCAGAGGTGCTTAACACCTTCTTTGCCTCAATTTTTACTAGCAGGACAGAACAGCTTCCAGACAGCTGGCCTGCAGAGCTGGCAGAAGGAGCCAGGGAGCAGCATAGTTTTCCCCTGTTCCAGGATGGGGCAGTTAGAGATCTTCTCAGCCTCTTGGACCCCCACAAGTCCATGGGACAGGATGGGATCCATCCTAGGGTGCTGAGGGAGCTGGCGGATGAGCTGTCCAGGCCACTTTCCATCATTTTTCAGCAGTCCTGGCTGACTGGAGAGGTCCCAGAGGACTGGAAGCTGGCCAACGTGGTGCCCATCCATAAGAAGGGCCAGTTGGAAGAGCCAGGGAATTATAGGCCTGTCAGCCTGACCTCAGTGCCAGGCAAGATTATGGAACGGGTCATCTCGAGTGCGATCACACAGCACTTACAGGATGGCCAGGGGCTCAGGCCCAGCCAGCATGGATTTAGGAGGGGCAGGTCCTGCCTGACCAACCTGATCTCCTTCTATGATCAGGTGACCCACCTGGTGGATGTGGGGAGGCCTGTGGATGTGGTCTACCTGGACCTCAGCAAGGCCTTTGACACAGTCCCCCACAGCAAACTCCTGGCCAAGCTGGCAGCCCAAGGCTTGGACAGGAGCACACTGCGTTGGGTTAGGAACTGGCTGGAGGGCCGAGCCCAGAGAGTGATGGTGAATGGTGCCACATCCAGCTGGCGGCCTGTCACTAGTGGTGTGTCCCAGGGATCAGTGCTGGGCCCCATGCTTTTCAACATCTTTATTGATGATCTGGGTGAGGGCATTGAGTCCATCATCAGTAAATTTGCGAATGACACCAAGCTGGGGGCAGCAGTTGATCTGCTGGAGGGTAGAGAGGCTTTGCAGAGGGACCTCGACAGGCTGGACAGATGGGCAGAGTCCAAGGGCATGAGATTGAACACATCCAAGTGCCGGGTTCTGCACATTGGCCACAACAACCCCAGGCAGCGCTACAGGCTGGGGTCAGAGTGGCTGGAGAGCGGCCAGGCAGAGAGGGACCTGGGGGTGCTGGTTGATGGGAAGCTGAACATGAGCCAGCAGTGTGCCCAGGCAGCCAAGAAGGCCAACCGCATCCTGGCCTGCATTAGGAATAGTATGGCCAGCAGGAGCAGGGAGGTCATTGTGCCCCTGTACTCTGCTTTGGTTAGGCCACACCTTGAGTCCTGTGTCCAGTTCTGGGCCCCTCAGTTTAAGAAGGACATTGAGACACTTGAACGTGTCCAGAGAAGGGCAACAAAGTTGGTGAGAGGCCTTGAGCACAAGCCCTCTGAGGAGAGGCTGAGGGAGCTGGGGCTGTTTAGCCTGGAAAAGAGGAGGCTCAGGGGCGACCTCATTGCTCTCTACAACTACCTGAAGGGTGGTTGTAGCCAGGAGGGGGTTGGCCTCTTCTCCCTAGCAACCAGCACCAGAACAAGGGGACACAGTCTCAAGCTGCACCAGGGGAAGTTTAGGCTGGAGGTGAGGAGAAAGTTCTTCACCGAGAGAGTGATTCGTCATTGGAATGGGCTGCCCAGGGAGGTGGTTGAGTCTCCGTCCCTGGAGGCGTTCAAGAGGGGACTGAATGTGGCACTTGGTGCCATGGTCTAGTTGTGAGGTTCTGGTTACAGGTTGGACTCGATGATCTTCAAGGTCTCTTCCAACCTTGGTAATTCTATTCTAATCTACTGGTTCTTTTTCCTGCTTGAAGGGGGAGAAACACTGCTATTGTAAGATTAAGATTTTGGTAAGTTTCTTAATTCAGAACCACGTATTTATACAATCTTTGAATCCAGAAAAGATGCCTCCATCATATCAAGTCTGTTTATCCCTATATCTAAAATCAGAAACACATCGAAAACACAGAAAATTATCTACTGAGTAACACAGAATGTTTGGTGATGTTGCTCTATTTCCTCGGTTTCTATGCTTCCCATAGCCCTGCTCTACAGAAGTCTCAAGAGCTTCAGTTTCTGATCTTTTCAATCCTGAAATTCTGTGCTAAGTGACAACGCAATCACAGTTGTGGAGACTACAACTAAGTACCTTACAAGGGAAAAATTGACCATCTTTAATGTCAAATTAGTCTTTTAGCCAAAATAATGAAAACAATCTTGAGAGTTTTGGTGAACTGAGCCACATATACAATCTGGCTCTACGAATGTTCAGTATTCATAAATGTCTTTAATGAGAAATATATAAAAGGCAAAACAAATCAAACATTATTTTGTTCAAAATGAGCTAAAGAAGAACTACTATTCTGTTTAGTAAGGAAGCAAATATATCCTTCGTAGTTTCTTGATGTACCTATCAGGTTTTTTTCCTGAGAACTAATTTATTTTCATTTATAAAAATGTACCTAAATCTACACTTGTTTCCCTCAGTTAGTTTGTATTTCCTACAGCAATAGTGAAAGCAGTTTTGGCCAATTATTGACCTTAAAACCCCATGTAGTTCCTGTTGATAACACTAGCATTTACACTCAGTAAATTGTATTTATACCAGTAAAGGTATTTACCATATTTACTCAGTGCCTTCATTTAGTGTCATCTTTTACTTAATAGTATCATAGTATCCGTCAGGGTTGGAAGGGACCACAAGGATCATCTAGTTCCAACCCCCCTGCCATGGTTGGACTTGATGATCTTCGAGGTCTCTTCCAACCTTGGTAATACTGTGATACTGTGATACTGTGAAATTAATGGACATTGTTTCTATGACTGTGTGCCATAACTCAACATGGTATGTACACAAATGTTATATTACTGAGTAATCTTGTTTCCTGGGTAATTGGCTTCTCAGAATTTAATTTTTTTTTTTTTTTTTAGCTCAGAGAAAAAGAAATAATCTTATCTTGACTTGAAATAGGAAATTCCACCAGAAGTATATCAAGGTCTGTGAGGTATTTAATTCAGAATTGTCCACTTATTACATTGGAGATATTTTTCCATTTCTCTTTAATTTTCACAACTCAGAACAAGGCATTTATTTCTTCCAGAATTTCTTCAATACTTGAAAAGTACTGCTTCTATTTTGAATATAAATTATATTCATTTACCATTATTGGTATCTCAGCTGCTCCTACCATGAAGATTAGTTTCTAGTGGGCCATTTTCTTTTCCAGCTTTCTCCAAGAGCTTTTCTTAGGTTCTGCTTCAGAGAAACAGGCAAAATAAAATGTCAACAAACTGTGCCTTTAGAATTTTTTTTTGTTTTCTGCAGTGAACTGAATCTAATAAAGGGAGCTTTTACCATGAACACTGGAAAAGCAAAATGAAATGTACCTAGGGCAGAATTTGTGAAATTCCACATCCAGGACCCAGTTAGAGAGGAAATTTTCTCCCCAAGGTGTTTAAGATAATGTCATAGCACTATGTCACGAAAATTGCTCATATTCACAGTGTGCAGCACTGTGTAAAGTTCAGTAAATATTTTTTCTGATTTTTCAAAGGGTTTTTTCATTCATCCTTTCCCTTGTCTCATATTCAGATACAGCAGCATATCTCAGACACCATGCCTTCACTTGCCTTAGAGAAAACTATATTCTACATAAGAAAAGTTGGTTCTGGCATGTTTGTACTTTGCTGATATGAATCTCCCCACAGCCCAGCCCAAAGATTTTAAAATGCTGTGTATAATAAATGTTTCTCCCTGAACCTACATAATAGACAAATCCAATCTATATAGAGCAAGAATATCCTGAGGTGATACAAATAGGAAGGCAGCACAAGGAAATATATAGTATAAGAAAATATCTTTGGGGAAATAAAAGAAGACTGAGAGAAGTTGAAAATTATCTTAGAAGCAGGGCAGAACTGTAGGTACAAATACTAAGTGTGTACATAACTTTATAGGACAAAACCTTCATTTCCCTCTTAGAAATAATGAACTACTGGAATTGGAAATATGACCTGCAAGGTGGGAGACATATAGAAAACATGACTTCTTGCAGGGGGATGTTTGCAGTCCATTGAAAATAATTTTTCTACTTAAAAATTTAAACTTTCTTTTACTTGACAGGGTTGATCAGCACAAGTTACACACTGTAAGACAGGACAGTTGTAGACTCTCACAAATCATTCATGCTCTCTACAAGCTTTGGGTCAAAATCTGAGCTGTAACCCATTCATGCTTGCTTCAGCTCCAGACAAGTTTTAAATATTTGGCCATCCACAGATTTTCTAAGCATTTTGTACTGGAGTAATGTGGAAACAGAAAAGTGCATTTGGTAAATGGATGCCTTTCAGAAAGTCTCACAAAATGGAGTATTTTTCTGGTGACTATGCAGGCTGCACTGAAGTCAGCCCATCAGTATAGCTACAAATCCAAGAGAATTAACTGCCAAATCCCTACTGTATTGGGAATTTATGCTACAGATTTTCTATTATTGTGGAGCTATTACCTAACAGTAGAACTATGAGTGGGAAACCAGTTATTTCAGCCCTTGTCTTAGAATAGTCTAGCAGTTATTTCATATCTCACTGCATGGCAGACAGCTATTAATAACAGCTATTAATAGCAGAACCATGAAGTTAGGACTAAGGATGCTTTTGAACTTTATGTAAGCTTAGATATGCAAGACCTGTCTTGATGTGCTCCTGTGTGATCTGGTACAAGTGACCGTGCTCTGGCAGCAGGGTTGGACTAGACAATCTTTCAAGGTCCCTTCCAGCCCCTAACACTCTATGATTCTGTTCTTAGACAAGTAATTTCATTATTTTGATTTCACATTCTCCCAATAATAGAAATTACACCATAGAATTAAAAAGGCTTTAAAAGAGTTTAAATGCATCTTTTTTTCCATTGGTCAGGGTAGTAATGTGCTTAACTGACAAGTATTGATGTACTGTCAGTGTATCATCATCCTAACAGATACAAAACATGAGATATAGCTCTTTGTATAGGAAAATACCAGCAACTCAAAAATTCATTTGATATCTCATACAAAGATGAATTTGAACAATGATTTTTCTGTTTTAATTTCAGTCTTTGCAGTATATGGAAAACAAGAACAGTTTGATAGACCATAAACTAAACACAGGGATGCCCACTTTATGTATACAGTACTGTGAAGGAGGAGTATGAATTATGGGATGTCTGGTGATACACCAAATTTGTAGTGTTTTTCAAGTCATGTTTCCTAGGAGTACTCACAGAGCAGAGGATAAACTTAAATGTCAATACCAAACATTGCTTTGCAAACCAGAATTACGGTATCGTGGAATTGGAGAATGGTTGAGGTTGGAAAGAGCCTTTAGAAGTTACCCAGTTCAAACTCTTTGCTCAAGTAGGGCCATCTAAAGTAGGTTTTCCAGGACTGTGTCCAGATGACTTCTGGATAAGGCCACATTCTCTTTGCTCAAGCTATTGTAGTGATCAGCCCCCTTACAGTAAAAAAGTGTTACCTGGTATTCAAAGGGAATGTTCTGTGTTTCAGTTTCACAGTATCACAGTATCACTAAGGTGGGAAGAGACCTCGGAGATCATCGAGTCCAACCTGTAAGCACAGACCTCATGACTAGACCATGGCACCAAGTGCCATGTCCAATCCCTTCTTGAACATATCCAGGGACGGTGACTCCACCACCTCCCCGCGCAGCCCATTCCAATGGCAAACGACTCTCTCAGTGAAGAACTTTCTCCTCACCTCCAGCCTAAACCTCCCTTGGCTCAGCTTGAGACTGTGTCCTCTTGTTCTGGTGCTGGTTGCTAGGGAGAAGTGGCTAACCCTTCCTGACTACAACCACCTTTCAGGTAGTTGTAGTGAGCAATGAGTTCTCCCCTGAGCCTCCTCTTCTCCAGGCTAAACAATCCCAGCTCCCTCAGCCTCTCCTCATAGGGCTAATAGGGAATGTGAGCTGGTTTAGGCTGTTGTGAGACAGGTTAGTTTTACCCTACTGATGATGTGTTGTTGCAATATTAATCCTGCTCATTACGATAGGAACCGCAGGTTCAGACACCTGGTGTGTGCACTTGGCTGAGGAGTTTCTCTCCATTGTTTCTGGTGATGTCACCAGGCACCACTGAAAAGAGCTGGCAGATTTTATACACGCATAGAGACAGTGCTTTCTGTTCTCCAGTTTGAATAGTTTTGCCTTTGACACTCCTTTCTCATACAGAAGACTTCCTGATGCCTTAATCATTGTTCCAGCCTTTGGACGCTATACTCCTGATACAGTTTATCAGTGTTGAGTGGAGGGGAAGGAACATCTCTTTCAACCTGCAGCAAATGATTTCTCAAATGCATTCCACAATGCCATCAGACTTCCTTGCTGCAATGCAATTTGCTGGCTTGTGTACAACTTGGGTCAGGACTCCTGGGTCCCTTGTTGCCAAACTTCTTTCCAGATGGGTGATCCCCAGCATAAATTTGAGCCTGGGTTTTTTCTTCCCCAGGTGCAGAATTTTGGGCTTCCACTTGTTGAACCTCATGAGGTTTTTGCCAGCCCATTTCTTCAGCTTTTCAAGGCCCCTTTAGATAGCTACATAGCCCTCTGGCCAATCAGCCATTCTTCCCAATTTTATGTCACTGTCAAACTTGCTGATGATACACTGTGCCACATCAGGAAGATTTTGAAAAGGACTGAATCCATTATTAACACCCAGGTTACACTGGTTATTACTAGGTTCCAGCTAGACTTCATGTCCCTGATCACTGCCCTCCCGGCCCAGTCATTCAGCCCGTTTTCACTTCACATCACCATTCACAGATTCACAGATTACATCAGATTGGAAGGGACCCTCAAAAGTCATCTTGTTCAACCTCCTTTCATCAAGCAGGGATGCCTCCATCTAGATCAGGCTGCCCAGGGCCACATCAAGTGTTATCTTCCAGCCTGTTACTTAACCACCTTGCCTACAAGGATCTTACAATGATAGCAAAGGACTTACTGAAGACCAAGTAGACAACATCCATCACTCTCCTCTCTTTTACCACACCAGTCATTTTCACTGTTGAAGTTCAAGTTGGTCAAACATGATTTCCCCTGGAATGAAAATGTGTTGACTACTTCTGATGATCTTCTTGTCTTTAATGTGCCTGGAAGTGACTTTCAGGATTAGCTACTCCAACAAAATGAAAAGATGATTTCTTTGTGTCACTTGGACTGTTTCCACTTCTTATCACAGACTCACACTTTTTTTTCTCTGTTAGTAAAATCCTTTCAAAGCGAGGTATACCTGGCTAGGACTAATGATACTGTGATGCAAATACCCATGTCCTTTAATTAAAATTTCTAGCATAATATAAAGGATTTCTTAAGGGGCTGAAACATCTCCAAAAATTTGCTCTTGCTTTTTCAGACTAAGGGAAACCCTGTTTTTTATTTTTATTCTTGAGACAGTGTTTTGAGCTAAAAAATTGTCTTTAAAAATATTCTTTGAAAAATATTGAGATTAGGTTTTTCATGTGATTATTTTCCAACTATTAATAGCAGTTCCTTCCTCCTTGTTCACCAATTTTCCTTTTCTTTGAAACAGATCTATTTTCTTTGCATTTTGGGATGTTGACTGTTGCTATTTTATATATCTTTCTTGTTTGTATTGCATCTGCCAGTCATACTAATAGGACTGCATCTCCATACTGCTCTTCTTTCACTCTTCAGTGTTCTTCAGCCAAGTTAGGAACCTTGCCTACATGACTCTGCAACAACAAGGAATAATTATTTTAATTAATTCCTCTAAAAAATCACTATTTGTTAATTTTTTTTCTCTTTCCTCTCCCTCCCCTTGGAGGAGAAAGGCCAAGATAGAAATGTTAAAGACACTAATTCCAAGATGCACTTTTAATTGCACTTATAATTTACATTCCATTCACTAAGCTAGCATCAGGCTCCCCAAATGAACACTCCATTCAGTAGCAGCATGGAGAAAAAAAAATAACAAACTCAGAAATGAGCAATTTTGGATGAAAACTAAGAGGTGAGCAGGAAAAAAATATATATGCTAGGAGGCTGCAAAAAAGTGAGCAAACTCTTTCTGTCAATCCAATTTCAAGTTGCCAACAGATATATGCCAACTTTGCATAAGACGTAAACATGAAAAAAATAGAATGCAGACCCTATTGCTAAAACTTCCTCTTAGACTAGCACTAGATACCACATCTCCAGCCACTTTTTGTTATTGAGAAGGTCCTGGAGAGGAAGGACAATGCAAGTTCTCTCAAAATTCCTCTAGTTTTCCCCTATAAATATAGTTGTTGTCCACACTGCATCTTCCGTAAACTTGACGTCTGGATGCTGTGTATGTCAGATTTTCAGCACAGAGTTTTTAGGGTTGAGTTTTTTCCCCAATATTTTACAGAGGTCATTTTTCCTTCCTTGCAATCATTTCTTAGAACCATAAGTACATTAAAAACCGATATGGAACATTTCAGAAAAGCACAACATTTTTTTTACAGCAAATATTGAATAGTATTGTAGGCAGCAGTGAAAACTAATATAAACTTTCAGATCTGTGTGGCAAGAATGACATCAAAACATTTTACCAGTAGAAATTGCATTACCTGGTTTTCCCTTAAAGGAAGAAGGATACACTATGTTAAATAAAAGTAAATATATGAACATCATTAAGTGCAACAGGAAAACATCCTCAAGCCCCTATGAATAAGTGCCACATGTCCTTGCAATCAATCTCCCGAAAACAAGGTTTCTTTTAAATGCCTTGACCTTAGGAGTGCTGAGCAGAGGAGGGATCAGTCAAGAAAAAGGTAGCAAGAGAGGTAGTTAACAGATAATGGTTCATAAGCTTTGAATTTTCATTTAAAGTAAATTAGAAAGAAACCCAAAATGGATCAAAAAAATTTGTATTTTTTCTGGTCTATGCTTCCAGACTGAATGGCAGAAAGTGAAAGACAAGACTATTAAAGATAGTAAAAGGAAGCATTTTGGCCTAGAAGGCTTAGGAAAGCTGTCTCAGTGACTATCTTGATCCTGGAGAAGATAGTTTTGCCTTTTGTTCCCTTGATAGACATTGTACAGACATGGAATTCAATTCAGAAGGAAGGTTCTATTACCATCATTTTCTCTTCTCATACAAAACAAATATTACTGTGTGTGCTTAGTTTCCTGTAAAATGGAGCTAACAATGATTAAGAATTTATCATCACTTATTTGACAGCCTAGAATTTTAATGAGAGGCTCAGCAGGATCAACAGAACATCATATTCCTATAGAGAATATAATGAGTTAGAGACATTTCTTCCAGCATAGCAGCTGAAACTGTGATCAATTGTCTTCATCTTTCCAAAATATTTCACTTTAGTTACTGATACTTTTCTTATTCATTCTTATTTATTTATTTTTATTGATGAAAAAATGTGCCAAAATCAAAATAAGTGGAGTTCTCCTTTCTTTTATTCTGTTCCTTCATTGTTCACCTGCAAGATGAATTTCTCTCTAAACATCTCTTTCTTCTTTCACAGAGGCAGGTTACTGTTCATTTTAACTGAATCCATTCAGAATAAACAATCATGGGAAGAGATTAACCTGTGAGCTTCTCTCTGACACTGCTTTAATTCCAGCATGTGCTTGTGGAATGAATCTCCCACTTCTTACCACTTGCTGTGTTATGATTCTCAACACAGAATAATTTCTTTCAGAGGCACAGACAGGATTTCTTTTGGTTAGATGTGAAGTAGATGTTTACAGACTTGAAGAATATCACAAAATTTGTGTGAAAGTGTAGGAAATCTTAGGGGGAAAAAAATTGCTATTAGTTTGGAAGTCATCTCATTTTCTCCTGAAAGGAAGCATAATCATATCATTGGGAACCATTTTGGTAATCATCGAAGCTCTATGAATGGAGAAGGGACTTCTGGAGGACAGAATTAATCTTATTTAAGCAACGAATTTAAAGAGTACCCTGGGTAGCAGCCCTTAAGAATACAGGGGTCCAGGATGGTTGGACCTTCTTCAAACAGGAGCTCTTGAAGGCACAGGAACTGGCAGTTCCCACATGCCAAAAGATGAGCCAGTGGGGAAGGTGACTGGCCTAGATGAGCAAGCAGCTCTTGAATGAATTAAGGGGGAAAAAGAGGCTGTATTGCCTTTGGAAAGGGGGAGGAGGCAACTCGTGATACATTTAAGGATGTTGTTAGATCATGTGGGAGAAAAATTAGAGAGTCAAAAGCCCAATTAGAACTCAAGCTGGCCACTGCTGTGAAGGACAATAAAAAGCATTTTTATAAATATATGAATGCCAAAAAGAGGGCAAGAAGAACCTCCACTCCTTATTGCATGTGGAGGGGAACATTGCAACTAAAGATGAGAAAAAGGCTGAGGTACTAAATACCTTCTTTGCCTCCATTTTCAACAGTAAGGCAGGAGGACTTTAGGACAAGTGGCCTCCTGAACTGGTAGATGGGGTCAGGGAGCAGTATAATCCCACTGAAATCCATGAGGAAGTATTTAGGAACTTGCTGAGTCACTTGGATATCCACAAGTCCATGGGACCAGATGGGATCCATCCCAGGGTGCTGAGAGAGCTGTCAGATGAGCTGGCCAAGCCACTCTCCATCATTTACCACCAGTCCTGGCTCACTGGAAATGTCTCAGATGACTGTAAACTGGCCAGTGTGATCCCCATCCACAAGAAGGGCTGAATGGAGGAACCTGAAAACTCCAGGCCTGTCAACGTGGCCCCAGTGCCAAGCAAGATCATGGAACATGTCATCTTGAGTGCATCTGGGGGGCAATCACAGCACCTGCAGGATCAGGCCCAGCCAGCATGTATTTAGGAAGGGCAGGTCTTGACTAACCAACCTGATCTCCTTCTATGACCAGGTGACTGCCTGGTGGATGTGGGGAAGGCTGTGGATGTAGTCTACCTGGACTTCAGCAAGGCCTTTGATACCATCCCCCACAACAAACTCCAACAGGATGGCATTCAATAAGTCCAAGTGCTGGGTGCTGCACTTTGGCCACAACAACCTCATGCAGTGCTACAAGCTGGGGCTGGAGTGGCTGGAGAGCTACCAAACAGAGAGGCACCTGGGGTTACTGGTTGACAGCAGCTGAACATGAGCCAGCAGTGTGCCCAAGTGGCCAAGAAGGCCAATGGCATCATGGCCTGTATCAGGAATAGTGTGGCCAGCAGAAGCAGGGAAGACATTCTGCCCCTGTACTCAGCACTGGCTAGGCCACACCTTGAGTCCTGTGTCCAGTTCTGGGCCCCATAATTTAAGAAGGATATTGAGACTCTTGAATGTGTCCAGAGAAGGGCAGTGAGGCTGGGGAGAGGTCTTGAGCACAAGCCCTATAAGGACAGGCTGAGGGAGCTGGGATTGTTTAGCTGGGAGAAGAGAGACTTTATTGCCCTCTACAACTACCTGAAGGGAGACTGTAGCCAGGTGGGGGTTGGTCTCTTCTCCCAGGCAACCAGCACCAGAACAAGAGGACACAGTCTCAAGCTGTGCCAAGGTAAGTTTAGGCTGCAGGTGAGGAGAAAGTTCTTCCCAGAAAGAGTAATTGGTCAGGGAGGATGCTGCCCGGGGAGGTGCTGGAGTCACTGTCCCTGGAGGTGTTAAAAGAAAAAATTTGACGTGGCACTTGAAGTCATGGTTTAGTCATGAGGTGTTGGGTGATAGCTTGGACTTGATGATCTCTGAGGTCTTTTCCAACCTTATTTATTCTATGATTCTATGATACCACAAAAGCAAAATAGCTATGCCTAAAGGCTAGCTTAACCTAAATAACTCATCTCTGTTATTTTATTTTGATAATCTTCCAATTACCAAGAAATAAAAAGTTAGTTTATCCTTTTAGAAAATGATGATATTTCCATTAATAGCCATAACACCTCTTTGACATTTCAAAATACAGTAGAAATTAATACAAACAAGGCAGCTAAATGTTTTGTGTGTCCCATAACAATATTCTTGAAGAGGGTGCTGTACGGTATCTGTATGCAATGAAAGTAAACAGAACTACCAAATTGCCTGGTTTGGAAAAGACCTCTATGACCATCAAGTCCAATAATTAGCATAATACTGACAAGTCCTTGCCTAAACCATATTTCTAGAGACTACATCTTCATAAGTCTTAAATACCTCCAGGAATGAGGATTCCACAACTGCCCTGTGCAAGCTGTTCCATGCCTGACCACTCTTTCAGTAAAGGAATTCTTCCTAATATGAAATCTAAGCCTTGCCTTGTGCAACTTGAGGCCATTTCCTCTTGTCCTATCACTTCTTACTTGGTTGAACAGACTGACACCCACCTCTCGACAACCTCCTTCCAGGCAGCTGTAGAGAGCCATGAGGTCTCCCCTCAGCCTCCTTTTCTCTAGGCTAAACAATCCCAGGTGTCTCAGCTTCTCCTCACAAAAGTTGTTCTCCAGAACTTCATTGTCCTTTTTTGGACATGTTCCAGCACTTAAGTTCCTTCTTGCAGTGAGGAGCCCAGAAATAAACACAGTGTTCAAAGTACAGCCTCACCAGTGTCAAGTACAGAGGTAAGATCACATTCTTACTCCTGCTGGTCACACTATTCCTAATACAGGTCAGGATACCATTGTCCGTCTTGGCCACCATGGCACACTGCTGGCTTGTGTTCAACCATCTATCAATCAAGACCTCTAGGTCCTGCTCTGGTGAGCAGCTTCCCAGCCACCCCTTCCTAGGCTTGTAGTGCTGACAGGGGTTATTGTGGACAAAATGCAGAACCCAACATTTGGTCTTATCAAAATTCACACAACTGAACTTAACCCATCAATATAGTCTGTCTGGATTTCTCTGCAGAGCCACCCTACCCTCAAACAGATGAATGCTTACACCCAGTTTGGTGTCATCTGCAAGCTTGTAAAGGCTGCACTCAATCCCCTCATCCAGGTCATTCATAAGGATGTTAAACAGGACCAGACCCAGTACTGAGCCCCAGAGAACATCACTTGCGCCCACCAACTAGACATAACTCCATTCACCAACAGTCTTTGAGCCCAGCCATCCAGCCAATCTTTTATCCAGCAAAGAGTACACCCATCCAAGCCATGAACAACCAGTTTCTCCAGTAGGATGCCGTGTTCTTTGAGTAGCTAATTCTTAAGACAAAGCATATATCCTCTGAAAGAACAAATATTTCAAATTAACGCTGACATACATTTTGCCACATGACTGTGAAACTGAAAACGTAGTGCTACACTGTATTAGACCAACACCTAACAGTACTTCAGAATGGATTAGAACACATGAAATGACATCATCTACTACTTTATCAGATAAAATGGAAAAGAAATTACAAAGTCCACTGGTGGTCAGTGTGTTGAAGCAAATACTTCAACTCCATTGAAATTCACCTTTACTTCAACAAATCATCTAATTTTGTAATTCTAGCCTTGTCTTTCTGCCATTGCAGAAAACAATGGATGGCCCATAGCAGCAGGGCCTACTAACAGGCAGAGCTCACCTGTTTTAGAGCTAGATATACCTCTTAATTAGTGTATATGTGGGTCTACTGAGACCTACAGGTATAAGAACAGGTGAGGAGGAAGTTCATCAGGGAGAGAGTCATTCGGCATTGGAATGGGCTGCCCAGGGAGGTGGTGGAGTCACCATCCCTGGAGGTGTTCATGAAGGGACTGGACGTGGCACTTGGTGCCATGGTCTAGTCATGAGGTCTGTGGTGACAGGTTGGACTCGATGACCTTTGAGGTCTCTTCCAACCTTGGTGATACTATGATACTGTAACTAAGCCAGAATGAGAATAAATTACCCAGCTTGGAGATACAGTAAAATTATTACCGTGGTTTTAATTGGTGTGATAATATTGTTTGCTTTTTTTCAGGTTTATTTCCTGCATCTAATCAAAGACAATTAACACTTTACATTACTAAATTTGAAAACTGACAAGTAATGATTACTCAATATGATATTACCTAGAGTCACCAAACACTGGTCTTTGGAATGGCATTAATTTCTTGGATGATATTTCTGCAGCAGATTTTAAAATGCCTTAAAAGGACTAATGCCATGTAGCTGATGTTCTAAAATTCAGACTGCGTGATTCAACAGTTCTGTTTGTTTCTGAGATGCATGAGTGCATAAACAGGGAAACTGAAGCATGCATTGGTATAAGTCAAAATCTTCAAAACTGGTTCTGCATTCAAGCGTGCACAGAATAGAAAAGCTGCCCTAGTGGAGTGGAAGAGTGACTGATTATGTTTTGGTGGACAAAAAAACCAATAAACTCATAAGGCAGATATTTTTAAGGTATCTCCAAGCTGTCAATTGTTTAGCTTCATGGGCTTGGATAGATTGAGAGAACTTCTGATTTTCTCCCCCATGAAATGTGAACCAGGCAACGCAAAAATGAGCACTTTTCTCCAGAGCACAGAGCTGAAAATGTTAGAAGAGTATATACTTTTTGACTTAAATCAGTGGCTGCATGTATCAAGTCTGAGCAGACTAAGCATAAAAGATCCTTGAGATAGTTCAGAGCTTTGATCTTATTTTACAGAGACTAATTGATTTAAAATACATGCAATAGCTGCAGAAAAAGTCAGACTCCATTCCATCATGATTCTGAAGGACAAATCAGATGTCTCCTTCTAATATTCTCTACCGGTAGAATGAGCACCTTCATCCCATTACTGCACAAGTTATTTTCAAAGTAAAATGTATTTATTCAGGACAAAGAGGGAGAAGCATTTGTAACAATTGCAGTGATGGGAAGAATGAAATTTTCAAGATGTTTGGTAAAGGAATATATGGCTTTGTAGCCTTAACTAGAATCTCAAAGGACAGCACATAGACTCCTTTGATGACATGATTTAGAGTATGTAGAGAAGACAACAAAAACAATAAATGAATTATAACTAAGGCAAAGGGTGGTTACTATATTATTTATTAGAATGGAGCAAGTGATTCACAACAAATACTCTCTGCTCAATAGATTTTATGCCTCTGGAATTACTGAACCAGACATTTCCTCGGCAACATTTGTCAATTTAAAGTATGGGGTGGGTTTTTTTGTTTGGTTGGTTTTGTTTGTTTATTTGCTTGTTTGTTTTTGTTTGGTTGTTGTTGTTTTTTTTAGTGAACTGATCCTATGTAGTTCACTGCTTCCATAACTAATTTTTTTAAAGATAGTTTGTTCACCTCACCGGCACCCAGAACAGTAAATGAGAAATACACAACAAAACTATCTCCAGGTACATTAAAAATAATTACTAAAAATTGCAACAGAGATTACTAAAATAAACATTTTTAATTTTACCTTAGACATTTCCATACAGTCCATAGGAAGCTTACCTGGGTGTTGAAGTGTGCAGTATAAATTCTTTAGCATTTGCACTTGTGATGTAATGCCTAAACATTCCACTTCCCAAAACACTCTCCTCCTTGAGGATGGAGGCAAAAGAAAGAAGACTTTGCAATAACACTTCCTGCAAGCCCTCTCCCATTCAGACAAACTCTGAGTTCAGTATCAATCAAGTGAGTTAAAACGCTGGAGGGCTACACAGAAAAAGGACAGTTTTTCTTAGACAGCTGGTTATAAAATGTTCAAACTCCAGGACACATTGGGAAAGGAATCTTAGAAACTTACACAGTTTTGAGGATCCTCTTTTAGAATGGGATGGTTGCAAAACCTTAAAACAAAATTTTAAGAAACTTCTGTAACTGATTAAAAATTTTCAGTAGGTTTCATGAAGGAAATGTTTTTTAAGCAGAAGATCTGCTTAGTTAGTGGACTTCAGTGTCACTGTGATATTTCTGCAGGGAGTATTAGACTGACACATGAGGGCTGTGTAATATAGATGCATCCATATTATAGATTAAAACTACTACGTATTTATTACCATACTGTTGAAAGTAAGGAATGTTTACTACATTCCTTAATGCCCAGGGAGGTGGTGGAGTCACCATCCCTGGAGGTGTTCAAGTGGGGATTGGACGTGGCACTTGGTGCCATGGACTAGTCATGGGGCCTGTGGTGACAGGTTGGACTCGGTGATCTTCGAGGTCTCTTCCAACCTTAGTGATACTGTGATACTGTAAATAATAAAGTAATAAATAAATAAATGGCATTGCTTTACGTTTAAAACAAACAAAAACCCCAACAAAAATATCAAATAAACAAAAGTAGATCAGAAACAATTTTTCCTCCTTCAGTGTTAAGATTCACACTTTAACACCAGTAAACTAAACTGGTGTCACCTAAGTCCTAAGTTAGATAAATAAAAGCTATCATGTGCAGAGTAAGAAAAAATTCCATTTTTTTTGGCTGCATTTTTTTAATAACAGGAGGAACTTTTTTGTCTATAAAAAGAAACAGTGAATTGTTTGTTCAGTGGGGAAATTAAGAAAAGGCAAATTTGTCTTATTTTTAATGTAAGTATGGTTAAGCTCAATTATACACTTGCAATCTGTAAATGCATAAAATATTTAAATCTCTTTAACAGCTTTGCAACTAAATTGTAAAGGGCTCATTAAAAGTACAGCAAACAGCAGGCAAACAGCAGACAAGCACCTTCCCTTCCCTTCCCTTCCCTTCCCTTCCCTTCCCTTCCCTTCCCTTCCCTTCCCTTCCCTTCCCTTCCCTTCCCTTCCCTTCCCTTCCCTTCCCTTCCTTCCCTTCCCTTCCCTTCCCTTCCCTTCCCTTCCTTCCTTCCCTTCCCTTCCCTTCCCTTCCCTTCCCTTCCCTTCCCTTCCCTTCCCTTCCCTTCCCTTCCCTTCCCTTCCCTTCCCTTCCCTTCCCTTCCCTTCCCTTCCCTTCCCTTCCCTTCCCCTTCCCTTCCCTTCCCCTTCCCTTTCCCTTCCCCTTCCCTTTCCCTTCCCCTTCCCTTTCCCTTCCCCTTCCCTTTCCCTTCCCCTTCCCTTTCCCTTCCCCTTCCCTTTCCCTTCCCCTTCCCTTTCCCTTCCCCTTCCCTTTCCCTTCCCCTTCCCTTTCCCTTCCCCCTTCCCTTTCCCTTCCCCTTCCCTTTCCCTTCCCTTCCCTTTCCCTTCCCCTTCCCTTTCCCTTCCCCTTCCCTTTCCCTTCCCCTTCCCTTTCCCTTCCCCTTCCCTTTCCCTTCCCCTTCCCCTTCCCTTTCCCTTCCCCCTGCCCCTGCCCTTAATAAGGTAAGCAGGACATTACTTGTATGACAATATCTTCCATTACTCCAGAAACTATAATAATGAATTATGCAACATATCATAAGGCTTTCACCATCCTGTCCCTCTTCTCTCCAAATCAACTTAACTTTTGCTAAAGAGAGAACCCCCTTTTGTGTAGTGTTTTAGAAATGAATATCAGAGAATGACAACACGTGTCTGTGAACACCCGTGTAGCTGTACTTTTGCTATCTGAGGAAGACTTTATTCCAGCAGCCACATGGAGCACATACTCCTTTCCTGTAATGTAGCTTCTGAAGTCTCAATTCAGCAAGAAGATAAAGAATAACTAACACTTTAAAACAAACAAACAGCATAAGCACACAAACCAAAACAACAACATCAGCAAACAACTACAACAACAACAACAAAGAGGCAAGCACTCCAAGAAGGCAACCACAAGAAATGCCCTAATATCCAGGCAGCAGCAGCTGCAGAAGATAATGGATGGGCTTTTTACATTTTTAATGACATGGACTGGATGAATTATTTAGAAACTGTAAATATATAATGTTTTCAAAGCAGGGAAATAGACTGAGTTTCTAAAGATATTGACTTCCAAAGTGCTATATGGAGAGGCAAAGTATTAAATTTTTAAATATTCAGATCTTAATCTGAACATTACGGACTGTCAGTGTATTGATTAGAGCAGTGTGGGTTTTTTTTTTCTGCTTCCAGTGAATGCCATTTGAAGATATCACTAACTGACATTCTAGGAAATGCATTATTGTGTCTTCGTTATCATCCCACATAATCAGAAACTCCCAGGTTGTTTTTTCAAGCTTGTTTTGTTGGCCTTGTTTGAAACCATGATGTGTGGTTCTAATTTTCATGAATAATAGCCTTTTTTGTTCAATTGTTCAAGGAATATGGAAGTGTCTGCTTAACTGAAGCTTAAGAATTGGATTTGCTATTGCAGATTTCTTTGCACAACCTAGAAACTGCATTCGATATTCATTAAATAAAGCCAGGATACTAAAATATAGAGAAGGAATGATTCCATTTTAGCAGGTATCAAGAAATTTAGTATTTCATAACTATTGTAAAATAAAAATAAAAAAGGTTTACTGATTACTGGAACACAACATAAGCACAAGCCTTAAATTATTAATGTGAACCTACAAAATTAGTTTCAAGTTATCTCCCACACCATGATGTCATTCATCAGAGAAGGACAATGAAGCTGGTGAGGGTTTTGGAGCACAAGCCCTGTGAGGAGAGGCTGAGGCAGCTGGGGTTGCTTAGCCTGGAGAAGAGGAGGCTCAGGGAGACCTTATTGCTGTCTACAACTACCTGAAGGGAGGTTGTAGCCAGGTGGAGGTTGGTCTCGTCTTCCAAGTAACCACCAACAGAACAAGAGGACACAGTCTCAAGCTGTGCTAGGGGAGGTTTAGGCTGGACATTAGAATCATGGAATTAATAAGGTTGGAAAAGACCTCAAAGGTCATCAAGTCCAACCTGTCACCCAAAATCTCATGACAACTAAACCAAGTCCAATCCCCTCTTGAACACCTCCAGGGGCAGTGACTTGACCACCTCCATGGGCAGCACATTCCAATGGCCAACAGCTCTCTCTGTGAAGAGCTTTCTCCTCACCTCCAGCCTAAGAAGTTAGGAAGAAGTTCTTCACAGAAAGAGTGATTTGCCATTGGAATGTGCTGCCCAGGGAGGTGGTGGAGTCACCATCACTGGAGGTGTTTAGGAAGAGACTGGATGGGGTGCTTGGTGCCATGGTTTAGTTGATTAGATAGTGTTGGATGATAAGTTGGACTCAATGATCTTGAAGGTCTTTTCCAACCTGGCTATTCTATTCTATTCTATTCTATTCTATTCTATTCTATTCTATTCTATTCTATTCTATTCTATTCTATTCCATGCCATTCCATGCCATCCCATGCCATCCCATGCCATTCCATTCCATTCCATTCCATTCCATTCCATTCCATTCCATTCCATGCCATTCCATTCCATTCCATTCCATTCCATTCCATTCTATCCTAAACATCAGGATGTCCACTTACAGCCATTGAAAACTGTGGATTCATATTAGTAATGGAAAAAACTTGCCTATAGTGAAGGAAGCACTGGAATCGACTTACTGAGTCCTCCAGTACTGGAAGTCTTTAAAAGCAGCGTAAACTACCCCTGTCAGGAGTAAAAAACTGCAGCTGCTTTTGCTCTGGTGTATTAGAATAGAAATGATACATCCTGAGTTTCTTCTAGCCCTCTCAAGCTATTCTGGGACAGTGTCTCAATAAGACATATTCTTCAGTACCTTCTTAAACGTTTCATGCCTCACAGAATGAATAGCATAGGTTTCAAAAGGAAAGGAAAAAAATTCTTAAGTAATGTATTCTTTTAAATCTTCCAAACATGGTATTTTAACATTTCTCCTTCCCTAGTGATATAATTCTTCTTATTTCAGAATAGAATGAAAATAAAATATAGGATCATGGATGATTTGATCTTCCTCAAACAATTCTGAGCAGAAAAACTTTAGAAATCCCTTTTTGTGTAGCTATCTGAGTGGAGAAGAAATGACATGAGAAGGATTTTCTGATATATCTTAGAACTCTTTTTTACAATATCCATTGCTGTAGTTAAGTTATATCTTGACAACTGTGCAAAATAAACACAGAAAGAAAAGATTTAGAAACCAGAAGGGGTAAAGCACAATGGAAAACCTGCAAATGCAAAGAGCAGGATCACCACTGCTCTGAACTTCATGTCTCTGTGCCTTGTACTTCCTGAGTTCTATTTCAGCTCCAACTTATTTGACAGTTGTTTGCTATTAGTATGCAGGGTGGCATTCCTTCTAACAAAGATGATTAGAAAAAAATTTGCAGGCACAATGAACAACATAAAAATTCTTTCAATTTGAAGTTTGATTGTATACCATAAAAATAACTGTAAAGAACCTTCAACTTAATTTAAAAAACAGATTAAATACTGTGATTAGCCAGGTACAAATAAAGGTAGAATAGAATAGAATAGAATAGAATAGAATAGAATAGAATAGAATAGAATAGAATAGAATAGAATAGAATAGACCAGACCAGGTTGGAAGAGACCTTCAAGATCATTGCATCCAACCTATCATCCAACCCATCTAATCAACTAAACCATGCAACCAAGCACCCTATCAAGTCTTTTCCTGAACACCTCCAATGATGGTGAATCCACCACCTCCCCAGGCAGCACATTCCAATGGGCAATCACTCTCTCTGTGTAGAACACCCCCGAATCTCCTCTTCTCCAGGCTAAGCAACCCCAGCTCCCTCAGCCTCTCCTCATAGGGCTTGTGTTCCAAAACCCTCACCAACGTTGCTGCCCTTCTCTGGACACATTCCAGCAACTCAACATCTTTCATAAACTGAGGGGCCCAGAACTAGACACAGTACTCAAGGTGTGGCCTAACCAGTGCAGTGTACAGAGGCAGAATGACCTCCCTGCTCCTGCTGGCCACATTGTTCCTGATGCAGCCCAGAATGCCATTGGCCCGCTTGGCTGCCTGGGCACACTGCTGGCTCATGTTCGGCTTACCATCAACCAGCACCCCCAAGTGCCTCTCTGCCTGGCCGCTCTTCAGCCACTCTGGCCCCAGCCTGTAGCACTGCATGGGGTTGCTGTGGCCAAGGTGCAGAACCCGGCACTTGGATGTGTCTCATGCTGTTGCATTCCGCCCATCTGTCCAGCCTGTCGAGGTCCCTCTGCAAAGCCTCTCTGCCCTCCAGCAGATCAACTCCTGCCCCCAGCTTGGTGTCGTCTGCAAATTTACTGATGATGGACTCAATGCACTCATTCAGATCATCAATAAAGGTGTTGAAGAGCATGGGGCCCAGAACTGATCTTTGGGGCACACCACTGGTGACTGGCCACCAGCTGGATGTGGCACCATTCGCCACCACTCTCTGGGCTCAGCCCTCCAGCCAGTTCCTAATCCAGCACACAGTGCTCCTGCCCAAGCCATGGGCTGATAGCTTGGCCAGGAGTTTGCTGTGGCGGGCGGTGTCAAAGGCCTTGCTGAGGTCCACTACACTGACCAGCTTCCAGTCTTCTGGGACCTCTCCAGTGAGCCAGGACTGCTGAAAAATGATGGAGAGTGGCCCGGCCAGCTCATCTGCCAGCTGAGTGTGTTGGTGCAGTCTTGATGCTACTGAAATCAATAGCAAAACTCTGACTTTCTTCATTAAAGTCAAGATGCAATTTCTTCTTAATACATTCATATTACATAAATAATTGCATAAAAGAGGCTTTCTGTTATTTCTGTCTAAAATAAAGATTAATTAAAAAAAGAAAAGAAAAAGAGAGACAGGAAGAAAAAAAAAAACAAATGTAATATAGTTTTTGGGCTAGTGGAAGTGAAACAAAACAAAAAGAGATAATAAAAAATAACTAATTGTGTGTTCTAAAAACTTCATCAATACAATTCATCAGTTATTATCTATTGTAAAAGTCTATGGACCTTGTGCAGTAGTCCCTGCAAGTGTTTAGTTTGTGCTTTTGAAGAGCATGGGATATATCTCTCTAAGCTATGGATTTCTGGAGAAGAAGTGCACAATGGCATCCCAATGCCCTATTTCCTTGTATGACTCTAGTCTGATCCTTGGCTCATCATTGCCACAATGCTGCTCAGATATGTTAAGCCATGAACTTAGTGGAATATTGGTGGGCAGCAGCTTCTGCTCCACCTGTGGCACAGATGAAAGATGTTTGAGGAAAGAGTGGCATAAAGGTTGTGATTGGCATGTAGGATGCCCTGCTAGAACGATGAGTGAAATAAAGCAGAGAGTTGGGATCTTATATTTTGGGTTAGATTCTAGTTTTAGATTATTCTTTCGGGTGAGATCACACTTAGAGTAGAGCTCTCAGCTCTAGTGTCCCAAACACAAGATGCAAACCTGTTTGAGTGGGTCCAGAGGATGGTTGCAAAAATGATCAGAAGTCTAGAACACTGTTTCCACAAAGACAGGATGAGAGAGCTGGAGTTCATCAACCTGGAGAGGTGAAAAGTTACAGAAAGACCTTATTATGGCCTATTATGGCCTTTCAATACTTAAAGAAATTGAGAATTTTTTTATTGATTTCAATAGGATCAAGGCTGCACCAACACACCTTTATTTGTACCTGGCTAATAGCAGTATTGTATCTATGTTTTTTAAATTAAGTAGAAGGTTCTTTACAGTTATTTTTATGGTATACAATCAAACTTCAAATGGAAGGAATTCTTATGCTGTTCATTGTGTCTGCAAATTTTTTTCTAATCATCTTTGTTGGAAGGAATGCCACCCTACATACTAATAGCAAGAAAGATGGAAGGACACTTTTGCCAAGACTTGTAGTGGTAAGAGAAGGAATAAGGAATAATGGCTTTAAAATGAAAGAGGATAGGTTTTATTAGATGTAAGGCAGAGATTCTTTACTAGAAATGTGTCATGACTGTGACAGGTTACTCAGAGTAGCAGCAGATTCTGAGCAACTTGACCTAGTTGTTGAGCCTGCCCATGGCAGGAAGTTAGGATGAGATGATCTTTCAAGGTCACTTTTAACCCAAGACATTCCATGTCTCTGTGATTTATCATTTCACCCTTGTGCTAGCCAGTTGCCTTATTTTCTGATCTACTAAATGCAGACATTGTGCATCCTGTTCAGACAACAGCATAAACCAAAATAATAGGGAAAAAAAGAAGAGCTCAGATTTAAAAAAAACAGTATGATCTAAAATTGGTGGTTTATTGTTACATTATTTCCAGTTAGTAAAGTTTAAAGAGAAGGAAGTTTTCAAAATATTATCCTTTTTCATCCTCATGTAAAAAACAAAGTGGAGAGATGATTGTTTCAACATTGAACATGTTGCTTATTATCCACTACATGATACCAAAAGCGCTTTAGAACAATTTGCTATATAATTTCTGTTTTCAAGCACACTTGCTTGTTTGTTTGAGATGTTGGCTTTATCTCTGATTTTTACTTTAGTTTTTCTACCTTTTTTAGAAGTTATTGCAAAATGTAATATAATTTGAAAGTCTAGTATTTAACATACAGAAAATTAGAATTCTGTGTAAGAAAGGACTCGCCAATATGTGAAAACCATCATTAGCAATACGTCTGATACCACCATCTAAAATTAGCAACAAATTCTAGCAATAAATACTGGTGAACATACGTCTGCCTTCATGTTGAATTTGGTTTCACTAAAGGAGACTTTTTGTTTCCCAGGAAAATACTCACAAGAGAGAAGAAATCGAAGTATTTTGAAAGAAGAGCAAATATATAAAAAACTGATGGAACCATTAATCTTAAAGGTCATTGATATTGTTTATGTCATGTTAAGTTTTCTAGGCTTCTCATCTTTTACTAGCTGTAACTCAGGCATAAATACAATTATCAATTTAATATATGCACTAAACAGTTTATTCTAACCTTGTTCCCTAAACGCAAGAGGGAAGGAATCAATATGCTTATTTCATTTCTGGGAAGACTTTGTACACAGTCATGAGGGGGAAAAGAGTAATGAATTGTAACTGGCTATTTACAAATAATTGAAATTTGCCATTAACAATTGTTTCTAAAAGGTTACTGAAACACCAAGGTACAGTTTTGAGTCTGAAAACTTCTGTAAGACGTGGATTAGGCATACATTTCTTCATTACATTTTTCCTTAACTAACTTATTCAACCTCAAGTGTCATGTGGATACTTATCAAGGAAGAACCCTTTTACATTATTGGGATCAAAGATTTAAACATGAACCAAGACCATTGCAAGGAAGTATTTGAGTCAAACACCACACACAATTCACACATAATAGATCAGTAAAAATATTATTGTTAATATGATACGAGTCAATACAATAAGATAACAAAACCTCCCAACACCACGCAAGGAAAAAGTCTGTCTTAGGTTTCACGACTGGGAAATCCTGATCACGTCAAACCTTTTTCTGTGATCCAGTATTCCCATTAGCACAACGTCAATAATAAACTCATTATCTGAAGGAGCTCTGATATGCACAATTTTAAAATAGCAACCTGTTAAGATTATGGTAAATAAGACCCAAACAGGAAAACTGACTGTGTCTGTTGTTTAATATTATTTTGTACTTCTGTATTTTATTGCATTTCAGTGGGAGGATGAGTGGGCCAGCAGAGGGCTTTCTCCATTTTCCAGAAAAGCAGAAGAAATATCATTACAGTATCGTAGTTTTCTTATATTTGAAGCTAACTAATGTAAGAATAATATTTGTGTGAAAACAAAACAACACAAAAACTCCCAACCAACCAAAAAAAACCACCACCAAAACCAACCAAAACCTTTGCATATTTTTGGTCTGTAGTTTTGGAATAATTTCCACTGAAGAGGTTATATCATGCACATTTTTGAAACAGGATCCACATGTTAATTTAAAGTAAGTTCTTAATTTACATAAGAACATGTACTCCAGTTTCTAAAATTATTTGGACACAGTAAGAGGTAACAGGTCTCAAGAGGTTAGGCTTATTTTGTGCTCAACAGAGATGACTTTTTCAGGAACGACAAGAGAAGCCTTAGGTATTGTCAGCTGTCCTCTTGAGGAGTCTATCTCCCTTCCATTGCTTATGGGAGGGTATGACTTGTCAAGGACAGACACATTCGTATGGAGAAATCACTGAGACCAGACTATTAATTTCAGTACAGAGCAAGTGTAGATGCCGCTTGAATTCTGATTACTCTTTATTATACGTAGATATATTTTATATATTGTTTTTGAGTCCTCATAGATCACTTAGCATTTTTGTCCCTAAGTAACTCAGCCCCCTGCACCCCCTAAAATATATTAAAATACTACACTGCCCAGACATTTTTATTCCAAGAAAAGAAATCATTGTACCTAAATTGTATGAAACCAAACAGTTTATGTTTGATAGCAGTAGATTACCATGTGGAAATAAAACTTTTTAGCCAAGAAAATGCTGTTATATGAACTTAAATCTCTGTGTGGACTAAGAGTAACATGGGATTCTTTTACAGCAATTTTATCTGCTAAGCAGAAGCAAAGTTTGGACATAGATGCTGACACACTTGCATGTGCGGTTCGGGCTTCTGAATCTCACTCTGCAAATCGGTCAGTTGGTGGTCATGACTAATTGGGCTAGAAGTAAATAAAGCTATCTAAGCAATGAGAAGTAACAGACATAACATTTCTCAATCACTTATCCCAGAATTTACAGCAGTTTATTGCATAGATTTTAGTTGTCATTTATGTCAGTGGGGGTGTTTTGTTCTGAAATGATTCTGGATGTATTTATCTGAGTATGAGAAAGATACCTTTGACATGTACTTGCAAATTATTTTGTGATTTTGAAATGTGATGAATGGTAAGCAGTGTTTTCATTTTTCTAGGTATATCAAAGCTAGCTTCAAAGATAGCTTGTATAATAAAATGTGATGAGGAACTTAAAAAAGAGAGAGATGGCAATTAACCATTCAAACTACAGGTGTAAAGCTGTGGTGGATTGAGTTTTAACTCCCTGAAGTGTCTCAAACTATGATAGCTTACTAAAAATTATTCTGGAGCCAAATTATACAAGATTGCCATGATACACAAAGCAAAAGAGGCAATTTTACAACCTACGCTAAGCACAACTTCAAACCAATCACTTATAATAATCTCTTCTGACCTTAAAACCTTTGAATGATATAAAATTGTGTATCGTGCATTTATGTACGTAAATGCAGTACAGATGAAGTTCATTCTGCAGGACTGAATGAATATACTGATTCACCCAAATTTAAATGTTTTGAAAATTTAAACTTAAAGCAATTTTATTAGGTTTCTGAAACTGCTTTATTAGTACTGTGCCAAGTTGCACTTCTGTTCTGATCTGTACTGCTTTATTAGCAGGAGTTTCTTTGGATTTAAAACAAAAACCAAAAAGGAAAAAAAAAGTTAATGAAAACTGAACAAAGGAGTACATGTTCCTCCAACAAAGAATGAGTCCAGGTAGGAATAATTTTCATCAGCATATACTACATCCATCTTCTCAAATACTCACAAACATATTCTGAGAAGTCTCTAACTCTGGAACATGTTAAATATACCTAGAAAAAAAACAACACAAAAACCAACCAATGTATGAATGATGGAGACAGGTAGTACATTAAGTACCCATCTTCCCTCTAGCACTGCATTTTTAACTGAAAATTTGCTGCCTTTTTTCACTATGAAGGTGAAACTACTGCTAAAAAACAAAGATGTGATTAGCCCAAATTCAGGTTACTGAGACTGCTAGTGACATATAGAATAATTTTTCTTTTCAACCTCAATCTGAATAGTTTGATTGCAAGAGGAAGAAAGATAATTCTGAAATTTAATAGAATGAAATAACAGCAGTGAGACTGTTACCTTGGTGTAGTTTAACATCTACCCAGAAGGAAGACACATCAGATTCCTTCTTTCTCTCTTTTTTTCTTTTCCTGTCTGTTCAATAAATTGGTGAATATTTTTGATTATTTGCAAATAATAATCTATAAGTATTATGTAGAAATATTTTATGAGTACAACTTAACTATATATGAGATTTAAGCCAAAGATAAAATCAAGTGGTTAACTGAATTAAAAGTAAAACTGTACTGTACTGAGTACTATAGAACTGCAGGAGATGGCAGTGACATAGTTAATGAAAAAATGTTTGTACTAATGAGTTTTCACTTTTCTTTAGAACAGTAAATCCAATATAATAAAAAGGAATGGAACCAATTAACTCTTACTTCATAAACCACATTCAGAATTGCTAAGCAGGAATAAATGTGTAGTTTGAATATGTACATGTGTTTTGTATGATTCACCTTAACTTACAGTGCCAAAGTCCAAAATATTTTTTCTGACTAAGAGACACAAATCAAAAAATACCAGTTTTGAGTCTCAAAGTATGACAATATGGTAATGAAAAGTGAATACATGGAGAAAAATTTCTTTCTTTCCCCATTCCACTAGGAGAATCATTCAAAAATATCTCACTTTTCATTTGTATAAATGGAATAAAAGTGTTTTAATTTTCTGTATGTATCTGAAATCTCCAGTTATGTATTGTTTTGACCTAAAACTATCTGCTGAATGGTGAATGCTGAATTAGTAAATGGGACTAATGGGGTTTGTGATATGACAATTTCATACTTGCTCTCCTTAGTGATTACTGCTCTCTAGAAAGACATCTCTGTGGGGAAAATGAGCCTGGGTCACAGTATCACAGTATCACAGGATCACTAAGGTTGGAAGAGACCTTGAAGATCATCGAGTCCAACCTGTCACCACAGACCTCATGACTAGACCATGGCACCAAGTGCCACATCCAATCCCCTCTTGAACACCTCCAGGGATGGTGACTCCACCACCTCCCTGGGCAGCCCATTCCAATGCTGAATGACTCTCTCCATGAAGAACTTCCTCCTCACCTCGAGCCTAAACTTTCTCTGGCACAGCTTGCCCTCTTGTTCTGGTGCTGCTTGTCAAAGCATAAAATTACATCATCTATTGTGAGATGTATTGCAGATATAAGGGAAAATAATGAGGTCTGAAAGAAATTACAGATTCTGTATAGAAATGACAGTTCTAATAGTGCTTATAAATGTAACAAGATAAACACCTCACTGAGTCAAAAATAAATTTGTTTTGACATCATGAAGTGAAACATTTGAAACATTTCTATCCTCTGGAAAAAAAAACACCAATTATTTCAACTTGCATTAATATAGGACAAAAACAAATGCAGAAAAATGGTATCTTTTTTCAATCATACACTCCAGGCTTCTGCTAGCTATGGGCAGCGCATTGCAACACTCTTTTTTTACTGCCCTGCAAAAAGCCACTGAAACTCTGCCTGTAAGCTCTGTTGCACCTTTATTATACACAGTTTACACAGACAGCAGGCTATGTATTTCACTAGATTGAGTTTAAAATTACTGTGTTAGAAAGACAGCTCAGTAACAGGTAAAAGTTACATTCAGTAACTGGCTATCCCTTTCATTATAAATTGTTCAGTGAATAGCAGAATAAGTAAGACTTTTTTTTTCAATTCAGACTGTCTCTTCTAACAGCCACTGTACAAAAAATGGGTTTCAATGTAATATGCCATTTTTTCACATTAAGGCTCTGGAGACCATGGGGTATATTGTGTTCTCCAAGAATATCAGAAGCAGAAATGGAAATTATTAACAATAATATTTTTTTAAAAAATTCTTAGCAGAATTTGTGGTGGTTTTGTAGTATAAATTATCTTGGATGATGTATTAATATTCTCATACAACACGTTCATATTTTGGGAAGTTTCAGTCAAAATATATTTTGAATTAAAAATAAAAATATGACAAAGAATTTAGTGATATTGTGATTTCTGCCTGAAATGTTCATTTTCTTGTTTGATGTATTTAAACAGTCAACACTTACTGTCTGTCTGCCACTTCCCTTGGATTCATAAGACTCAGAAACTGACTAAAAATGCAAGGACTGACAAAAAAGGAAAAACCCAACAAAACAAACAAAACCCACCACAAAAAAACACAACCCACCACAAAACCCAAACGAATATAACCACAAGGTTTGCCCTTTATTTTTCCAGTGTCTTTACAATGCTTTTTAGTGTATTTTACAGAATTTATTTATGGCCTGCACTTTTCTGATATCATACCATAATGGGACAGTTTTGCATTAAAAAGCAAAAACAATTCTGTGTGAGCAAATGCTTTGAGCAATTGACAGGCAGCTGAAAGAGGAAAACACTTGACAACTGCTAGGTGAATCACCTGTAAACAGTGCTAGTTCAAGGGCCCTGTTATGCCATGTGCCCCTTTGTTCTCTTACAGACAGAGCTGAGAGCAGACAGCAAGCTGCAAATGTTAGCTCAAATAATATTCATAGCCTGCTACTTTGCTCCTACCTGTTAAAGACATAAAATAAAAATTGTCTTGCAGAAAATGAAACTCGATAAGAGAAGAAAAAGCCCAATAAAATGGCACACATATTTATAACCAGACAATCAGGTGTATAGTATAATGCATTACAATTTCACAAACAATCAATACAAATTATTGGGTATAAAATTACTTTTTGATTACCACTGTGAAAACACAAGCTGCTCAAGTCATTCCTCACACCACTATTGATTTTATTCTACTTTTTCTATTGCATTTTTAAAGCATTTTGTGTCAATTCTTAAGTCCCCATTCTACTGCTAAATCCTGAGCAAATGTATGAAGGAGAAATCTGAAAGTTTTAAAGGTGGAGAGCTCTAAATATTGGTTTTCATCCTTTAATCTCCTTGTTCTTTTTACCAGAGCTTGTTGAAGACTGAAACATATTTTCATAGTCAGACTACACATGGGAACTACCAGAATTTTCTTAACCTTTTAACCCTTTCATTTATTTCATGCTATTAGCCTTTACCACTTTGTAGCAGCTTTTTGTACTGTGGCACTTTACTTCCTGCTGGTTCCCATGGTAATGGACAGATCATCTGTCAAATGACAGAGCAATATACTATAGTCATCTCTCAAAGCTGGTAAGTGGGTTCTTTTATTTTTCATTTGTCAAGTTGTCAAATACTCAGCAACAAGCAAGGTACTTCTTTCCTTGAGAGGTAAAAGAGGAAAGTTAAGGACCGAGACAAACCTAGACATGTTCTTTGACAGTTTATTCACCTTTTTTTTTTTTCTTCCTCAATGACCTGAGATTGCAAGGCATAAAGAGCTTTCAGTTCAGGGTTAAATATAGAATTAGTTGGTTTGAATACAGTGGTGCAAATTTCTCACAATCCTGCTTGGTGAGACCAGAGTACACATCTTGTTATTTTCTCCATTATCTTGAATATGTCAGTATCTCTAGCCTGCTGCAGCTCTGACATTCTCTTTGATGAACATCTGTATTTACAGCATATGTCTGACTGCATATCACTGATAAAATACGTACAAATATCTCTACAAGGCAAGTGTCAGCAATACTGGAAATTTCTCTTGGAATGAAATAGAACAGCTGTGTAGCAAGCATCATCAGCACAATAGCCAGGCTAACTTTGAGAACTACTACACACAGTCAAAAATTCAGGGGAATAATTTTGATATGCATATTGTAGTTATCTGTAAAATACCTAAGACACAATTCAAAGGTAATAGTCTTAATCTTGCAAGAAAATAAATTACATCATGTGGAGAATGCAAAAAAAAAGAATTAATTTCAGGACTAATGAGAAAGGGAAGGATACATAAAAAAAAAAAAAAAGTCATCTGAAATATAAAGATTAATTAAGACTTTGATGGAAAACTTCATGAAAAATGGCATTGTGTGCAACAGCTCTGCTGAGGATGTGAATTACAATAATTTTTCTCTACCCAGAGATTAAATAGTCAAACAACAGTGAGCTTCAAGTTGTCTTATATTGGACATAAGTCTAAAGATGATTTTGCTAAGGCAGTGACAAGTAATACCCAATCATAAAGTAAGATGAAAAACCTTGTTTGTTTTCTGTTTGTTTGTTTGTTTGTTTGATGTATGGCATTGCTCTTAACTTGCTGGCTGCTTGAAAAAGTTTCAGTGTTAACATTTAAATAGGAGTCTCCAGAGCAGAACAAGGAAAGGAATTACTAAGCTAATCATTGGTTTGTGACAGTCTGACTAATGGAAATGATAGTTTTGCACAGTTTTACTTGTTCAGCTTTCTTCTAGGTAGAGGAATTTATAGAAAACACAGCATTAGATTTAACATATGAGAAAGTAGTCTAAAATGAACACCGACAGCTGGTGCAGGTTTACAGTAACTGTATGTAGTGGGTTGAGGCAGACCCCCTTCCCCACCACGGGCAGAAATAACGACTCTGACAAACGGATTGCAAAAGTGATGGAAAGTTTAAATAGTAAAGAGTGAATGTGTACAGAGAACCAGAAGCAGTGACAAAAGAAACCCCAAAGCAGACTCAGAAACATCCCATCCCCACCTGAGGGTGCACCCAAGCCCTCCAGGGCTCCTTCTTCTCCCCCCCCCCCCACTGCTAGGCTAGTCTCAGCTGGCCAGACCTGAGACCGCCCACCCCCTGGCCCTGGGCCTAGCCAAGCCTATAGCCGGGAGACATCTCCCCCAGTTACCAGGTGCCAGCGAGGGGAAGAAAAGAGGAAGTGCCAGATGGATTTTATAGTGGTGCAGAGGATTGGGCTGCCCGGGGAGGTGGTTGAGTCTCCATCCCTGGAGGCGTTCAAGAGGGGACTGGAAGTGGCACTTGGTGCCATGGTCTAGTTGTGGGGTTGTGGTTACAGGTTGGACTCGATGATCTTCAAGGTCTCTTCCAACCTTGGTAATTCTATTCTATTCTATTCTATTCTATTCTATTCTATTCTATTCTATTCTATTCTATTCTATTCTATTCTATTCTGGCAGGAGACACCTGGTTTCCCGTGTCCACCCACTGGGCTGGACTTCTGGACACAGGAAGTACACCACGTAGCAGAGGGCACCCAGCCCAAACCACCACACTGTACTGAAGACATTTTTCTTCATATTCACTGGTATTCTGTAACACTTGTTAAAATTCATTGTGGCAGGCTAGAGACATTTATTCCTGATTTAACCAAGGTACTTACCTGGCAGTTGTTTGCACTTGCATTATAGTTCAGTATTGTCTTCAGTATTATACTCATTCATAGTTTACACATAATTTGCCACTGTAAATCAGGCATGGAATATCACTATAAAAAAAAATCTAGTTCATTTCCTTCACAATCCTTATTTATGTTCATTTATTCTTTTTCAAATAAATATAATAATACAAAAATTCAGCATATCTGTAATAGTGAAACAGTAGCAGTGAATGCAAGAACACACTTGAAAATGCAATGAAAATATTTGTCAGAATTTACCTAGCACTGGAGGATTATTTAGTAAAATATTAAATAAATACTTTAAAAATCCTATTTTGTGAAGAATACGGGGTTTTTCCTCCCTCTCTTAACAAAATCTGAGGGAATTTGTCACCTTCTGGCCAGTTATTACTTCTACCTGTTCTAATACCTGATCAAAAATTGAGACAAGGAAATTCATATTTTTCTCTGACACTACATTTAGAGTGACAGATGATGAACCAGAAGTGAAAGTGAAGTGTAATTATTTCTCTCCCTAACATCAGTTATAATCAAAGCAATGTGCTTGTCACACCTAGTGCAACATGAGCCCTTCATGTCACTCGTCACTCCACCCTGCTGCTGGTCAGTGTCAAGCTGAAAGTGCCGTTAAGTAGGATCTGACCACTCTAAACAATTGGATTAAGTCATGATTTCAGAATAACTGCATGTTTAGAAATAACAGAGAACTGTAGCTGTCCTATGTATGGATCTGCTGTTACTATTATATGTCCCTGAAAATACGTGCTTCTCCTGTTTTATTTTGTACACGTTGCTTCTCTCTTGCATCCTAATTTTCCAGCCTTGAATGCTAGGGTCCCTCATATTTAATGCAATCTGCTGCTAATAAAGTCCCAAATATATTCAAGTAAGCAGTCCTGCTGCAGACTCAGCTCTCTCTCCCTCGACTTTACTAAAGACAAAATAAGATTTGTACGTTGACACAGTAAGCACTTGCTTTATCAGTATGCATATTAGCGTGGCCATGTCTCAGCACGATGTGCACCAAAATCTGAGATTATGACTAACTTGTTCTGCTATTAAGTGAATGATAAAATGATTTAGGTATATAGAATCATAGAATCAGGGTCTTTAGGAATTATGTATCATTATGTCATCCTAAATCTGCGAAAGACTCAGAGCATTTAGTGTATAAAATTATATTTGCAGGATAGATAGAGTTTTGCACGGAGAACAGAAGGTTGTGAAACAATGGAACAACCTCCTGAGAGGTCAGAACTATTAACTCACACTGGCTCTGCAGGTTTTGCCTAATCTCTGTACAGGATGCAGTGGTAACAGAAGTGAAAGGAGGGAGACAATGTTTTTTGGGAAGTTGTTTTGATTAAATCATGCAGAATTGTAGTTCATTATCAAGACTTTTCAGTGAATTTATTATATAAACCATAGCAAAATAACAGCAGATCCAAGTTTGTCATCTTAGAGAAGTGTTTGAGTAGTAATGCATATTAACTCTCTTCCAAACTAATGACAGGCTACTAAATGAAGGCTTCAATCAAAAGTCTGCATTACAAACCTCCGGCCTTGAATGAAGCTTGTAAAAGCTGCAGATTTGTGTTAGTCCTATAAAATATCTGGAGAACAGCTCTTGTGAAGAGTGGCTGAGGAAACTGAGTTTTTTTTGTCTGAAGAAGAGGAGTCTGAGGTGCAATGTTGTTACTCTCTACAGCTACCTGAAAAAGGAGGTTATAGTGAGACAGGTGTTGGTCTGTCCTCCCAGTATCAGGTACCAGAATGAAAGGAAATGGCATCAAGTTGTACCAGGAGAGCCTAGATATATTAGAGGTAATATACCAAAGATATCAATATTTAGAAAGGTGATTCTGCCACTTTGCTCTGGTGACATCGCACCTGGAGTACTGTGTCCAGCTCTGAAGCTTTCAATACAGGAAGGACATGGATATGGTGGAGCGGGTTCAGATGAGGGGATCAGGGGATTGGAGCACCTCTGCTAGATGAACAGGATGATGGAGTTTAGGTTGTTCATCCTGGAGAAGAGAAGGCTCCAGGGAGAGCTAATAACCTTCCACTAACTGAAGGGGGTCTCCAAAAAGGATGGACAGAGACTGTTTACAAAGGTCTGTAGTGATAGGATGAGGCACAATGACTTCAAACTAGAGAAGAGTAGATTTATATATAATACATATTATACATATGCTAATATATATCACTGCTGGATTTATTAACTTCAGCCTGCTTAACACACATACACACACCATAAAAAGAAATAAACTTTGACTCAATGGGGTCAAATCTCCATTCCTGGAGGTGTTTAAAAGATGCAGAGATGTGAGGCTAAGAGATATGTTTTAGCATCAGATTTGGTAGTGTTAGATAATGGTTTTGCTCAAGGATCTTAAAGGTCACTTTGAACCGAAACAGTTCTATGATTATATCTAAACATGCTTTTACAAACTGAGGAATATGAAATTAACAGAAACTATATTTATTTTTCTAAGCTCAAAGAATTCCATTTAGCACAATAAACTGTAAAGACACTTGGAGCTGCTGCAAGATAAATGAAAATTTAATCACGAAAGTAATTACCCCTTGCTCAAGGTGAGAAACTGTTGTTGATCAAAATTAACAGCTTGGGAAATAAACACAGCTTAAGATGAAAATATTGAACTATATAGATCTGTGGCTTTGTTGAGGTCACATGTATGAGGACTGGAATTAGGATAATGAATCAAGAGATTAAACAAATAGTAGTGTAATATTATGCAGTACCTAAGCCATCATCTTGGAAGTGGATTTTAGCTTTTGCACTAAGACTTTATACTTTACTGTATGGAATATTATTTATATAAATAAAGGGGTCCAGGAGAGATGGACCTACTTCAAGGAAGAACTATTGAAGGTGCAGGAATAGGCTGTGCCAGTGTCCTGGAAGATGAGCCGCCGGGGCAGCCTGGATGGGTAATGAACTTTTAATAGAACTAAGGGAAAAAAGAGGGTGTATCATCTTTGGAAGAAAGGGGAGGCAACGTATGGAATGTTTAGAGATGTTGCTAGGACATGCAGGAACAAAATTAGGGAGGCAAAAGCCCATTTAGAACTTAGACTGGCCTCTGTTGTGAAGGACAACAAAAAGTCCTTCTATAAATACATCAATAGCAAGAAGAAGGGCAAGGACAACCTCCACTCCTTGGTTGACAAGGAGGGGAACATTGTAACAAAGGATGAGGAAGAGGCAGAGGTGCTTAACACCTTCTTTGCCTCAGTCTTCACTAGCAGGGCAGAACGTCTTCCAGACAGCTGGCCTGCAGAGCTGGCACAAGGAGTCAGGGAGCTGCATGGTTTCCCGCTGCTCCAGGGATCTTCTGAGCCACTTGGACACCCACAAGGCCATGGGACCGGATGGGATCCATCCTAGGGTGCTGAGGCAGCTGGCAGATGAGCTGGCCAAGCCACTGTCCATCATTTTTCAGCAGTCCTGGTTCACTGGAGAGGTCCCAGAAGACTGGAAGCTGGCCAGCGTGGTGCCCATCCACAAGAAGGGCCGGTTGGATGAGCCAGGGAATTATAGGCCTGTCAGCCTGACCTCAGTGCCAGGCAAGATTATGGAACAGGTCATCTTGAGTGCGATCACACAGCACTTCCAGGATGGCCAAGGGATCAGGTCTAGCCAGCATGGATTTAGGAATGGCAGGTCCTGCCTGACCAACCTGATCTCCTTCTATGATCAGGTGACCCGCCTGGTGGATGTGGGGAGGCCTGTGGATGTGGTCTACCTGGACCTCAGCAAGGCCCTTGACACTGTCCCCCACAGCAAACTCCTGGCCAAGCTGGCAGCTGGTGACTTGGATGAGAACACACTGCATTGGGTTAGGAACTGACTGGAGGGCCGAGCCCAGAGAGTGGTGGTGAATGGTGCCACATCCAGCTGGCGGCCCGTCACTAGTGGTGTGCCCCAAGGATCAGTGCTGGGCCCCATGCTTTTCAACATCTTTATTGATGATCTGGATGAGGGCATTGAGTCCATCATCAGTAAATTTGCAGACGACACCAAGCTGGGGGCAGGAGTTGATCTGCTAGAGGGTAGAGAAGCTTTGCAGAGGGACCTCGACAGGCTGGACAGATGGGCAGAATCCATCGGCTTGAGATTGAACACATCCAAGTGCCGAGTTCTGCACATTGGCCACAGCAACCCCAGGCAGTGCTACAGGCTGGGGTCAGAGTGGCTAGAGAGTGGCCAGGCAGAGAGGGACCTGGGGGTGCTGGTTGATGGGAGGCTGAACATGAGCCTGCAGTGTGCCCAGGTGGCCAAGAAGGCCAATGGCATCCTGGCCTGCGTCAGAAACAGTGTGGCCAGCAGAACAGGGAGGTCATTCTGCCCCTGTACACTGCACTGGTTAGGCCACACCTTGAGTCCTCTGTCCAGTTCTGGGGCCCTCAGTTTAGGAAGGATGTTGTCTTGCTGGAGCGTGTCCAGAGAAGGGCAACAAAGTTGGTGAGGGGTTTGGAACACAAGCCCTACGAGGAAAGGCTGAGGGAGCTGGGGTTGCTTAGCCTGGAGAAGAGGAGGCTCAGGGGCCTCTGGCTGATCGACAGCCGCCTGAACATGAGCCAGCAGTGTGCCCAGGTGCACAGGAGCAGGGAGGTCATTGTGCCCCTGTACTCTGCATTGGTTAGGCCGCACCTTGAGTCCTGTGTCCAGTTCTGGGCCCCTCAGTTTAAGAAGGACGTCGAGACACTTGAATGTGTCCAGAGAAGGGCAACAAGGCTGGGGAGAGGCCTTGAGCACAAGCCCTATGAGGAGAGGCTGAGGGAGCTGGGGCTGTTTAGCCTGGAAAAGAGGAGGCTCAGGGGCGACCTCATTGCTCTCTACAACTACCTGAAGGGAGGTTGTAGCCAGGCAGAGGTTGGCCTCTTCTCCCAGGCAGCCAGTACCAGACAAGAGGACACAGTCTCAGGCTGTGCCAGGGTAGGTTTCGGCTGGATGTTAGGAAGAAGTTCTATACAGAGAGAGTGATCACCCATTGGAATGGGCTACCTGTGGAGGAGGTAGAGTCACCTTCATTGGAGGTGTTCAGGAGGAGACTTGATGGGGTGCTTGGTGCCATGGTTTAGTTGTTGGGTGGGTTGGATTGTTTGATGGGTTGGACGCCATGATTTTGAAGGTCTTTTCCAACCTGGTCTATTGTATTGTATTGCATTGTGTTGTATTATTATATGTCAATTAGAGTAGAGTAGAGTAGAGTAGAGTAGAATAGAATAGAATAGAATAGAATAGAATAGAATAGAATAGAATAGAATAGAATAGAATAGAATAGAATAGAATAGAATAGAATAGAATAGAATAAACCAGGTTGGAAGAGACCTTCAAGATCATCGTGTCCAACCCATCATCCAACGCCACCTTATCAACTAAACCATGCAACCAAGCACCCCATCAAGTCTCCTCCTGAACACCTCCAATCATGGTGACTCCACCACCTCCACAGGCAGCACATTCCAATGGGCAATCACTCTCTCTGTGAAGAATCTCTTCCTAACATCCAGCCTAACCCTCCCCTGGGGCAGCTTGAGACTGTGTCCTCTTGTTCTGGTGCTGGTTGCCTGGTAGAAAAGGCCAGCCACCACCTGTCTACAACCACCCTTCAGGTAACTGTAGAGAGCAAGAATGTCTGCCCTGAGCCTCCTCTTCTCCAGGCTAATCAATCCCAGCTCCCTCAGCCTCTCTTCACAGGGCTTGTGTTCCAAACCCCTTGCCAACTTTGTTGCCCTTCTCTGGACACATTCCAGCAAGTCAACATCCTTCCTAAACTGAGGTACCCAGAACTGGACACAGGACTCAAGGTGTGGCCTAAGCCATACAGTGTACAGGGGCAGAGTGACCTCCCTGCTCCTGCTGGCCACACTATTCCTGATACGGGTCAGGATGCTATTGGCCCTCTTGGTCGCCTGGGCATACTGCAGGCTCATGTTCAGCCTACCATCAACCAGCACCCCCAGGTCCCTCTCTGCCTGGCTGCTCTCCAGCCACTCTGACCCCAGCCTGTAGCACTGCATGGGGTTGCTGTGGCCAATGTGCAGAACCCGGCACTTGGATGTGTTAAATCTCATGCTGTTGCATTCTGCCCATCTGTCCAGCCTGTTGAGGTCCCTCTGCAAAGCCTCTCTACCCTCCAGCAGATCAGCACCTGCCCCCAGCTTGGTGTCGTCTGCAAATTTACTGATGATGGACTCAATGCCCTCATCCAGATCATCAATAAGGATGTTAAAGATATAAGCAGTGTGGGTTACTGGATAGGACACTTACTGAGTCAGAAATTTCTAGCATTAACTTTCTGGTCAGAATTATATCAAATATCAGTCATCATCTCTTTGTGCTACTGTTTCCATTCATACTTTGGTTTGACTATTCAGGTTTGAAGCTCAGATTGCATATATTGGCAAGGACTGGCATCTTACACAGTATAACCTCAATCTTGGCAGCCATTGAACATCTGTTATGTCTTACATAACTTCAGTCATACATATACATGTATCTAACATATTTATTAAATATATTCTATCTTACCTTATTAAATATATTCTGTCTTACCTTATGTATCAGATATAATATATATTGCACATACATTAATATCACTGGTTTATCAACTTTAGCCTCCTCATCCCACATCATAAGCAGAATCAAACTTTGACTCAGTCAACAGGAAATCTGAGTATTATTCTCAATAACTGATTTTAATACAGTGTCCACAGAAGATGCTGTAGAATTCTGTTTGGTTACAAAACTGTTTTCCAGTTGTATAGTGTAGATAGGGAAAACACTTTTTTCACCCCTCCCCCATTGCATTGAATCAAACATCTAACTGATATGCATTTTTAAAGGTTTAGGCCATATTTTTCATCAGTAAAAAAATGTCCAATAGACTACAAAATTAAAAGGCTGAAGTACCTGACAGATTAAACACAAGTTTGCAAACAATCTGTGATATTCTCCTTGGTTCTAGATTCGTCTTCTGTTATTCTTATGTTCTCCTTATGTTCTCTTTACTGTCTTCTCAAAAAATAAACAAAAAAAATTTAAAAATCATAAACCAGAGAAGTTTTCAAATTTATATGACATTTTATGTTTTATTCCTTGTCAAACCTCCTGAAAGATTCAAATCCAGGTGCAGAATTATCCAGTAATTTCATAATTGCTACAGACTTACCTTATTTTTCCCACTATTTCAACAATTTATTTTCCATACTGTGTAAGCTATAGTTTGTAACTGGCCTTGTGATTTTTTTTTTTTGCAACCATAAATTAATATTTTTTTCTTAAAATGTCATTTTAAAGCAACCCATTATATAACACATTCATATATATTCATGGTTAGTTTGTGAACTATCATTCACCTTTACATCTTTTTTTGCCCTCTGCCTTAGAATCCTTCATAGTGACCTATGTGCTATTGGCATTTTAGCTTCTACTGAAATTCATTATTCAGTTTTCTGAATTCTGTATCATTCTTTGTTTTCACAAAAAATCCCACTGTGGTGGTGAGAGAAAGTTCAGTTCTCCCCCCACACAAAGAAACTATGGTTAACTCAGTCGGAGAAGCAAAAATGGATAAGCTATCTTTACAAGCAGGATGAAGTGCAGATGAATATATACACAACATACAGTATTTACAATATATACAGAAATATACAGCAAAGAATGTAACATAGAAACCCTTCCCTCCTCCAGTGAGGAGGGTCCTCCAAAAAATACCCCCTTTTCTCCCTTTCTCCCTTTTTTCCCAAAAAGGGTTAGAGAGAGAAAAGGTAATTATTAAGGAGGAAATTCTGTTAGCTCAAAGCGTATGCAAGAATTAGTTTCTTATGTGGTTAGTTGAAGGTCAGCACCCACCAGCACAGACAGAAGACAGCTGTTCAGAGAGATTGAAACAGACTGAAATGACTGAGACTGAGATTCAAACTCACCTAAAGCTAAAATTTAAAGTTGCATTCTACCAATGAAACTTGTTAGAATACCTTTGTTTTCATTCTTACACCAAAACATTCAGCCAGAGTGTTCCAGTAACTGTCCCTTTCTTAAAGGCGTAGCCTAAAACGGTCACACCCGCCATCTGTATAACCTCTTCCACTTTGACTTGCTGATGAACACACCTCATGCCTTACTTGAAGCCAAGAGATGAGTTCATCTGAACATTGAGTTAATCTGAAATCTATATGAATACACAGTCAACCTTTCAGAGAAATTGTTTTGGATAAACATGATGTTACTTTTCTTGGAAATGCAATTTAGATCTTGAATTCTTGGCAATTCCCTGTTCCATGAAAGAAATAGAAATTTAAAGAAAGATATCAGTGCAGACAGCTCCAATCCTACTGACCCTCAGAAGCAGAAGTCCAGACTGAAAAATTACAAACTGTGCAAACCAAAAAGTTAAAAATGCACAGTAAATTACTATCATGATTGAAATGCATTTCTTTAACTGGCAGGAAGGAAGAAAAAAATTCATGCAAAGGTTTTGCAGAATGAGTCTGTTCAACTCAGCTGATGGAAGGGGACATCTTATATCGTGCATTGTTTTCCTACAAGATGAAACTCACTTGCTTCTCACATATATAAAAATAACTTCTACAGATCTGTCCTTATATCCACCAGTCTACTCAACCTTTTCTTCCTTGGCTGTTTGTAGTAAAAGGTTTCCTTGAAAAAAGGTTTTTGAGGGGTGGGTTTCAATTCCTCTTTGCTGAAGACTGCTCATGACTCTGCTAGGATGTTGTATTTTGGGGTAAACATGACAAATTATCTGCATTTCTGTTATTGTTTTAATTACAACCTAAGCACATATCCTAACATATCCTGACTCATTTCAGCTAGCAATATGATTTCTGTTATTACTGACTGCACATAATCTTTTCACACAACTGTTCTACAATGTGTATTAAATTGCACACTCCTCGGAGAGAAAGGCTGGATTTACACAGAGCTTGTAATGTATAGAAAGCAATATACTTGACCTAGAACTTTTAAAAGGAAAGGCATCTTTTCTCCATCTCTTTCCTGGGAGATCCTGAATAGCTTTGCAGTTTTGGGTAAAAGATGATTGATATCATATAGTGGTGTTTTCTTCTTTGTCCTGTAACTTCCCAATTAATCATTAGCAATCCAAAAGCAAAGAGATACTTCTTCAAAGTAGTGAATTTCCAAATGAAACACACACACAAAACAAAGCCACCAAACACCAACCCCAAAAAAACCCAAAAAACCACTTCAAGAAAGCAACTTTTTTAAAGAACATTGGAAAAAAAATCCCTGCAGCACATGATGGATGACCCAATTATAAGCTTAACACGTGAACCCTCCAGCAGGAAGACTGCACTCCAGTATTCATCTGTGCCTTCCTATTCACAGATAGAGAAGAGGCTCCACACTTGAAAGGGCTGGCAAAACTTGTGTAAGTAATTGAAGAGGAGTATGGGAGGCCCACAGAGGATTAACATACTGTTGTTCATTGTGCAGCTCCAAAACTGGCAGCCTGACCAGATCTCCACTTTTCCCTCAGCTCCATTGCTTGTTCCTAGAGCAAGTGCTAATTCTCTCAGCACACTACTGCTCTCAGTTCTGGTATACTGAGTGAAACCCCATCCATGTTTTCCTTTATTTTCTGTGGAAGGTTTAACCAAAATTTTATGTTGTTGTACTGGCGTTATGCTATGTCCATCCTGCATTTACAGATAGAGCTTGACATTTGTAGCATTATGTAACAATATTTATTATTATTATTACTTATATTATTATTTCCAATAGCACAGATTTAGATTTGTATAGTAATTTCTCTTTAGAAAATTTGGGCATTAAAATGCCAAAGTTGCAGAGCATGAAGCAATGGAGGGAACTGATCTTCATCAGACATCCATCTTCAGCAAATGAGAGTTCATGTACACTTTGGGGGTGGTGCATAGCTGTCTGGGGCAGAAAACATTATTGGAATGGCCAGAAACTATTGATATTATCATTAAAACACCCATTTGTTTCTCAGATTCTGTTTCTGCTAGACTGATTTGCAGCTGCAAGTGAAATCCTTACATCAGTGAAATTTCAAACACATACACATGCATACACTATTTCTGTTTTCACACAGTTTTTTATCAGCTAATTTTAGCTGCTTTAACATCAGCAATCTAAGTAAATGAGCCTACCTATCACTCACGTGAATAAAGTTATGAACAATCGTACTTCCAGTCAGTATTTCTATCATTCTTAACACTTTATTACTGACAATAACATAATAAGGAAAAACAAAACAAATTTTAAAAAACCAAACAAAACCCTAAGACTAGTAGGAAAAAAAAACAAACAAACAAACAAAAAAAAGCCACAACCAAAACCAAACCAAACAAACACTTTAATGAAGGCTGATTAAGATAATTTCATTAAACATATATCATGTTGATAAGCTCCACTTTTGACATTCATTCTTTCCACCTCTTCCATCTGGTTTAATTACATAATTCAATATTGTCAAGGGTTTTGGGGCTGGGCAGTCCAATAGATAAATGAAATTTCTATTTCTTTCATGGAACAGGGAACTGCCCAGCATTCAAGATCTAAAATGTATTTCCAAGAAAAATAACATCATGTTAGAGAGTGGTGAAGCCCTGGAATAGGTTGTCCAAGGAGGTGGTTGAGGCCCCATCCCTGGAGGTGTTTAAGACCAGGATGGATGAGGCTCTGGCCAGGCTGATCTAGTGCAGGGTGTCCCTGCCCATGGCAGGGGGGTTAGAACTAGATGATCCTTGTGGTCCCTTCCAACCCTGACTGATACTATGATACTATGGTACTATAATGGATGTTCTCCATTACCCCACCTCTCCTCCCAAAAATGGAAGAGAAATAAAGTGAGAAAAAGACTTATGGTATGAAAAGGAAAAAAAAAGGCTTCAATGAAACAATGAAAATAATGAAATATAAAAATCTATACAAAATCAATAATGCAAAGCTCCCCTTACCCCACTGTAGGAATCATGTCACTGTCACCACTGATGCTATATGCGTACTGGGCTCAGTGGCAGACAAGAACAGGATTCAGGAACTGGATTCAGAAGACACAGGTTGGAATCCAGGGCAGAAGAAACAGTGTCCTGCTCAGAAACCAGCCATTGAAGAAGGAAGCTTGACTCTTGTGATCCCTTAACTTTACACTAAATATGAAGTAAATGCCGTACATGGAATGGCATCCATCATTGGTCAGTTTAGTATCACCTGTCCTGTTTGCTTCTGCCTGGAGGTGTGGCCTTCTACATTATGGCATGCTAACATGGTGCACAAGATTTAGCAGCAACTTTGTGTGATGGGTTATGCCCATCATGAACCAGTGGGGGAGGGCTTGCCCTCCCCGCAGTGGGGTTTTCCCCCTGGGAAACTGAGTTAGTCCAGCAAGCCTGTAAAAAGGAAGACACTGCAGCCATTTGCTCTCTTTTGCTTCTGCCTTGCCTCAACAAAAGGACTGGGTCGCTGCCAGCTTCCTGCTTTCTCTGCCACGTGGTCCCTACTACATCTTCAAAGGACTGTGAGCCCTTCAGACTACTTGTGAGCCCTACAGACTACTACCCACTGCTGGTCTTTCAGGTGGGTAGTGACGATGCAACAATGCGAGGCTCACGGTCAATTAAAAGAGATTTCAGAACGTTAGGGCACCTGCTAAAGGGGTCAGGATCTCAAGTAGTGTTCTCTGATATCCCTCTAATGTCAGTGATGGATGAGGGAACATTGTGGAAGAGCCAACAGGTCAATTCATGGCTCAGGGACTGGTGCCATCGGCAGGGATTTGGGTTCTACAATCATGGTTTGGTTTTCAAGGCAGCAGAGCTAAAAACAACTTATGGGACACACTTGTCCCAGAGGGGGAAAAGGATCCTGGGGCAGGAATTGGCAGGGCTCATAGACAGGGCTTTAAACTAGATTTGAAGGGGGAGGGGTTGGTGGTCTCCTGCTGGCCTGTGACAAGCAGAGGGGCAGCTCACCTGAGGTGGAGGGATGGAGAGCCAGTAGGGGCTCTCAGCTTGCTGCCCTGAGGCAAGACACAAATGACACACCAGGACACCCTGTGGAAACCAAGGGGAGTTGGCACAGGAGAACGACAGGGCCAGCCCAGCTGAAGTGCTTCTATGCAAGTGCACACATCTTGGGCAACAAACAGGATGAGTTAAGGGCCACCGTGATGCTGGGACGCCATGACATAGTGGGCATCACCGACACTTGGTGGGACGACTCCCATGACTGGAACGTAGGGATAGACGGGTATAAGCTTTTTAGGAAGGATAGGCAGGGAAGGAGAGGAGGAGGTGTTGCCCTCTATGTCAACAACCAGCTGGAATCAGCAGAACTCCACCTGGGGAGGCATGATGAGTCGGTTGAAAGTTTATGGGTTAGAATTAAAGGCAAGACAGGGGAAGGAGATATTACTGTGGGGGTCTCCTACAGGCCACCTGACCAGCAGAACCAAGCAGATGAGGCTCTGCACAGGCAAATAGAAGCGGCTTCCAGGTCACAAGCCCTGGTCCTCATGGGGGATTTCAACCACCCTGACATCTGTTGGAGGGACAACACAGCAAGGCATCAGCAATCCAGGATGTTCCTGGACTACATAGAAGACAACTTCCTCCTCCAAATGGTAGAGGAACCAACAAGAAAAGGTGCTACGCTGGACCTTGTTCTCACCAACAGGGAAGGGCTGGTAACAAATGTGAGGCTCAGAGACGGCCTTGGCTGCAGTGACCATGAAGCAGTTGAATTTAATATCCTCAGGGCAATCAGGAGGACATATTCCAAGCTTAGGACCCTAGACTTTAGGTGTGCAGACATCGATCGCTGCAGGGATCTGCTAGCCAAAGTGTTGTGGGATGAAGCCCTGAAGGGAAGAGGGACCCAGGACAGCTGGTCAGTATTCAAGGACCACCTCCTCTGTGTCCAGGAGCTATGTATACCTACAAGGAGAAAAGCAGGAAGGAATGCTAGGAGGCCTGCCTGGATGAACAAGGAGCTGCTGGACACACTATCACTCAAAAACAAACTCTACAGGAAGTGGAGGGAAGGACAGATAGAACAGGGGGTATATAAGGAAGCTGCCCGAGCAGCAAGAGGCCTGGTTAGGAAAGCCAAAGCAGAGTTTGAACTGAATCTAGCCAGGGGGTTAAAGGGAACACTAAGAATTTCTATAGGTATATTAATGGCAAGAAGAAGACTAGGGAAGGTGTGGGCCCCCTCAGAAAGGAAAGTGGTGAATTAATCACTAGTGATGTGGAAAAGGCTGAGGTACTCAATCACTTCTTTACCTCAGTCTTCACTGCAAGGGCCTCCAGCCACACTCCTGGTGTCATGGCAGATGATGCCAGGGACGGGGAGGAAGAACTGCCCATCATAAGTGAAGCACAGGTTCGTGATCACCTGAAGAACCTGAAAGTGTTCAAGTCCATGGGACCCGACGGGATACACCCACGGGTGCTGAGAGAACTGGCAGATGAGGTTGCCAAGCCCCTCTCTATTATATTCCAGAAGTCATGGCAGAGTGGGGAAGTCCCCACAGACTGGAAAAGGGGAAACATTATTCCCATTTTCAAAAAGGGCAAGAAGGAGGAACCGGGGAACTACAGGCCAGTCAGTCTCACCTCTGTGCCCGGAAAGATCATGGAGCAGATCCTCCTGGAGGCACTAATGACTCAGAAGAATAGTGAAGAGGTGATTGGGAATAGTCAGCATGGCTTTGCCAAGGGCAAATCCTGCCTGACAAACCTGGTGGCCTTCTATGAGCAGGTGACAGCATTAATAGATGAGGGGCGAGCAACTGATGTCGTTTACCTGGACTTGAGCAAAGCCTTTGACACTGTCCCGCACCACCTCCTGGTCTCCAAGCTGGCGACACATGGGTTTGATGGATGGACCACTAGATGGATAAAGAATTGGCTTGATGGCCGCACCCAAAGAGTGGCTGTCAACGGGTCCATGTCCCAGTGGAGGCCAGTGACAAGCGGAGTCCCTCAGGGATCAGTCCTGGGACCTGTCTTGTTCAACATCTTTGTGGGTGACATGGACAGTGGCATCGAGTGCACCCTCAGCAAGTTTGCTGATGACACCAAGCTGTGTGGTGCAGTGGACACGCTGGAGGGAAGGGATGCCATCCAGAGGGACCTGGACAGGCTGGAGAGGTGGGCACAAGCCAACCTCATGAGCTTCAGCAGGACCAAGTGCAGGGTCCTGCATCTGGGTCGAGGCAATCCCAGGCACAAATCCAGGCTGGGCAGGGACTGGCTGGAGAGCAGCCCTGAGGAGAGAGACTTGGGGGTGCTGGTGGACGAGAAGCTCAACATGAGCTCTCAATGTGCGCTTGCAGCCCGGAAAGCCAATCAGATCCTGGGCTGCATCAGGAGAAGTGTGACCAGCAGGTCAAGGGAGGTGATTCTTCCCCTCTACTCAGCTCTGGTGAGACCCCACCTAGAGTACTGCCTCCAGTTCTGGAGCCCATATTACAGGAGAGATGTGGACGTGCTGGAGCGTGTCCAGAGAAGGGCCACGAGGATGATCAGAGGGCTGGAGCACCTCTCCTATGAGGACAGACTGAAGGAGTTGGGGCTGTTCAGTCTGGAGAAGAGAAGGCTCCGAGGTGACCTCATTGTGGCTTTCCAGTATCTGAAGGGGGCCTACAGGAAGGCTGGGGAGGGACTTCTCAGGATCTCAGGTAGTGATAGGACTAGGGGGAATGGAATGAAGCTGGAAATGGGGAGATTCAGGCTAGATGTGAGGAAGAAGTTCTTTACCATGAGAGTGGTGAAGCCCTGGAATGGGTTGTCCAGGGAGGTGGTTGAGGCCCAGTCCCTGGAGGTGTTTAAGACCAGGCTGGACGAGGCTCTGGCCAGCGTGATCTAGTGTAGGGTGTCCCTGCCCATGGCAGGGGGTTGGAACTAGATGATCCTTGTGGTCCCTTCCAACCCTGACTGATTCTATGATTCTATGATTCTATGACATCTGTTGGAGGGACAACACAGCAAGGCATCAGCAATCCAGGATGTTCCTGGACTACATAGAAGACAACTTCCTCCTCCAAATGGTAGAGGAACCAACAAGAAAAGGTGCTACGCTGGACCTTGTTCTCACCAACAGGGAAGGGCTGGTAACAAATGTGAGGCTCAGAGACGGCCTTGGCTGCAGTGACCATGAAGCAGTTGAATTTAATATCCTCAGGGCAATCAGGAGGACATATTCTAAGCTTAGGACCCTAGACTTTAGGCGTGCAGACTTCGATCGCTGCAGGGATCTGCTAGCCAAAGTGTTGTGGGATGAAGCCCTGAAGGGAAGAGGGACCCAGGACAGCTGGTCAGTATTCAAGGACCACCTCCTCTGTGTCCAGGAGCTATGTATACCTACAAGGAGAAAAGCAGGAAGGAATGCTAGGAGGCCTGCCTGGATGAACAAGGAGCTGCTGGACACACTATCACTCAAAAACAAACTCTACAGGAAGTGGAGGGAAGGACAGATAGAACAGGGGGTATATAAGGAAGCTGCCCGAGCAGCAAGAGGCCTGGTTAGGAAAGCCAAAGCAGAGTTTGAACTGAATCTAGCCAGGGGGTTAAAGGGAGCACTAAGAATTTCTATAGGTATATTAATGGCAAGAAGAAGACTAGGGAAGGTGTGGGCCCCCTCAGAAAGGAAAGTGGTGAATTAATCACTAGTGATGTGGAAAAGGCTGAGGCTGAGGTACTCAATCACTTCTTTACCTCAGTCTTCACTGCAAGGGCCTCCAGCCACACTCCTGGTGTCATGGCAGACAATGCCAGGGACGGGGAGGAAGAACTGCCCATCATAAGTGAAGCACAGGTTCGTGATCACCTGAAGAACCTGAAAGTGTTCAAGTCCATGGGACCTGACGGGATACACCCACGGGTGCTGAGAGAACTGGCAGATGAGGTTGCCAAGCCCCTCTCTATTATATTCCAGAAGTCATGGCAGAGTGGGGAAGTCCCCACAGACTGGAAAAGGGGAAACATTATTCCCATTTTCAAAAAGGGCAAGAAGGAGGAACCGGGGAACTACAGGCCAGTCAGTCTCACCTCTGTGCCCAGAAAGATCATGGAGCAGATCCTCCTGGAGGCACTAATGACTCAGAAGAACAATGAAGAGGTGATTGGGAATAGTCAGCATGGCTTTGCCAAGGGCAAATCCTGCCTGACAAACCTGGTGGCCTTCTATGAGCAGGTGACAGCATTAATAGATGAGGGGCGAGCAAGTGATGTCATTTACCTGCACTTGAACAAAGCCTTTGACACTGTCCCGCAGCACCTCCTGGTCTCCAAGCTGGCGACACATGGGTTTGATGGATGGACCACTAGATGGATAAAGAACTGGCTTGATGGCCGCACCCAAAGAGTGGCTGTCAATGGGTCCATGTCCCAATGGAGGCCAGTGACAAGCGGAGTCCCTCAGGGATCAGTCCTGGGACCTGTCTTGTTCAACATCTTTGTGGGTGACATGGAGAGTGGCATCGAGTGCACCCTCAGCAAGTTTGCTGATGACATCAAGCTGTGTGGTGCAGCAGACACGCTGGAGGGAAGGGATGCCATCCAGAGGGACCTGGACAGGCTGGAGAGGTGGGCACAAGCCAACCTCAAGAGCTTCAACAAGACCAAGTGCAGGGTCCTGCATCTGGGTCGAGGCAATCCCAGGCACAAATACAGGCTGGGCAGTGACTGGCTGGAGAGCAGCCCTGAGGAGAGGGACTTGGGGGTGCTGGTGGACGAGAAGCTCAACATGAGCTCTCAATGTGCGCTTGCAGCCCGGAAAGCCAATCAGATCCTGGGCTGCATCAGGAGAAGTGTGACCAGCAGGTCAAGGGAGGTGCTTCTCCCCCTCTACTCAGCTCTGGTGAGACCCCACCTAGAGTACTGCCTCCAGTTCTGGAGCCCATATTACAGGAGAGATGTGGACGTGCTGGAGCGTGTCCAGAGAAGGGCCATGAGGATGATCAGAGGGCTGGAGCACCTCTCCTATGAGGACAGACTGAAGGAGTTGGGGCTGTTCAGTCTGGAGAAGAGAAGGCTCCGAGGTGACCTCATTGTGGCCTTCCAGTATCTGAAGGGGGCCTACAGGAAGGCTGGGGAGGGACTTCTCAGGATCTCAGGTAGTGATAGGACTAGGGGGAACGGAATGAAGCTGGAAATGGGGAGATTCAGGCTGGATGTGAGGAAGAAGATCTTCACCATGAGAGTGGTGAAAGCCCTGGAATGGGTTATCCAGGGAGGTGGTTGAGGCCCCATCCCTGGAGGTGTTTAAGACCAGGCTGGACGAGGCTCTGTCCAGCCTGATCTAGTGTAGGGTGTCCCTGCCCATGGCAGGGGCGTTGGAACTAGATGATCCTTGTGGTCCCTTCCAACCCTGACTGATTCTATGATTCTATGATTCTATGATTCTATGATTCTATGATTCTATGATTCTATGACTGTTAGTGTTGTATATTCTCCCTATCTTTGTTCCTTACCCTTGTGAACCCTTCCTGTTAGTGTTTATATATATATATATATATATTTATATATATATGAAGCATTCTATAGGCATCTTAAGGCTGTCTCAAGATCACCTAACATTGTTCTCGTGGGCGACTTCAACCTGCCTGATATCTGCTGGGATCACAACATAGCAGAGAGGAGGCCGTCTAGGAGGTTCTTAGAGTGCATGGAGGACAGCTTCTTAGCCCAGGTGCTGTGCGAGCCTACCAGGGGTAAGGCTATGCTTGACCTCCTCTTCACCAACAGGGAAGGGCTGGTGGGTGATGTGGTGGTCAGAGGGTGTTTAGGCACCAGTGACCATGAGATAATAGAGTTTTCAGTATTCAGCCAAGACAAGAGGGGGAGCAAGAAGACCTCCACTCTGGACTTCCGGAGGGCGGACTTCAGGCTACTCAAGGAACTAACTCAGAAGGTTCCTTGGGAAACAGCCCTTAAAAACAAAGGGGTCCAGGAGAGCTGGACCTGCTTCAAGAAAGAACTCTTGAAGGCGCAGGAACAGGCTGTGCCAATGTGCCGGAAGATGAGCCGCCGGGGCAGACGGCCAGCCTGGTTGGGTAATGAACTTCTAAAGGAACTAAGGGAAAAAAAGAGGGTGTATTATCTTTGGAAAAAAGGGGAGGCAACCCATGGAATGTTTAGGGATGTTGCTAGGTCTTGTAGGAAGAAAATTAGGGAGGCAAAAGCACATTTGGAGCTCAGACTGGCCTCTGCTGTGAAGGACAACAAAAAGTCCTTCTATAAATATATTAATAGCAAGAGGAAGGGCAAGGAGAAGCTCCACTCCTTGGTGGGCATGGAGGGGAATATTGTAACAAAGGATGAGGAAAAGGCAGAGGTGCTTAACACCTTCTTTGCCTCAATTTTTACTAGCAGGACAGAACAGCTTCCAGACAGCTGGCCTGCAGAGCTGGCAGAAGGAGCCAGGGAGCAGCATAGTTTTCCCCTGTTCCAAGATGGGACAGTTAGAGATCTTCTCAGCCACTTGGACCCCCACAAGTCCATGGGACCGGATGGGATCCATCCTAAGGTGCTGAGGGAGCTGGCAGATGAGCTGTCCAGGCCGCTCTCCATCATTTTTCAGCAGTCCTGGCTGACTGGAGAGGTCCCAGAAGACTGGAAGCTGGCCAACGTGGTGCCCATCCACAAGAAGGGCCGGTTGGATGAGCCAGGGAATTATAGGCCTGTCAGCCTGACCTCAGTGCCAGGCAAGATTATGGAACGGGTCATCTCGAGTGCGATCACACAGCACTTACAGGATGGCCAGGGGCTCAGGCCTAGCCAGCATGGATTTAGGAGGGGCAGGTCCTGCCTGACCAATCTGATCTCCTTCTATGATCAGGTGACCCGCCTGGTGGATGTGGGGAGGCCTGTGGATGTGGTCTACCTGGACCTCAGCAAGGCCTTTGACACAGTCCCCCACAGCAAACTCCTGGCCAAGCTGGCAGCCCAAGGCTTGGACAGGAGCACACTGCATTGGGTTAGGAACTGGCTGGAGGGCCGAGCCCAGAGAGTGGTGGTGAATGGTGCCACATCCAGCTGGCGGCCCGTCATTAGTGGTGTGCCCCAGGGATCAGTTCTGGGCCCCATGCTTTTCAACATCTTTATTGATGATCTGGATGAGGGCATTGAGTCCATCATCAGTAAATTTGAGAATGACACCAAGCTGGGGGCAGGAGTTGATCTGCTGGAGGGTAGAGAGGCTTTGCAGAGGGACCTCGACAGGCTGGACAGATGGGCAGAGTCCAAGGGCATGAGATTGAACACATCCAAGTGCTGGGTTCTGCGCATTGGCCACAGCAACCCCATGCAGTGCTACAGGCTGGGGTCAGAGTGGCTGGAGAGTGGCCAGGCAGAGAGGGACCTGGGGGTGCTGGTTGATGGGAAGCTGAACATGAGCCAGCAGTGTGCCCAGGCAGCCAAGAGGGCCAACCGCATCCTGGCCTGCATTAGGAATAGTATGGCCAGCAGGAGCAGGGAGGTCATTGTGCCCCTGTACTCTGCTTTGGTTAGGCCGCACCTTGAGTCCTGTGTCCAGTTCTGGGCCCCTCAGTTTAAGAAGGACATTGAGACACTTGAACGTGTCCAGAGAAGGGCAACAAGGCTGGGGAGAGGCCTTGAGCACAAGCCCTATGAGGAGAGGCTGAGGGAGCTGGGGCTGTTTAGCTTGGAAAAGAGGAGGCTCAGGGGCGACCTCATTGCTCTCTACAACTACCTGAAGGGTGGTTGTAGCCAGGAGGGGGTTGGCCTCTTCTCCCTAGCAACCAGCACCAGAACAAGGGGACACAGTCTCAAGCTGCACCAGGGGAAGTTTAGGCTCGAGGTGAGGAGAAAGTTCTTCACCGAGAGAGTGATTCGTCACTGGAATGGGCTGCCTGGGGAGGTGGTTGAGTCTCCGTCCCTGGAGGCGTTCAAGAGGGGACTGGATGTGGCACTTGGTGCCATGGTCTAGTTGTGAGGTTCTGGTTACAGGTTGGACTCGATGATCTTCAAGGTCTCTTCCAACCTTGGTAATTCTATTCTATATTGTTTAAAGAAAATTTTTACCTCTCTACTTCCAAACTGACTCCAAATTATTTCTCAGTAGATTTACCTCCTCCTTTTTTTCCTTACCCCCTTTCTTTCTTTGCTTTTTTTAGAGGAGGGGAGGGGTAAGCAGGGGAGGGATTCTCAGTCTTGCCTCCCCATTTGAGCTCTTAAATCCCAGTTAAGGCTCAAACCACCACACCTTGGTTTTCACAAGGAGCATCTATAAGCAAGAGCCTTCCAGTATACCAGTCCTTGGTAGTAACTGCAAACTCTGTTATCACTTCTAGAAGCAGACACTGAAAATATGCCCTTAACTTCAGAATATGTAGTCAATTAAGAGAGACTTGTCAGTTAGAAGAGACTGAGGTGAAAAGTAGAATCACTGAACAAAATTATTTCTGTTGTAACTCTGACCAGAAAAACCATAAAAAAGGACAATCTATGCTGAGGGATAAAATGGTCTTCAATTTTTGTAATCCCACCAACTGTCTGTCTTTCACCACGTCTTCTGTATTTGTACTAAATGATGGTTATAATATTATGCCTAATGCATCTGTGTCTATTTTTTCTAAACAGGAAAATATGCTGAAAAAAATAAACTCACACTAAAGCTAAATCTAAGTACTAGATAAACTCATCTTCCTTCTTTGGTTGATGTGATACAGATGAAGCCTGGTGTTAATCTTCCAAGATTCGGCTCTGTAGAAGGAATTCCAAGGTAGTATTGTATGAAAAATTGAAAAGGGATTTGATCATATTAATGTCGGCACAGATGGAAGAGCTATCACAGTGACAACTGCCTCTGTTGAGCAACCAACCATGGCAGGAATTAAAAGTTAATAAAGTCAGGAGAGAGCTATGCAAGCAGAAGTTCTCAAGAAGGCTTTTAGATTTCTTAACTATCTTACACAACACCTGCCCATGTTTTCTTCTCTAAATCCTGTTTTTACATGAATACAAAAACTTGCTGTAGAACTCCTCTTAAATTATGTTTTCCTTGACTTATTAATCATTATAATCACATTTTAGTGCTTTTTAATGGTGGCTCTTTGTGCACTTTATTCCCAGTTGTCAACTGAAACAAAAGTTGAAATGTAATACTGTTCTTCAAATCTCTGAAAATATTTGAGAGCTGTCATTTTATAAGCTAGTAAAGCAGAAAAAGAAGGGGTATACGTTGAAGCTGAGTTTGACCTTTAATATTTGCGTAAAGTAAGGCTGATGTCACTTCCATAAAAGGCATGCTTTAATAATGTATTTTTCATGCAGTGCAGGTGCTTATACCATTGTTTAGTACAGCAGTCCTTATTATCACATCTGGATGAAGACTCTACTGGACTACACCTATTGTTTTCAGGATGGACAGAAGAGAGACATTGATCCTCCATAACTACTAGTATCTGAAGAGACAAAATATTAGCACCTGGAAGCTGCATTTGAAAACTAATCACAATCAGTTGTATGCCTATATTAACACACACTCAAGTTCTATAAATATCTATATAAATGGCCCCTTTAGGAACTTGGAAGCTCACATATAGGGAAATATCCAAAAGCTGTTACAGAATCTTTAGTATTTTCTAAGTCAGGTTATTAACAAACAGGATTTGGTATAAGACCATAATTGTTTAAATGCATAAAGAAGTATTGGCAGAAATGTATCTGTGGGAGAAGAAAGTCTCTGTGAGAGACTAGTTTCTTCTCGCTACTTTGAATATACACATAACCAGTGTCTTGTTTTGTTTTGTTTTGTTTTCAAGAGTTGCTAAGGTAACAACACTGCTAGAATTGGGCCACAATATGAAATTTTCTTTTGTGCAGTTACATAGTTAATTCTGACTGTTTCACCTGCAATAGACACTGACCGAGCAGAGATACAATTAAGCCAGACATGAGAATTATAAACAAAATAATGATTCCCTCTGTGGCAGAACAGCACAGAAGTACCTCAAACAGAATTCTCAAGACTCCAAGATTTATGGCAGTAGACTAGAACTTTCAGGCTAATCTAGAGCACTTAACATGGTGCTGGGAGTTATATCCTGAGCCCTGACCACTGGTCTTCTTTCCCTCTGGCAGAGAGGGACTTGGGAATGTTGGCTGACAGCCATCTGAACAAGAGCCAGCAGTGTGTCTAGGTGGAAAGGAAGGTCAATGGCATCTTGGCCTGTATAGTGTGGCCAGCAGGACTAGAGATCTAATTCTGTCCCTGTGCTCAGCACTGGTGAGGCCTCTCCTTGAGTACTGTGTTCAGTTCAGGGCCACTCACTTCAAGAAAGATACTGAAATGCTGGAGCAGGTCCAGAGGAAAGCAACAAGACTGGAGGGAAAGTCTGATGAGGAGAGGCTGAGGGAGTTGGGGTGGTTTAGCCTGGAGAAGAGGGGACTTGGGGGGACCTTATCAAACTCTACAACTACCTGAAGGGAAGCTGTAGTAAGGTGGGAGTTGGGCTCTTCTCCCAGGCAACTTGTGACAAGAGAGGTCATGGCCTGAAGCTGTGCCAGGGGAGGTTTGGGTTGGATGCTAGGAAGCAATTCCTCATGGGAAGAGTAGTTAAACACTGGAATGGACTGCCCAGGGAGGTGGCAGAGTCACTGTCAATGGAGGTGTTTAGGAAAGATTGGATGTGGCACTTAGTGACATGGTCTAGTCAGTGTGGTAGCGTTACGTCATGGGCTGGACTTGATTATCTTAGAGGTCTGCTCCAGCCTCAATAATTCTGTGATTCCACAGTCAAACCAACAATTTGAGGACAATGGGTTTGGAAACAGACCTGGTGTCCTTGGTGCTTACCTCAGTCACACAGAAATTGAGTGTGGATAAATCATCCACCTGAAGAACGAGTAGGAAAGTATCCCTATGCACTGCAGCACACACACAGCATTGAAGAATCTAGCTTCTTCAGTAGTTTCAAAAAGAATGCTTGTCAAGATCAAAGAGCAGGAGAAAAGATGAGACTAAGATTTGAAAGCAGTTGTAATATTTAGATAAACAGAAGAGGAAAGGTGAGTAGTTCATCTGCATGGAAGAAATCCATAAAAGTTCTAAAATGCTAAATAGCTTGAGAGGAATAGTACACAGATTCTTTTAGCTTCCATAAGCAAGAAGGTGTTCCAGATAAAGCAGTACAACCTTGGCTATTTTGAGAAACAAACTAACAGAAGCCATGATGTTGCATTAGTAATTTGCTTCCCTGCAACTTTCTAAGACTCCAAAGCTTTGATTTTTTTAAACTGCCACAGGGATATTTTCTTTCAGATATCCTTGGAAAATTTCAGATATATGTATATATTTTACAAGAATGATGGTAACTTATGGTCTTTAATATTTTTACCATGCTTTGAACATATTGAACAGAAGTTTTTAGATCTTCTACCAAAAAATGGTGTTATTACAGCTACTTGTATGAAACAAGCCATAAATGCAAGGCATTAGTATAATGAACTGAATTTCAAGTACTGAAATCTCACTGCAGAAATGCTAGATGAGTGTGGAACTAGAAGGAAGATATGAATGGAAAGCAGATATATAAATACTTTGGATAGTGAAAGTATGGGACAGATTATGGATAAGGAGCATTGCACCAGTATCAACCTCTACCTTCCAAATTACTTTCATTTATGTAAAACCCTCTTATGGCTCTCTGCAGGTATGAAAAAGGGGGTATGTAATGTATTTATTCACACAATAAGGGGCATTTGTGTTGTCAGTGCAATATGGGAAAAAGACTTACTGCAAATATTAAATTTAAAGTTGACTCGCATCTGATTTAATAAATGTACTTTTTGGAATCACACCTTCTCTCTTGGAAGTTTGTCTCCTACACATTTACATTCAGCTCGGAGATATCTAAAGGTTAATGGCTTGTCTAACACCCAAAATAGCAGTTCTAGAAGAAAACTCAGTTGTGTTTTTTTCCTTCTGTAATTCTCCAGCTATAGCTAGCACTTCATAACTTGATCATAGCCTATGAGCTTGAACTGTCATTACAGTAAACTTACCATAAGGCTTATTTGTTTAATTCTGAAAGCAAATGTTTTGCCATGGAGTAGAGTTCATACTGCAGAACACACTACCTTCCAAAAGTTTAACTATGTATTTTTATTTATTTTATAACTTAATACTAAAAATCTGTTCACCCTTTCTTCACCAGGAGGCATAGCATACTTTACCAGAAGGGAAAAAAAATTAAAACATGCTGCTCTTTGCATTCTAAGTGCTTTGAAAATAGATTTTTGGTCAGAATTAGAAGTTAGCCTAACACAACAGAAGATATTCTACACACCTTCACGAAGTTATCTTTTCAGGCATTTAAGATGCATTTAATATCTTAGATTTTTACCTTGTAGTGACTTAGACAAACAAACACATAAAGTAACTCCTCTGTTTCTCATAAACCAAAGCCAACAAAACATCAATAAAAGGCAAAACAAAATATGAGATCTGAAGACTATAGGAGGGAGTCTTAGAAAACTTCATAAATCTTTTACACCTGCTTTCAAGCATTAATTATTACACACTCACAAGATGGATTTGCAGGGAGAAACATGGACAGTGTAAACCTGTGGGGTAATTCACAATCTTTAGCATTCTTTCTTCTATATTTGCAATAGGAAACACCCCAAAAGTCTTGAATGATACTTACAGAGAAATAATTACCTTATAAAGAATAAAAAAAATCTTTTAGAAAATAATTAAGACTGGATTTGCACCAAACCTTTTTTCCCCTTTTTACCTTTTTTTTTTTTTTTAATATATATTTTTTTATTTTACAGCTGAATATCTGAACTGTATCAAGTATTTTGGCCTACTGTTGATACACAAGGTCTGATGTTCTTGACAAGTGGCATATTGGCAAGGTTTACAGAGCTTGAAGGATATGCCAAGGCTAGTCTATAAATAATATTAAACAGCAACCTGTTTTTCCCACCTCCCTTTCTGTGAAATGTTGCCTGAATTCTAATAATAAATCTGCAAAAGGACAGCTCTGTTGGCATTTGAAAACCCTCTGATATGCTTTAAAGCCTATGGACTGTATATTCTCTGAGCTAGAAAGGTATTCTGTCTTTTAAACTGAAAAGCTATATAACATAAGGAAAATACATCATTTAAGTGACATGGAATAAATCTCATTAGTACAGCCTTCACTGTAATTTAACCAAGATCCAAGTCAGTATATTTTAGCACCGTATGGCTGATTAAATGAAAACTGGTCTGAAATCAAAGCAAAGTGTGTGCCAGTTTATATGCAAAGAAACCACAGTTTCAAATAATAAATTACCTAAAACAAAGAAATAATAAAATCCTAGTTATGTCCTTGCACATCATTTGTGTGCTATTTTATAGCTAAAATGTTTGATTCTGGGTCTTTCTCCTCCCATCTAAGTCCATTTTGTTAGCATAAATAAAACTGAATATCCTTACTAAATTAAATGGGAAAAATGCAAGCCATAACAGTATTATGTGTTTTGCATCTAATCAGGTCTAAATTCTAGCAGATTCATCAATAAAACCTAATTTCTACCAGAAACTACATTTAGCCTGTATCGTAAAGAAACTCTGCTTTAAGGTAGCTCCCAGCATGATGTGCAAATACAGAAATATATAGAATTAAAGGCATACATTTCAGGAACTTCAAATTAAAGAAAAAAGAAAGAAAAAAGGAAAGAATAAGGAAAAGGAAGGAAGGAAGGAAGGAAGGAAGGAAGGAAGGAAGGAAGGAAGGAAGGAAGGAAGGAAGGAAGGAAGGAAGGAAGGAAGGAAGGAAGGAAGGAAGGAAGGAAGGAAGGAAGGAAGGAAGGAAGGAAGGAAGGAAGGAAGGAAGGAAGGAAGGAAGGAAGGAAGGAAGGGAGGGGGAGAAACAGGAAATTGAGAGGCATAGGTGATTCACTTTATTTCAAAGTGTCTAGTTTCCACTTGGAATGATATGTGTTAAAGAAGTGGAAATGGACCCAAACCAGGTTTTTAGTGTTTGGAAGCATATAGGCCAGTCAGCCTGACCTCAGTGCCAGGGAAAATGATGGAGCAGATTATCCTGGCGGCAATAACTGTGCACCTGCAGGATGGCCAAGGGCTCAGGTCCAGCCAGCATGGATTCAGGAAGGGCAGGTCCTGCCTCTCCACCCGCCTGGTGGATGTGGGGAGGCCTGTGGATGTGGTCTACCTGGACTTCAGCAAGGCCTTTGACACCATCCCCCACAGCAAACTGCTGGCTAAGCTGTCAGCTCGTAGCTTGGGCAGCAACGCTCTGCACTGGGTTGTGAACTGGCTGGAGGGCCCGGCCCAGAGAGTGGTGGTGAATGGTGCCACCTCCAGCTGGAGCCCAGTCACCAGTGGCATCTCCCAGGGATCAGTGCTGGGCCCCATCCTCTTCATTGTCTTCATTGACAATCTGGATGAGGGGATTGAAACAGTCATCAGCAAATTTGCATATGACACCAAGTTAGGAGCAGATGTTGGTTATTTAGAGGGTTGAAGGGCTCTGCAGAGGGACCTCGATCAGCTAGACAGATGGGCGGAGTCCAACAGGATGGCATTCAACAAGTCCAAGTGCCGGGTGCTGCACTTTGGCCACAACAACCCCATGCAGAGCTACAGGCTGGGGTCGGAGTGGCTAGAGAGCGGCCAAACAGAGAGGGACCTGGGGGGGCTGATCGACAGCCGCCTGAACATGAGCCAGCAGTGTGCCCAGGTGCACAGGAGCAGGGAGGTCATTGTGCCCCTGTACTCTGCATTGGTTAGGCCGCACCTTGAGTACTGTGTCCAGTTCTGGGCCCCTCAGTTTAAGAAGGACGTCGAGACACTTGAATGTGTCCAGAGAAGGGCAACAAGGCTGGGGAGAGGCCTTGAGCACAAGCGCTATGAGGAGAGGCTGAGGGAGCTGGGGCTGTTTAGCCTGGAAAAGAGGAGGCTCAGGGGCGACCTCATTGCTCTCTACAACTACCTGAAGGGTGGTTGTAGCCAGGAAGGGGTTGGCCGCTTCTCCCTAGCAACCAGCACCAGAACAAGGGGACACTGTCTCAAGCTGCACCAGGGGAAGTTTAGGCTCAAGGTGAGGAGAAAGTTCTTCATTGAGAGAGTGATTCGTCATTGGAATGGGCTGCCGCAAAAAGAATATTAGTAGCTGTCCCAAAGTAAGAATAGAGTTTTTATAATTTTTAAAGCATCAGCAGGCAAAAATATTGCACAATGAAATAACAACATGGCCATAGAAAATGCCTGACTAATTTGGCATGTCATTGCTGTTTCCATCAGCCATACAAAATACAATAATACAATGCAATAATAAACCAGGTTGGAAGAGACCTTCAAGATCATCGCGTCCAACCCATCAAACAACTAGATCATGTCACCATACTTGTTCAAGTATGATCCATGACATTAACATAACGATTGCACAAAGATTCTGCTGACTTTGAGCTCATTCTTTAACTTCACTGCCTTGAACTTGCATTAAACAAGTACAAATGACCTAATGAATTCAAACGACTGCTAGAAATATTTAAGGTGACATTAGGAAGGGGTCTTCAGTATAAAGAAAGTTGAAGCACTGAAACAGACTGTCAGGGTTGTTGTAAACCTATGTTACATAATTTTGCTGCCCAAAAGAAGAATTGTTAGAGTTATTTTTTTTCCTCCAAAGCTGATGATTGAGCTAACATTTTTCAGTTTCATGAGAAAATATCTGTTGTGCTTGCTAAAAAAAAAAAAAAAGTTACTCATAATAGGGGGGAAATAGGTAAATACATATAGAAAAGTGGAAAATGTAAGAAGAAACTATTGTAAAGTTACTAGAAAGGGGAGTAAGAAAGAGAAAAAAATTTAGTGGAAATATGAATTTGCAGGTAGTACTCAGGTTTATTTGGCCTGAATGAGTGTTTTTATGAGTTTCCAATGGGTGTTATCTGCAGAATGGAGTCTTCTGGCTTCTGTAGAGCAAGTTTAACTCATTCACCTGGTTACATATCTTCATTTTGGCATGCCAGTATAAGTCAGTCCTCACCAGCTTAGAAGTGTGGTTGCCTTGTCCCATTTGGGCTTTGCTTCTTTGCTACACCTGTCAATAAATTTTGGAAGTATGCCTATTTGTAGTGGTTGACAAGAACAGCATAATGCAATAAATATTGCTAATTACAAGTAGCATTAACAATACTGCTTCTTGGAGTTTTATTCTGACAAGGAAATCTCTTCAGCGAGGCACCTGACCAAAAAATATGCAGAACTTTCCCACATTCTTAAAAGATCTATTAATGATTTAAAAATATTTCCCTTGCTTTTGAATCTTTCTAAAAACCGTGAAATATATGGACTGCTAATAATCCAAATATATTCCATTAAACCTGATCAAGATCTTTAACATAAAATAGAACCAAGTGACACTGTGAAAGAATATGAGCCTGAAGCAGCATGAAATACGATTAATTTGACTTAGAGGGGAACATTGTAACTGAAGATGAGGAAAAGGCTGAGTTACCAAATACCTTCTTTGCCTCCATTTTCAACAGTAAGACAGGAGGACTTCAGGACAAGTGGCCTCCTGAACTGGTAGGTGGGGTCAGGGAGCAGTACAGTCCCCCTGAAATCCATGAGGAAGCACTTAAAAACTTGCTGAGCTACTTGGATCCCTACAAGTACATGGGACCAGATAGAATCCATCCTAGGGTGCTGAGAGAGCTGGCAGATGAGCTGGCCAAGCCACTCTCCATCATTTACCACCAGTCCTGGCTCCTGGCTGGGAGAGGTCCCAGATGACTGGAAACTGTCCAGTGTGATGCCCATCCACAAGGAGGGCTGGATAGAGGAACCTGCAAACTCCAGGCCTGTCAGCCTGACCCCAGTGCCAGAAAAGATTATGGAGCAGATCATCTTGAGGGCAATCACAGCACACCTGCAGGATGGCCAAGGGATCAGGTCCAGCCAGCATGGATTTAGAAAGGGTAGATGAGGAGAAAGTTCTTTCCAGAGAGGGTAACTTGCCACTGGGATGTGCTGCGCCGGGAGGTGGTGTAGTCATTGTCCCTGGAGATGTTAAAAAAAAAGACTGGATGTGGCACTTGAAGCCATGGTTCAGTTGTCACAAGGTGTTAGGTATTAGGTAATAGGTACGACTTGATGATCTCTGAGGTTTTTCTAACCTGTTTGATTCTGTAATTTAGCTCCTATCCAGGTTAATAGTGGTCTCTTCTCTTATTTCACTATTATTTGGATCATGGACCAGAACAATATTTAATTATGATACTGATTTGAGAATATATGTAATTATGTGATTAACTTTAAGACCACTTATATGAAATTATGTAAGTGGTATAGTGTATCTTTGCAATAAACTTTTGAATGATGGTTTGGGCACGTTTTACTATGTTTACATACTCCAATCCAATTAAACATTGGCTCCAATTAGAATGTTCAACTTAGAGAGAAGGGATGGCTTTTTTCTGTCATGGGGTGGTATGGCATTAAGAATAAACACAGGAAAGAACCGAAATTATATACTAAGCAAAAGTTCATTTGGTTAGCACACTTAAAATTAATTGAAAAGTATCATAGTTGAAAGAGGAATTATTTCTTTTATAGTAGGATGTCTTTATTACACAGTGATAGCATAGTGATATCAAAGATTTGTGTGAACTCTGAGCTGTGAAAGTAGCCAAGCCAACCATAGAATAGAATAGAATAGAATAGAATAGAATAGAATAGAATAGAATAGAATAGAATAGAATAGAGAATAGAGAATAGAATTACCAAGGTTGGAAGAGACCTTGAAGATCATCGAGTCCAACCTGTAACCACAACCTCACAACTAGACCATGGCACCAAGTGCCACATCCAGTCCCCTCTTGAATGCCTCCAGGGACGGAGACTCAACCACCTCCCTGGGCAGCCCATTCCAATGACGAATCACTCTCTCGGTAAAGAACTTTCTCCTCACCTCCAGCCTAAACTTCCCCTGGTGCAGCTTGAGACTGTGTCCCCTCGTTCTGGTGCTGGTTGCTAGGGAGAAGAGGCCAACCCCTTCCTGGCTACAACCACCCTTCAGGTAGTTGTAGAGAGCAATGAGGTCGCCCCTGAGCCTCCTCTTTTCCAGGCTAAACAGCCCCAGCTCCCTCAGCCTCTCCTCATAGGGCTTGTGCTCAAGGCCTCTCCCCAGCCTTGTTGCCCTTCTCTGGACACGTTCAAGTGTCTCAATGTCCTTCTTAAACTGAGGGGCCCAGAACTGGACACAGGACTCAAGGTGCGGCCTAACCAAAGCAGAGTACAGGGGCACAATGACCTCCCTGCTCCTGCTGGCCATACTATTCCTAATGCAGGCCAGAATGCGGTTGGCCCTCTTGGCCGCCTGGGCACACTGCAGGCTCAGCCTCCCATCAACCAGCACCCCCAGGTCCCTCTCTGCCTGGCCGCTCTCCAGCCACTCTGACCCCAGCCTGTAGCACTGCATGGGGTTGCTGTGGCCAATGTGCAGAACCCAGCACTTGGATGTGTTCAATCTCATGCCCTTGGACTCTGCCCATCTGTCCAGCCTGTCGAGGTCCCTCTGCAAAGCCTCTCTACCCTCCAGCAGATCAACTCCTGCCCCCAGCTTGGTGTCATTCGCAAATTTACTGATGATGGACTCAATGCCCTCATCCAGATCATCAATAAAGATGTTGAAAAGCATGGGGCCCAGTACTGATCCTTGGGGCACACCACTAGTGACGGGCTGCCAGCTGGATGTGGCACCATTCACCACCGATGTGTTGCTAAATGACAGGGAAGATTTAAAGGTGAACTAGAACTGGTGATAATAGATTTGAAAAACTAACAAACACAGAATGAGAGGGAAAAGGGTTAGAAAACACATGCTAGTGTTAGTAAAACGTTTGTCTAGGTTTGCCCTCTTGAAAAAGTCAAGAGGCACGTAAGATAAGCATTCTGATGGGGAGGGTCAGAAGTAAAGAATGTAATATGTATTTTTAAATGTTTACAAAAGAAGAAAACATAAAAAGTTTACACATTTTGGGATTTGTAGCCAAAAGAGAGTTTAGTTACCAGTGTAGGGAAGCAGCCTTTCTAAAGATCTTCACATTATAGATTGCTTGCCTTTTTTTATATTTCTTTTTATTTTATTTGTTGATTCTTAGACCCTTTATATAAGCGCAAGACATACTGCTTTTCTTTTTGCTTTGTTTTGATATTACCTAGTGTCTACATCTGAAAAGTTGTCTTGCCTCCTAGTCTCCTCCTAGGCAGAGTAGATCTGAAATATAAAGTGTTGCCACGCATCATAAATTCATTTTCCTTATCAAGTTTCCACGACTGAACAAGTAAACAGATGGCATCATGTAATGGTTTGCTCAGCGTCTTTTGCTTCTTCTTCATCTTTCAGTAAATCCTTCCCGCACCTGGGAGCCGAGTGGTGCACTTCACAGGACTCTCTCCAGCCAGGCTAGCAGAATCCCAGGGCTCTCCCAGGCCTGAAATGGCTCCTTCCGAGAAGAGATTTTTGTGAATTGACTTCAACATCAAGGAAAAGCAAGGAACACAGAAAAGACAGCAAAAGCATTTTTTTTCCCTCAAACAGGATATTGCTGTGACAATTTGTCTCCCACAGACACAAATGCAAGCATCAGAGGAATTAAGAGAAGTTCACCAGGCAAGTGTTCTCTAACTCTCAGAGAATATGGATCAGAAAATGTGACAGAGACAGAGTAAAGGTTATGAAAACAAATATGAAATGGTTGCTTTCTGTTTCTCACAGAATCATAGAATGTTAGGGGCTGGAAGGGAAAAGATCATCTAGTCCAACCACTCTGCCAGAGCAGGATCACCTATACCAGATCACACAGGAATGAATCCAGGTGGGTCTCGAATGTCTCCAGAGAGTGAGACTCCACGACTCTTCCCTGGACGTCAGCTGAGACCCGCACCTACAACAGATTTTAGGATCCGTCAAGTGGCATGGCCTCTAGTAGCCATCAATGATTTAATACCCAGAGGAAGTGCACTACGTGGCAGTACTGCTACAAAGAATCACAGAATTAACTAAGTTGGAAAAGACCTTAGAGATCATCAAGTCCAACCTATTACCTAACACCATCTAATCAAATAAACCATGGCACCAAGTGCCATATCTGGTCTTTTTTTAAACACTTCCAGGGACACTGACTCCACCACCTCCCTGGGCAGCCTATTCCAAAGGTCAATCACCATTTCTGTGAAGAATTTCTTCCTAACTTCCCCTAGTGCAGCTTGAGACTGTGCCCCTTCATTCTGTCACTGGTTGTCTGGGAGAACAGACTGACCCCCACTTGCCTACATCCTCCTTTCAGGTAGTTGTAGAGAGCAATAAGGTCTGCCCTGTCTGCCCCGTCTGCCCCAAGCATCCTCTTCTCCAAGCTAAACTACCCCATCTCATAACATGAGAAGTAGCATGTACCAAGGCTTAAATTAAGCAAACAAAGCAAAAGAAAACCAATATTTCTTTTTAAAAGGAAATTCATGATTGCATTATGGAGCTTGACAGCACAGGATGTTTTGGTAGCAGAAGTACAAATTGGATTAGAATAGTGGATTAGACAAATTCATACATGGAGGAAAGATGCTTTCAAGAACTCCAGATATATCCACACAAGTACAACTTGTAGCTCACAAGACCTCTAGGGTTTGCTGATTGCTTGACAGCACATTTTTCAATGTGTTGAATTCATCCCTGCTTTGGTCTTTAATGCTCCTTCTTAGATCTCATGAAAACCAATAACTTCTACATTCTTATGCCCTGAGCTGGACTTAATTATCCCCAGAACATATCTAGTTCTATGCTTTGCAGTGCTGTAGCTGAGTGTTGATAACACACCATTGTTTTGCCTACAGCTGAACTGAGCACCAAGGCTGTAATTTTCCAGCATTCCCTGAACCCAAGAGTACGCTGAGGGGTGGGAAAGATCTTGGGAGGGGACACAGCTGGGCCAGCTGACCCAAACTGACCAAAGGGATATTCTGTGCCATGTGACATCAGCTCAGATATGTAAGCTAAGTGAAAGAAACTGTGGCAACATTAGTTGATGGCATCTGTCCTCTGAAGAAACTAATATGGGTAGTACAGCCCTGCTTCCTGGGGAGTGACCAACCACCATCTGCTGATGGGAAGTAGTTTGCTTTTGCTTCCACATGGGGCCCTTGCTTTGGCTTTGCATTTTGTTAAATTGCTTCTATCTTGACTCCTTCACTTTTATTACATTTTCCCCCTACCCTATCCATGTAAGGGGAGTAATAACGTGGCTTTTGTGGACATCTGGCCCTCAGCCAGGGCCAAACCACCACAGTATCAAAGAATGAGAAAGCATAACCTGCTTTATCTTACTTTTAAGTGTTGTGCACTGTGCTATGCAGAAGCACTCAGCTATGTCTTACAGTTCCACTCTAATACCTTGCAGTTTGGAGGGTTTAAGAACAACAAAATATTGCCCCACCATGGAACAAAGCCAACAGAGAGAATGAATGTGGTCTAAATTATACTTTTCCTTTGTTCTTCTTCAGAAAGTAAAAAATATTTTACCTTGAAAATTGAGTAAATTTAAAGAAAATCTGAATTAAGGTTTAGAATGTTTAAATATTAGGTGACAAGTCCTGTCTATGAAGATAACTCATTTGATGGATATTTGCTTCAAAGGCTGAGTATAGTTATGAAAAGAAAAGTTTAAAATCAAGAAAGTAGAGAGTGTACAACACTGATGGGTATTGGTAATGTGTAATGACAGCAAGTTTCTAGAAAATAACACTGTGTTTGCTGAGTGTGTCCAGTGAACCTACATTCTTACTGTGTGGTACCTGACTTTGAGTCATGGCAATTGAGAGAAAGAGAAGCCACTTGGGAAATTCTTAACAGTTAAATAAAATGACAACTTTTCCCCATCATCTGAAAAAAAGTATTATTTATATCTCAGACAGATCCACCCACCCAAACTGTGCAATTACCAAAGCAAGTGATGTGACCTTTAAGAAAAGCACCTTTCACTTCTAAGACTAGAGCATAAATTGGAAAAATAAAAGCATGAAGGACAGGAAATGACAGAATTGTCAAAGATAATGCCACATCTACAACATTAAACTATGAGTGAATTTCTGTCTTATATATAGGAATACCTACTTTAACACCTAAATGCTAGTTAGATCATCCACCCATGCAGAATGTATTAATACAACTGCTTCAAAGGATGCTCTTCCACACTTTCTCACACAGGTCAAGCTAACTTTCAGCTATGAAAGTCTGATAGCATTTGGTGTATAGGAAAAACTGGCCTCTTAGTGGTGACAATAACTATGTACTACTCTCAAACTTAAACACATGTTTAAAATTATGGCATGATAAATATAGTTGTCCAACAAACACAGCACACAAAAACCATGTTATTACAGTTGCACAGATGTCTGTTATTATGATGAGTACACTTTGCAGTTAAGATAATTTAGGATATTTCTAGGACCAAAAGGAAAAGGTACAATTCCCTCCTCTCTCCTAACCCATGCCTTCCTTAATACAAACTCTTATTATCTTATTTTGCTTTGTGTTCCTTCCAGTCTTCTCTTAGATCATTAAATTCCATCCCCAACACAAACTCTTACAAAACCCTGTTCACATTTTTTATTTGGTTGTCTTCAAGTTCAGCAGTTAAACAGCTTGAAAGCATGGTCTATCAGCTCCCATGCCCAGTCTGAGGAGAGACAGGAGTAAGACTCCAGAATCTCTCTCCAAAGAGGCTAGAACAGACTTTTCTCATGTCAGTGGTTAAATACTGGACTGGGTAACACCATGGATGTGTAGCCTTACAGTGTTCTAATGAGAAAAAACATACTATCATCTTTATAGTATAGAGAGAAAAGGCAAGACATGGTAAGTAAATCCTTTCCACAGTGACATGCAAATAATGTTTTGTAGTGAGGGATTCTCAATACTTTGATTTAATTAGAAAATGATCTTTTATTATCAACAACATTCTGCCAGTTGGAGAATGAATGAAGCTCTGCCTGTAGCTGCTCTGTGTGGAAATTAATGCTTCATCAAAATAGATTAAGTTCTACATGTGGAAGTGAACAGTCATGGTTACCAAAGTATGTTGATTATCTACTTTTAATTACAAGGTCTAGACGACTTGGATACACAAGCTTTTTCTATCAGGTTTAAAAAAAATTATTGTATCCCTTTTAATTTTACTCTTCATATAGAAGTACTCACAAAAAGAGTAGCTGTCAGGGAACTAAATAACATTATTGATGTTATGCATCTATTCGTTTTTAACCCTAAATACCATACTTGATGTTACACATCTTTTTTTTTTTTTTTAAACAAGATCAACTATCTCTGTATTTAAAAGATGATTTTTAGATGTGCAAATGATGCCAACATTATCAAAATATATTTCACAGTTCTGGTTCAGAATGTAGTAATACCATCACGATGAACTAAAATAGCAAATGAATAAGATAAGCAGGAAAATTCCAAACCCCACTTCTCATTGGAAAAGTTGGTGACTTAAGCAGTTATTGTGTCATTGACTAGCCTGCTATAGATTTTCTCTCCTTCTTCAGTTATTTTTCATACTGTCTGCTTTTTCCCTTCTTTGACTTCAACCCTTGGCCTTCTTCTTGGCACCAAAATATATTTTATTCACAACACTATTTTGTCTTTTTTTTTCCTCCCCCTTTGCGTACATATCCAAAAATAGATAAAGATACATTTTCAAACTTATTTTCTTGTCTCAGAAAACCAATGGGAATCTTATTACTGACTTAGGTGGCTGCAGAGCCAGACTGCAATGGCTTCACAGGGACATATGAGAGAACTCGGTTAACTACTTTTCTAAGCTGTATAACAAGAAGCTGTCAGATGAGCTTGCCAAAAAAACAAATTCATAGTTATTTTAGAGCACACTTCAAGGTGCAGTGCACAGAGAATCAAAATCCTAAGAATAACTTTTAGCTGAGATTTCAGCAGTGTCTCAGGAATAACTTTAGAGTCTATAAAATTTTTTTTCCTAAAGAAGTCTTTATATTAGCACATGAATTTTAGAGTACTTGCCAAAGTAATTAATTATTAATATTACTATGTATTCCAATAGCACCAGGGTCTTCATGTTAGGCACCGTTCAAGAGCTTACAGTTTAAAATAGATCAGAATTAGGAGCATGAACAAAACAAATTAACAAACAACAAAATGTCTATGATCATTCAAAAATTCAATAGCAGAAGTGGGATTTAGATGTAGAATTCCTCCAAACCAGTTCATTGCAGATCTTTCTCTGGGGTTAGCATTAATGGACTGTGCCTTACTGTTGCCCAGGGAAGACCTCCTGGTTCCAGCTCACTCCATATTATCTGAGACGGAGCTGGAAACACCTGAAGGGCAGAATAGGTGCCTCAGGAATTGACTATAATGACTTGATAGCTTTCAACCCTGCATACAGGCCCAAGTGGGATTTGAACAATCATTTGCTTCATTTTACTGAAATATTCCGAAAAAGACCAAATCTTTGTCAAATCACCTTCTCCATACAGGTACTGTGAGAGTTAGTGGGGCACTTCAGGCTTAAAAGTCACAGAATCACAGAATCAACCAAGTTGGGAAAGACCTTCAAGATCATCAAATGCAAACTATTACCTAATACCTAACACCTCCTGACAACTAAACCATGGCTTCAAGTCAACTGTATATTAAAAGCTCACTTGCAACTGTACATGTTGCTCTCTGTACATCTGTAGCATCATTCTGTGCTTTAAATGGCATCTTGGCCAAGCCATTCTAAATACGTGTTGCTGTAAACATCTGTTTTTTTATTTTTGGACCATAATCAGGTTTGAAATTATTGATGTAAGCAGAAAAAAAATAACATAAAATCCAGCAGAATTTCTGAAAGACGTAATCTCCCCTTTACCCACTGCAAGCAGAGGCAAGCTCTGCTGAGGCAGACCTTTATCAGCCCCAAGCAGTGAAAAGGCACAGGGAGATTTGAGTCTTCAGCAATCTTTTCTTGGTGGTGTTTTTGTATTGTTTTGTTTTGTTTTGTTTTCTTACAGAACTTCTTTGCTAGTGATTTATTACAGTGAGAAAGAAAATTCTTGTGCATTGGGGTTTTTCTCTTTTATCATAGTAATCACATTCAGGAATAGAGAATATCTCTTGATCTCTCTGAAGCTCACTCCATTTCATTGTTAATGAGAATAATCTTCTAGATTTCTATTAAACATCTTCAGCATTTAGTCATGTTTTGATATCAAGTGAGGTGTTTTTAAAAAAGGCAATTTACCAATAAGTCTGCAGAATGGATATGAGAATATTCTGTCCAAGCTAGTAAACATATATCCTTTTCTTACAATACTAAAGCTGGTAGAATACCAAAACAGAATTGTTCTTACAGACTGAGGGAACAAAAAAGAAAGAAAAAAGAAAAAAGGGTGGGAGTAGGGGAGGGAGAGAGCAAGGAAGGAAAGGGAGGAAGAAAAGAAAAAGGCAATTAAGCTAATGCAAGTTGGGTATCACAAGGTTATAGATATTTCAAGAGCTGAGCAATTTACCGTCTGGAAAGGGAGAAGAGCTCTTGCATAAAATGTCCCCCTGTTCAGATTTATTATGCTTTTACTTGTGTTATATGTGATACAATTAGCAGTAGGTGCCAATAAGACATTCTCTCAAGGACGTGGTCATTCCATACCATCTGTTATTAATTGCATTGTCCTTTCCAGAGCTAGCTAGAGGGGAAAAAGTTCTCTGAGTACCACCTGCAAATTCTGACTGTACAGTGACTGGAATTTAAAAATATCTAAGCAGAGTAGGGGGTGGGTGAAGATTACCAGAGCAAAGCTGCTTCTCAAAATTCCAAGGGGGGAAAGAAAAATAAAGAAAGCAAGCAGGAATATAAGACCCACATATAATATAGATTCAAGTTATATTGATTTTTTTTTTCTTTTAATCAACTGCAGTGACAGCTTCCCTGTATGAATGTATTGCACAAATGCAAAAGGAACAATTAAAGCTGACCACTGGAAATATAGCTGCGGTGTATATGGTTTGTTGAAGATAGGGATGTTTTAATGGATTTTCATTTGCATGTCCCCTACACTGCTCATAAAATCAGGATAATAAAGATTGACTATTTTTTTCTTGTTTCTTTTTCAAAGAGAAGAGGGAAGAAATGAAAGGAGAAACAAAAATGAAACTCTAACCCAACAACACAACTTTATTAAGCCGTTCAGGGAATTGTTTCAATAGTATGTATTTTGTACCATTTTGGTTACTTGGGTCTAGATAGTATGGAGTGCTCAGATATCTTTAAAAGGAATGGAGTCTAGTCTCTCTATTGAAAAAAAAAAAAAAATAAAGTAAAAATTATTTCCCATATGTTATTTAGCCCCAGTCTGAAAGTAAGACCCCACAGCCTCTCACTCATTCTGCCCTGGTGGGATGGGGTAAAGAATAAAAAAGTTAAAAGTAAGCAAGATCATGGGTGGGGATACAGCCCAATAGATATAAGCAAAAGCCACACAAAGCAGCTAAGTAAAACAAGGAATTTGTTCCCTACTTCCCATCAGCAGACAGTTGTTCAGTCACTCCGGATGAGCAGGGATCCGTCATGCATAAAGGCTACTCAGGAAGACAAATGTCATCACTCCAAATGTCTACCCAGCTTTTATTGCTGAGCATGGCATGATCTGGTAGGAAATATTACTTTGGTCAGCTGTAGTCAGCTGTCCCAGCTGCGTTCCCTTCCAGCTTTCTATGCACCCTCAACCTGCTTGCTGGTGGGGTGGTGTGAGGAGCAGAAAAGGCCTTAACTCTTTGTAAGCTCTGCTCAGCAGTAACTAAAACATACCCATGTCATCAACACTTTCAGTACAAATCCAAAGCAAGCCCAGAGACAATGTGCAATGAAGAAATTTAACATGTGACACATTCCCCAGGAAATAAAAATACAATATTCATACAAAGATTGTGGATTCCTTAATTTCAAAACAGCCATTTAACGGTAAAATGCATGATACCAAACATGGAAACATTTTAGAAAGAATCAATACAATGTGGATTATGCAGTAAAAAAAAAAAAAAAAAAAAGTGGTAGTTTTAGGCTATGCCTTTTAAAATTTTTCACAGATCTTGAGCACACAAGCAGTAAAATGTAAATAAATCACTATAAAGTGTAAAAAGGAAAATAAAGATAATTGTAAACAATCCCACTGGAAGAGATAAAGGACTAAAACTAGGACTAAAACTAGTTGTACCAAAACAATTTATCTCACTTTTTCACTCTGGGAGAGGTACTAACCTGCTTCTGCTTGACCTTGGCTGCATTGTTTTGGTATTAACTTCTCTGCTTCTGTCTCTTCTCCCCTTTGTAAGTATAAATAGACAAGAGAACAAGACACAAAGAAGCATGACGCTTTCAGAATACAATACAAAAGTGAGATGTGTCTGGCTTATGATTTTCATATGAATCATGCAATCATGCAATCAATAAGGTTGGAAAAGACCTCAGAGATCATCAAGTTCAACCTATCACCCAACACCTCATGACTAACTAAACCACAGCTTAAGTGCCACGTCCAATCCTTTTTTGAACACCTTCAGGGACAGTGACTCCGCCACCTCCCTGGGCAGCCCATTCCAACAGCTAACAACTCTCTCAATGAAGAACTTTCTCCTCACCTCCAGCCTAAACTTCCCCTGGCACAGCTTGAGACTGTGTCTCCTCGTTCTGGTGCTAGTTGCCTGGGAGAAGTGACCAACCCCCACCAGGCTACCACCACCCTTCAGGTAGTTGTAGACAGCAATAAGGTCTCCCCTGAGCCTTCTCTTCTCCAGACTAAACAATCCCAACTCCCTCAGCCTCTTCTTATAGGGCTTGTGCTCAAGACCTCTCACTAGCCTCACTGCCCTTCTCTGGGCACATTTTAGTGGCACAGTATCACAGTATCGCTAAGGTTGGAAGAGACCTCGAAGATCATCGAGTCCAACCTGTCCCCACAGACCCCATGACTAGGCCATGGCACCAAGTGCCACATCCAATCCCCTCTTGAACACCTACAGGGACAGTGACCCAACCACCTCTCTGGGCAGCCCATTCCAATGGCAAACGACTCTCTCGGTGAAGAACTTTCTCCTCACCTCGAACCTATGTATTCCCCAACCAGTATTAAAGTGTCCATCTTACCAACAATGTAGAAAGTTGAGTTGTATTTTATATTAAATATGTAAACTCCCCAGATTTTCTCATCATTATATTCCAGAAACCAACATGCAGGATGGATGGTAATTCACGTGGTTAATCATTTTGCCTCTTAAATCCTGAACTTGAGCCCTAGCATAGTTAGCCTTTACCTCACAAAATGATTATATTCTGTATTTTTCAAGTAAAGTTTCAAAGGACTAATTCAGCAGTACAAATTTAGACACGGAATGCTGCAATGTTTAAATTAATTGTATAATATTTTTACATATATGTAAAATTAATATGCTTGAGGTTTTATGCAAAACCCTACAAGTCAGCGAGATTCTTCCACAATTCTCTTTGTAAGTTGTTTTTCTTTCTAGTGAGGACCTGATAGGTCCTATCATAACAGGAGTGAAATTTCATGTAATCTCTTTATATTCCACTAAACAAAGGAATATTTCCATACTTTTGTTACACCTTTTTGAAAGCAAGAAAATAACATTATCCTCCTTTAAATTAGGCAGAAGTGCCTTTCAGTCCCTCTCAGGAAGACAATTTTTTTCCATTTTGAAGCTGTTCCTAGTCTGAGTGCCTTTCTCTACATTCATTAGGAAACCTTTTATACATAAGTGGATTCTCATTTTTGTTACTTCTTTATCCCACCAGGCAAGGCTAACTGCTCTTGGCATCCTTATACATGCCATCCTAAATAAACCTTTATGAATTTTTTCAAGAAAGCATTCTTTGTACTAAGGATATACACCAAGCTGGCTGAAACTTGTTTACCAGTAGGATCAAATTGTAAGCTTCTGCCACTTAAGTAACTATGTGCAACACTAAAAATCCATAGAAATTTGCACTGCTGAAAAATGAGATAGACACCTGAAGAGTGTGCAAACCTAATGCTGCATACAGAAGTCTGATTACAAAGACAGTTTGTAAGTTACCCTCATGACCCTAGTATTAAGAAGTTCAAATGAAACCAAAGCCATCCCACATAGAAACCAAGCCGATGAGTGTGCATTGTAAATTGAGTCACATATTCTTTCTGCTGAAAACCTTCAGTTTTTCTTGATATTCCAAACCAGAGAATCATAGAACTAGAGAATGGCTTGGGTTGAAAGGGACCTGTAAAAATCTATATGTCTCCAGGTCTGCTACCAACAGGTGCAGTGCACCTCTTTCATAAGGGGCAAAAGGATTTTTGTGCAAGAGTTAACAGGGTTCAGAGGAAGAGATTTGAGTTATATTTGAAACAGGGAAAGGGATAAAAGAATGTTCACTAGATACATGCCTGGGGGTAGCATGCAAAAATTTGAGGCATGCTGTGCTAGACAGGTCCTTCAGTCTGTTTCATGATATGCTGAGTACACTGGAACATATCTCAAACATCTTTTTACTACTAGCTACTGTTTGAGGAATAAACAAGAGGTGCTAGGAACTTTGGCCCAGCCTCAGAGCTATGGCATCACTGACCTAAGGAAACTGCATGGAATAAGTTCTGTGACTGATGTGCCATGATGGATGGTTACAAGGCTCCTCAGGAGGGATAAGCTGAAGGGGTGGCCCTGTATATAAGAGAGAGTTTGGAGTGCATGGCACTAACGGTTGGCAATGATGTGGTTGAAAGTCTCTAGGCAAGAATAAAGATGAAAGAAAAAAAAAGGAGAAGTTGTGAGAGTGTACTATCAACCACCCAGTCAGAATGACAATACTAATTAATTAGTCTGCATTAAGAGACATCTCTAGATCAGCTGTCCTTGTCCTTATGGGCGATTTTAACTTCCTGCATATAGTTGGAAATATCACACAATGGACACAAACAGGTCTAGGAAATTTCTGAAGCACATTGAAGATAACTTCTTGATGGAGTGTGAACACCGATCATTTTTTAAGAACCATCTCTTGTGAGTACAGAATCAGGAAATCCCAAAATGTCAGAATAAAGCAGGAGGGAAAGGAGGATGGTATTGCTGAGCAGGGACCTTTTTATAGAACTTGGGTAGGAAAAAAATGCATGGACATTGGGAGCAAGGACAGACAAAATGTGAGATGCAGAGAAAGAGTCATCATAGAGGAATAAATTATAAAGTATTTTTATTCTTCATGGAGGAAACTCCAAACTGTGAAGACTGGCTGAGCCAAAACAAACAAACAAAACCAACCTGTTCGTTGTGCAACATTCCCTCTGCCCATGTGTCATTGCACCCAGGCACTGCTTACATGTGATACACTCCTCATACACACTTGGTCCTCCTAAAATCCCTTCATTTTTTCACCCACCCCTGGAGGCAGGACTACTTGCACCTGCTCCTTGATGCCATATCCCACTCTCTCCATAGTTCTTTATCTCTAAGCAGTAACATTTTTTTCTCCGTCTTTCTCTTTGCCCTCTACATCTTTCTATTTCTCCTGTAAGTATGGTCTGCTTTTATGACAAGGAAGTTAGCAATCACTTTTTCTCACCTTTCTCTCAGTAACCCACTCATCACCCTCCTCTTATGGAAACACAGCACAAACCCAGAGCTAAGTAAATCAAGCATACAATATGGCTCAGTGGTCTTTTACTATATCTTCGTAAGATCTAAACTGGGACAAATTATTCATTATGTAAATGATATTTAATGTGACAACTGTATCCAAATAATTTTTTTCCTGATTTTTTGTACTCTGCTAATTTTACAGTATTCACTTTTTAGTGAATACTGTAAAATTCACTTTTTAGTGAATACCTAACTTAGGACCACTAATGAAAACAGTGGATAGAAGAAAGCTCTGTAATGGTTTTCAAAGTCATCTTTAAGAGTTTTAGTGAGAATATCTCAGTGGAAGGAGATGACAAGCCCTCAACAGCTGTAAGTACGTTTGAGCTAACTGCTGTAGAGAGGTTTTTTCCTCCTTTCACTAACAGAGAGATATTTTGTGGATCAACTGGAAATGTTGATCTCCTCAGAGAAGCTGGGCTCTCTATGTCACAGCAAGCAAAGTATGGTCTTTGTCAGAGGATAACCAATATGCAAGTGATAATTTTACTCTGAGAAGTACACTGATATTATGAGACAATATCTACTGGTTCAGGTTCATGGTGTGGGAAATGGGCATATCCAAATACATTTTGATAAAAACTTTTTTGATTTTGTGTGTGTGTCTCTTTGTGGAATCTTGCAAGATAACAAAAGTTTTAGCAGTTGCAAATGTGATTATTTTTATTTACAAAAATCCCACACAACCACCAAACCACATTTCTTTCCCCAACAAAAATTCTATCTTCAAATCTTCCACAAAGAGAATTTTTTCCTGCACATTAATCTTTCATACCACTCTGCCACATTACAATGGCTTCCAGCTTAAATAAATTTGATTAGATTATGGGAAAGAAAATTCCAAACACACTTAATTTCATTTCCAAATAATAAAGTTCATTTTGGAGTTTCTTATACATTGAGGCATATTGTGGTCATCAATTTGTTTAGAACAGAAAGATTCAAGGAAAAGTAAAACTTTATAGGTATTTAAAAAAAATTTGTGAGTTATATCTTAATGCTTCATAACTACTAAGAGTAATCTTTACATTGAAATATATGGCATCCTGGCCTGCATCAGGAACAGTGTGGCCAGCAGGAGCAGGGAGGTCATTTTGCCCCTGTACACTGCACTGGTTAGGCCGCACCTCAAGTACTGTGTCCAGTTCTGGGCCCCTCAGTTTAGGAAGGATGTTGAGTTGCTGCAACGTATCCAGAGAAGGGCAATGAAGTTGGTGAGGGGTTTGGAACACAAGCCCTACGAGGAAAGGCTGAGGGAGCTGGGGTTGCTTAGCCTGGAGAAGAGGAGACTGAGGGGTGACCTTATTGCTCTCTACAACTACCTGAAGGGAGGTTGTAGACAGGCAGAGGTTGGTCTCTTCTCCCAGGCAGCCAGCACCAGAACAAGAGGACACAGTCTCAGGCTGCGCCAGGGAGGTTTAGGCTGGATATTAGGAAGAAGTTCTATGCAGAGAGAGTGATTGCCCATTGGAATCAGCTACCCGTGGAGGTGTTGGAGTCACCTTCATTGGAGGTGTTCAGGAAGAGACTTGATGGGGTGCTTGGTTGCATGGTTTAGTTGTTGAGGTGGGTTGGATTGGTTGCTGGGTTGGACATGATGATCTTGAAGGTCTCTTTCAACCTGTTGTATTGTATTGTATTGTATTGTATATCTTTAACTTATGTTGAGCTACATAAGCAGCAGACAACTGAATTTTCAAGCACTTTGGTTATGAATTGAACTTCTGAGTGCTGAATTAACCATTATTATAATATTGCTATAAATATGCCTATAAAACCCAAATATTTTTCTTGATTAATACATTAAACTGAGGCCAAATTGACAATTTTTTTTTCTTAATTTGTTTTCTCTATATTAATCTTATTACAAATACCTTTGAATTTAATTAACATTTAACAGAAATTGTGTTTGGTAATTCACTTAATTTTTTTTGCTAATTGGTTGCATATTAAATACTCATTTTCCAAGAACACTGCTCATTACCAAAGAATAAAAATTGTAATGAAGAAAATATTAATCTTTCTATTGGAGATATATTTTTTAAGTTAAGAAGGCAAATACTTATGTTAAATCACCTCTAGGTTAGGAATATTATGACCAATCAGTCTAGTTCTCTTCTTATATGTAACTTCCAGTACGTTATACTCCATTGAAAAGCACTGGGGAAGCCAATAACAAAATTCTGTTCTCAGGAAAGCTATTTATCTTGGTTTAAGCAACAACAATTACCAGAGCTAGATGCCTATATGTTTAATTGCTTAATAACTGTGTTTCATTGTACAAATTAAAACATTGTCCGTCTTTCAAATAAGCTATGACTGATGATCAACACATTTAAAGACTTTCTGGGTTTTTTTCCTTAATTGTGATGTTGTTTTAAGAATTATTTACAGACTTTTTATTTCAGTAGAGTATTCTGTTAACCAAAAAGCAAGTTATGGAAGAATACTTGCAAAGTAAAATCATAATAAATGATGTCAGAGATGCTGAAAATTGTTTGCTCTAAAACATGTTATGTTCTACAACACAGGAAAAAAATAGAGTATTTTTTTCTTCTTAGGTGATGGGAACAGATACATTTCCTTTCCAGATTTAACATGTGGAGTCCCACTCCTGCAAAGTTCCTGTCTCCATATTACACATAGCATAAAGACACTCACTTGAATGAATAAAAAGTATAGACACACCTGTACAGAGCATATGGCTCTACATATTCTCCCTGTTACTAGAAACCAAGGAAAGGCCACAGTCTTGCATTTTGCCTGTCCTAATTATCTGTTTTTACATAGTATTTACAAGTATGATGCTCTGATCTTCAGTGCATGAACAAATTCCAACTGCCCTGTTCCACCTTTAACTCTCTACTTATTCCTGTGTGCCCATTTTACAACTGAAGTCTAACACTGAACAAATGATCAGTGAAGTGTATCCTTTTCCTTACGACAAAAGATCTCAACATATGTGAGTCAGATATGAGTGAAACTTACCACAAGTAGTTTTGTAATCTGACCAATTTTAGAAAACAGAAAAAAATACAAATCCCCAAACAACTGCAAACAAGCAAAACCAAACAAAACCCACTTAAAAGACCCAAAACAAGCAAACCAAAAAAAAAATCAAACAATCCTAGGAACTGTTTTCATGCATGTGTACAGGCAGATAACATGAATATATGAAAGTTGCATAAGACTTAATTATTGACCTATACAAAGTAGAATGTGTTCAGTCTTTCCCCCTGCCACACTTTTAGACATGAAGTTTTGTTGTTTGCTCTTCTCCTGGAAGGAATTATGTAAGACAGACATTTGGAGAATGTTTTAGATGTAAGTACCCTTCAGAAATCTGAAGAAATCTCTCTAACAGAAATCACTGAGGTTATGCACCATAGACTGCAGACTGACTCAGGCTCATGTTCCAGATGATCATCATGAGTTATAAGAACATTCTGATTCATTACAGCAATTTGTTTGAGCCTAGAATGTTACTGCCTCCTCCTTGACATCATCTTTAAAACCATGTTCTTGATCAACTACATTGCCTAGGTGTGAAGGATGCTTGGAAATGTCATCTGACAGATACATCTGGGATATTGGTAGAAGCCCTCAGTCTGGGTGGCCTTCACAATATCCTACTGTTAGAAGCATCTTGGAACTGCTGAGATAAACCTTGCAAAGAAGCTGAGTTTGCACAAAACCACTCCATGATCATTATGCCTCATATTCCCTTTCTCTTATGCTCCTTAGCTTTATGTGTGGCTCAACTGTTCAAAATCAGAGCACAGGAAAATCACAGGCACTGGCACTCTTTGGCTAGCTGAATTAATATATAAGCCACAAAATACTGTTAGACAAAAGAAGGGTTCATTTACACCTGAAAAGCACGAGGCTCTCACTGTGCAAGAACCACATGTAAAGCCAAATAGTCACAGCATTGAAAGGACAAATACCAATGCAAAGCAGCAGAGCTATACAATCTTCACTTCCAAACACGCCTTCAGACATATTTTCTCCTTAAAGAAACCAGGCGTACTAAATCTTCTTGCCAACCAGCCACACTAAGTGTTAGGAGAATATGGGATTATAAGAGAGGATCTAGACATGTGTGTGTGCCAGAAGCTGATTTTTTCTTGAAATCTGCTACTTATAAGCTTTTCTCACACCTGCTCATCTTGCTCTACACTTTTTTTAATCTTTTTTCATTTTGTAACAAGCACAACACAAGAAGTTGTGGATTGATTTTTCCTAACAGATATTTTCATAGGATCATAGAATACACTGGGTTGGAAATGACTTTTAAAGTTCATCTAATGCAACCCCCTGCAGCAAACAGGGACATCCCCAACTAGATCAGGTTGCTCAGAGCCCCATTAAGCCTGAGAGTGAATGTTTCCAGAAGCAGGGCCTCCAGCACCTCTCTGCCTCTCTGGGCAATTTATGCCACTGTTTTACCACCCTCAGAGCAAAACACTTCCTCCTAAACTCCAATATAAATCTACCCTACTCTAGTTTAAAACTACTGTCCCTTGTACTGTCACTACAGGCTTTTATAAACAGTCCCTCCCCATCTTTCTTGTAAGGCCCCTTCAGGTAGTGGGAGGTCACTACAAGGTCTCCCCAGAGGCTTCTCTTCTCCACCCCTAACTCTCCCAGCCCTCTGACAATCTTTGTGATGCTTCTCTAGACCACCTTCTTCAGGTCCATGTCCTTATGCTGAGGACCCCAGAGCTGGATACAGTACTTCAGTTAAGGTCTCACTCTGCTGGCTTTGCCTCTTTTGATGCAGCCCAATATGCAACTGGCTTTCTGGGATTTAGGTGTACATTGTTAGCTCATATCCAGCATTTTGCCCACTACTATTTCCAAGTCCTTTTCTGTAGGGCTGCTCTCTGTCACAGTCTCCCCCAATTTGTATTGAAAACAAGGATCATCCTAACCCAGGTGCAAGACCGTGCACCTGGCCTTGTTGAACCTCATGAGGTTCACCTTGTGTCCAGTTCTCCAGCCTGTCCAGGTCCCTCTGGCGATATCAACCACACTATTCAGCTTGGTGTCATCTGACAACTTGCTGAGAGTGCACTGATCTTACTGTCTATATCACTGATTAAGATATTGTACAACAATGACAACTTCATCTGTTGCTACTAGCTTGCCACCTCTACCTTCTCCTCATCTGATGTTACTAGGCTTTCTGTTAAGTCTGATTTTGTAGTGCATCTTGCTGGCTAGGCAGTTTCATTTGTGTCTGCACTGTACTTTTGTGTCTTCAAACACAGGTATTTTTTTACCATATACTTGTTTTTTGTGTCAGAGTATGCTTCAGAGTCTACTGTCTCTCATTATCCCACCTACCTATCTCCTGTCCTCTCCTTTGATCCTCAGCTCAAGAGCATCCTGTAAATTGAAAACACTGTAGGCAGACCTCATGCACCTCTCAGAGCACAGGCCTAAGCTGACACATCACTACATGTCCACCTCCAGATCAGTGGGAAGACACTAAAAAAAATTAGAAATCAATTAATTTGGGAGGCACAAATGATTTGTATTTTTCTCCCGCAGTTACTATCTTGAGATCTATCTAAGCAGATGCAAAATTTATCTCTGCTTCTTTGTCATTTGCCATCACTAAACATAGCCTTTTTTGTGCAAATCATCATTTCAAACATATTATGACAGTGTGTCATTATAAAATATTTCATACGTGATGATCTTTGAATGTTCCTTATTCAAGGATTCATGAAAACTTAGCAGGAGGTATGTCTAAAGATTCCTGTATAAACACTCTGAAAGCTCTCTCCTACAAATGCTCAGGCTGGTAGAAGAGTTATTTTTGAAACTCACCCTTTAGTCTAAGGTCCTTCGCTAGTACTTGACAGTTATCATTTGCTAATAAAGTACAATCTGCCAATCTGAAACAAATGTAAATTACCACCTTTCTTCCATGTTAATTAAAGTCTGTTTAATGCATTACAGCAGTTGTTGCTGGTATGATGAAGGAATACCTTGTGTTGCAAAATGAAAATTCATGTATAAATCATGCTTCATCTATTGAACTTTAGGTTAAGTTGTACAGACCGCCTTGCCTGAAAGTATTGTCATCCTGGTCTTTTGAACAAAAGAAGCCTGAGGTGTATATGCTAGATTTGCAGTTGTTCATCCCTCATAAATTCTATTAGTGTAAGGAAGACAAGTTGCAAAATTGAAATTGAGTCCAAACTCTATCCCATACAGATATTCAAGTAAAATCAGGACAAGTTCTGAAGAGCCATTTGGACCAGGTACCTGTCTGTTACAATTACAAAATCAGAATGCATTGAGGTGGAAGGGACCCTCAAGGTCATCTTGTTCAGCCCTTCTGCAGTGAACAGGGACACCTCCAGCTACATCAGGTTGCTCACAGCCCCATCAAGTCTGACCTTGAATGTATCCTTCCACCACATCTCTGGGCAGCATGTTACGGTATTTCACTACCTTCATTGTGAAGAACTTCCTCCTTATGTCTAACCTAAATCTACCCTACTCAATTTTTAAACCACCGTCCTTCATCCTATTGCTGCATGCCCTTCTAAACTATCCCTCCCCAGCTTTCATGTGGGTCTCCTTCAGATGTGGAAAAGGTGCTATAAGGTCTCATTGAAGCCTTCTATTCTCCTACCATGCCCATATGGGAGGGGTGTTTCAGCCCTCTGATCATTTTTGTGGCACTCATCTGGACCCCCTTCATCAGGTCCATGTCCTTGTGCTGAGGACTCTGGTCAGAACTGGACACGGTATTCCAGATGAGGTCTTACTGGAACAGAGTAGAGGGGCAGAATTAAATTTCTTAATCTGCTGGCAATACTTATTTGGATGCAGCCCAGGATGTGATCTGTTTTCTGGGCTACAAGTGCACAATGATGGCTCATGTCCAGGTTCTCATCCACCCCAACTCCTTTTCTGCAGGGCTGCTCTCAATCTCATCATCCCCCAGCTGATATTGATATTGGGGATTGCCCCAACCCTGATGCAGGATCTTACACATGGCCTTCTTAAGCCTCATGATTTTCTCACTGAGTAGCCAGGAAGACAACATGGTTAGAAGGGAAAAAATACTGAACAACAACAACAAAAAATCCTGGTGGGCTGGGAACATGTCCTGGGAACTAGAAACACCTTTGAAAAGTACAACTGTCTTCTTGTTATTTCAGCTGGGATGTCTAGATATTGGAGATATTCTGAGAAATCACCAATAATGGGGGAAAAAAACCAAAACACAAAAGAACTAATCAACCAAACAACAACCAACCAACCAAAACCCAAACAAAGAAACAAACAAACCCCCAAACAAACAAATAAACAAACAAGACGTTAAAAAAAAACCCATTGTAATAGCAACTTTCAGATGTGGAAAGATTCTGGGAAACTAAAAATTATCTCAAATCACAGAAAATATCATCCATCACCTATTGGTTGTTGCCAGTGAAAACAGAAGTAGAAGCATCTACTGGCTGTTCAATGTGACGTCCTAGGACATTGAAAGGACTAAATTTTTATCCTAATTGGATAGTGTATGAGAACTTCTCATGTTGCATGTCCTTCACCTCTCCTGAATCTTGAGCTGTCTCCAGGGTTGCCTGTCTGACTCCAGCCTCTGGCAGGGATCACACTTGAAGTGAGACACTGACTGTTACCATATTGGTCCCCTTTTAGGCCAGCTTTTGGGGTTGAAATAGATTCATAGATTCATGGAATGGTTAAGCTTTGAAGAGACCTTAAAGATCATCTACTTCCACCCCCCTGACATGACATCTTCCATTAGACCAGCTTGATAATCCAGCCTGGCCTTTAACATCTCCAGGGAGGGGGTATCCACAGCCTCCATAGGCAACCTGTTCCAGTGTCACTGCCAAGGATTTCTTCCTAATCTCCAGTGTAAGTTCCCCTCTGTATTAATAGCATATAAACTGTTCCTGTGTTTTAGATACAAGCTAAGAAGTTTTGGTGATTACTGTCTTGGATTTCTTGGTCTGGGGTGATATGGGAATACAATTATGAGTGTTCCTTCTGAGTTTTTTTTAATTTAGTGTTCCTGTAACTGAGTTATCTAGGAGATTGTTACTTGTGGTGGTAATAATACATCTGTTAGTAGTACTGTACTGAGAGAGACATGTAGTTAATTGCTTTGTCTCTAAGGAGCGGAGCCATAAGAGATCTGGGTCTAATGCAAGTGATTCTAGTAGTGAGAAAGACACAGAGACAGGAGAAGCTGTGCAACAGACAGCAGCAGGCAGACAGGAATTTAAATATAAACCCAAGAAGTACTGATTGACTTTTCGTTCTGTGTTGCAACATATAATGCCACTGCACACAAAGAAGTATAGCTCTGAATGTATCCCCAGCAACAAGCTGAAAAACATGCTAGCTTTTTGTCAAGTTGAACACAGAAAAGAAAATGAAAGGTTTGAATAAGCTGCATAGTACAGATATTAAATATCTGCACAGGATATCCCACCACTGCCTACCAAAATATTTTAGAGAAGGGCCTGCATAATCAATGAAAATTATTTCCTTAGCATTATATATCACAAAGGTAACCAAACCAGAAACAGAATTAAGGTTGCTAACACTCAGTCTAATGTTCCCCACAGAATTCCATTCTCATAAATTAATTTAGGAAACTGCATTAATTTTTCTAAACTCCTGAAAACTCTTTGGCAGTATGCTAATCCTTACTAAACTGGGGAGGAAAAAAAGAGAGAGAGAAAAAGAAAAAAGTACTAAATGTTAAAAATTAGATTTACTGTAATTAGCTATTAAGTAGCATATGTTACCAATTTTCCATAAGAACAGAACAGGATTTTCTTCATATTTTCTTTTTCTAAATTTGATACAAAATGCATAATAATTCCCTTATAACTCACTGAACTTTGAGTTAGCAGTGGTATTGAAAGACAGAGAAATGTTCTTGTTTCAAATCAACTCAGATATGATTACAGCAAAACCTCAAGTACTATACTTTTGACTTTCTATCAACAATTACATTGTGCTGTAAAAAAACTGCTTTTCCTCAAGCTTCAAGCCAGAACCTTAACAATACCTTAAAAATGAATTTTTCCTAGTTATAAAAGAGATATGAAAAGGAGGGAAATGGAAATAAGAATTTGCTGGTGATTCACTTTAACCAGGCAGAGCTTTGAATCATGCAAAAACACTCCCTAGCCTTTCACATCCCACCAAAATCTCCTATTGAAACCTTATCTTTCAGTATAAAATTGATTAAACTTACTGATCTGTGAACTAACATTTTATCATGAATTAAGACAGTTGGTTCCTTTCTATCTAAAAAGATTACTTGGAGGAAAAAAAAAGTAAACAAAGTATTTCCATAATTAAACTGATATTTGTGTGCATAAAAGATTTTCTTATAAAACAGTAAGATCTGCTAAATATAATTAAAACAATGAGAGCAGCTTGATTAATAAGAGGTGTTTCAGCTCAGAAAGTTGCCAAAAAATGACAAATTAAAAAGAAATACACCTGTACTATCTTCCTGTCACTCTGTTTGGAATGGATTGAATCCTGCACTCTTTGTTCTGGTGGGGAGGCCTCTTTGGGCTGAAACACCTATGAAGGTAAGAAGGAAATAATTCTACCTCTTATATTATGAGTCCAGGGTACATTATTTGGCTTCTGTCTTTGAGGAGGAGCTTTGATTTTTATTTTAAAAAATTATTTCTAGTGTTAAATTTTTATTATATTTACATATTTGAGGTAAAGTGGAAAAGGATTTTATGCAGAGAATATTTTAATGAAGGAAAATCACAGAATCATCCAGGTTGGAAGAGACCTCAAAGATCATCAAGTCCAACCTGTCACCACAGACCCCATGACTAGACCATGGCACCAAGTGCCACGTCCAATCCCCTCTTGAACACCTTCAGCGACAGTGACTCCACCACCTCCCTGGGCAGCACATTCCAAAGGCTAACAACTCTCTCAGTGAAGAACTTTCTCCTCACTTCAAGCCTAAACTTCCCCTGGTGCAGCTTGAGACTGTGTCCCCTTGTTCTGGTACTGGTTGCCTGAGAGAAGAGACCAACCCCTTCCTGGCTACAACCACCTTTCAGGTAGCTGTAGAGAGCAGTGAGTTCTCCCCTGAGCCTCCTCTTCTCCAGGCTAAACAATCCCAGCTCCCTCAGCCTCTCCTCATAGGGCTGGTGCTCAAGGCCTCTCACCAGCCTTGTTGCCCTTCTCTGGACACGTTCAAGAGTCTCAATGTCCTTCTTAAACTGAGGGGCCCAGAACTGGACACAGGACTCAAGGTGTAGCCTAACCAATGCAGAGTAGAGGGTCACAATGACTTCCCTGCTCCTGCTTGCCACACTATTCCTAATGCAGGCCAGGATGCCATTGGCCTTCTTGGCTGCCTGGGCACACTGCTGGTTCATGTTTATGTGGCTGTCAATCAGCAGCCCTAGGTCCCTTTCTGTATGGCAGCTCTCCAGCCACTCCTACCCCAGCCAAATACATTACTAGGATATTTACTTTATTTTCCCACCATTTTGTCTAACTGTAAAAATTAACACAAATTCACTGCAATAATTAAGGTGTTCTCAGTTTGTGATCTTTCTCAAATAAGCATTCCAATCAATTAAGACTTTGGAGGCTTTGCCAATTAATTCCACAGATTTAAAATTAATTCAGTTACATTTGCTGTGTTCTTAAAATTTTGCTTTCTGAGAGTCTAGATAGTGTATAGAGTTCTTTTCAACAACACACGTTGTTCAAGCAAAAAAATAACAACAACCAACAACCTACCAAACAAAAAACTTTACAATGTACTGATTTGCCTGTACTGTTTATGGCTTTTGCAAGAACATTACTTAAGGAAAATCAGACATAAAATTATCCATAACCATGCTGAGTTCAACAATGTATTTTATTTTATATATATTTGTTTTGCATTGATACAAAAAACAGTGCAGCAGATTTTTAAAGCTTTCCTGAATTTTTTAACCTAGTTTAAATCTCTCAGATTAGTCATTTGAAATATGTCTGAACTACACACAAATGTAAAAATTAAATTGATACAGTAAACATTTCTTTAAATATATTTTTAAATTTCATAGCTCATTTCCAAAAACAAATGAAAAAATGTTTTATAGAACTGCTTAAAACTAGATGTAGTAGAAATCATGTATAAGTTATGAATGGAAATATCTATGATGGAAACCTGAACAAACTTGACTGAGTCAGTTCTGCTTGCTCTTTCACAGAAGTCAAGCATTGCACACGATGAAATCTGCGTAGCCCAAATCCAAACATAAACACTGCATGTCACATTGAAACTTGCCAGATGATTCCCAGATCAACTCCACCTCTTCTCAGAAAGTACAGATTTACACTATCAGAACTATTTGATAGATGATTGAGTTGACAAGCTTCTGGAAAGAAAAGCAGTGACAGTTCATGGTTGGAGATAATAGCTTTAAGCAAGTTACATTCACACTAACACCATCCGAAAATCCCAGGAGTTTAATGTGATCTTGACAGAGTTTCAGTAGCACGTTGTGTAATTCTTAGTAAATATCCTTTCTCTTTTTGTCTTTCTTTATTCTTTTTCTCATAAACCATCAGCATTTATATTGATACCATTTTATCCATTTTTAATGTGTGTTTTCTCACACCTTGTCACCGATATTTTGCCAATTTCATTTGCTGAAATCTGCTTGGTCTAAGTTGCTGAAAAATGACTTGCTGCAGTCCTTGTGAAGATCATCCATTGAACTCACTTATGGCAGACCAGGGCCATGTATTTAAAACCTCTGTCTTAAGGGAGGAATTTCTCATCCTTTTGTGGAGGAAATCCTTTGATGTCTGTTGTGCTCATGCAAGATGCACTCATGCAAGTCTGTGGGCAAATATGGCTACATTAGCATATTTAGCCTGTGCTCATTTCTTTCTCTGGACAGGACAACCAGTCACTACCCCCACATTTTCTATGAGCTTTGAGAGAAACTATAAAAGGATGAATGAAAATGAAATAATTAGCACTGGCTCCACCGGTCTGTGAAATAAGAGAGAAGGAAAACCTGGTTTTCCAGTGTTTTGCAGACTCCAGATGAAAGGATACTAAAAGCATCTTTTCTGCTGATATTTTTTGTGGTGTGTGATCTTCTACTCTGCAGCAAGACAGATATGATTCCTCTCTCTTAAATGTATATTCTGAGACAGAATTAAGGGGAAATTATGTACTTGTACCCACTGTTCTAAAAGTCCTGTTGTGAATTCTGATGCCACTTACTGATGATATTAGCCTGATTTATTCATTATGCCATTGATTTACTATTATGCTCAGGAAGCTATTTCCTGTAGTTACAACTCAGACCAAACCTCCACTGATGTCAATCCAAACTTTCCATGTCTTCAAAATCATTTATGATCTGTACAAAATCTAAATGCCAATGTACTAATGTGGTCTTCCCACTGAAATATTCATCCCTCAATTTCACAATTATTTTCCAGTACATTTTTGTCTGTTACAGTATAGAATGAGGTGTCATAGCATTACTTGTCCAAATTCTCACAGAATTTCCTATGGGAAGACAAAGGTCACATTTGTCCTCTTGTTGCAGATCATATACTAGATACTAAAAATACCATAGAGCCTGTCAGCTCTATGGTGACCTATGTCTTTATGGAATATGTTGAGATAATAACATACTGCAATAATATGTTTCCTCCATGGAAAATCTAGACTGCTGTTTCTGGTAAGAAATAATTAGTACAGAGCATACAAAATCAACATCTGAACTTAATGGAGTGTAAAGAAGGTGGTATTTCTCACAAAGTAAAAAGTGTTCAGTCTTGTACATAAACTAGAACATAGACAATCCCTTGAAAAGGGAAACAAGAAGACAATGGATTAACACAACTGCATAATTTAGAATGCAATAAGTTTTCAAATGAAAGTGAAAAGGACAATAAAACCCTTTAAATACTCCTTCTAAGACTACAAAGCCAAGTGAATTGATATCTATTTTTTGTCATTCTATATCCTACCACTTGCAGATATTCACTGTGTGCATTAATTACATGGTTTACATAAAATAATTTTTGTATTGAGTAGCTAACATTGAATAATGAATCACAGAATCACTTACTACCCTGAAAATAAGGTAATGTGAATCTCTTTTATTGCATTCATTTATCTACCTTTTACTTTTGTTTTGCATTAGAACATGTATAACAACATGCAGATTGTAAATAACAGAAATCTATGTGCATAAAATTACTTTTAAAATAATTCAAATTGTTGTTACACTGCTACCAACATAAAGCTGACTTCCAATGTTACAGGCAAATTAGACTCAAAGTGTACTGATGAGCATAAATGATTTTTCACCTTTGTTAATATTTCATTAATAGTTCCTTTTTGTTTTGATGAAGTTATGCTGCAAAGAACAATAATAAAAAATCCTGTATCAGATTGTCTTGAGAGTATGGGAAAATAGACAATTTACTCATGATGTCATCTGTCTTCATGCTACAAGGCCAAGATGGGGTATGGATGGCTGTGGCTGAAACATATTTGTCAAAGTACAGAGACTCAAACAAACTGAATATTAAGACTAAGCTCTCAGTGCTTTCTTTGCAACACTCAGAGATGTGACTGTGGAAAGTACACTTCTCCTGAGAATAATTAAAGTATTCTCCTGAGAATATGTAAAGAGTAACTAACGGCCACTGAGTTTTGAACTAATTATATCAATATCCTTGAGGTCATGGAATCACAGAATAGGTTGAGTTAGAAGAGACCCTAAAGATCATGTAATTCCAATGCACCAGACACAGACATGGATACATTCCACTAGACCAGGTTGCTCAAAGACACATCTGACCTGGTTGTACACACTTGTACATGTTTGCAAGTGTGCACATGGAAGCATGTGTGTTTGTGTACACTGTATGCAATGATTTCCATTTTATCATTTGATATGTAGAATTTGATAATGTCACAATTAATTTCATAGTGACAGAAAAGTAATTCAGTTTTCACCTCTGCTTTTAATCCCCTGACTTTTCTATTCATGGAGAAACTGAAGAAGAGCAAGGTTATGAATTTTTCCTAGTCATTTACACACAGGGTAATGAAGTTATGGCCAAGTTAAAAAAAACAAACTTTTTTTTTTTTTGAAAGGTTTCATAAATCACAATTACATGTCATCTTCCAGATGGGAAGAAAATCACTTTCCATGAAAAAGTCTAAAATCTTGTTTGCTTTACATGTTTATAACTCAGTATGAAAAGTAGAATCAATACTAAGGCTGTCTCTAAATGTGTTCCAAGTTCAGGCAACTTCTAGAGATTGAAGCCACAGCAAAGTATGCAGAAACTCATGAAAATGAGCAACAAACTAAAAGGGGCATAGATATGCATAATTTATAGTACTGAAGTCTTACTTGAATTCATGCCTACTCTGCTTTATGAACATAAAAGATCTCCTTCGTCTTTCTTTGTGTACATTAGATAAACTAATACCAAGGGAATCTCTACTGCTGATAAGGTCTTGGTATAATTTAGAGATCCTGATTTATACAATTACAGTTTCATACTGAATGCAAATAGATTAAAAAGATTCTGTAACAGAAGCCCCTAATGAACCATATTTAGTCAGTAGAAATGAGTGCAGTCGTCAGCTCACCTAAAGCAAAGAATAATCTGTAAGTACTTGACTGCAGTCATAAAATTTATGGGGCAATGCTGATTTTGCAAAGCAAAAAATTCTGCGTATGTGGAAAAAGATTTTGTTCAGTGAGGTTACAGATGAAAAAACATCCATATTTTAGTGAGTTTCTGCTTGCTCCCCTTGTACAACAAAATAAAAACATAGATCTTCAAGTAAGTAAACTAATCAGTATTCATGACTGAAAGTGAAATTATATTTGCCAATGCCTTATGAGATGGCAAACCTCCTCAATGAATTGACCAGAAAGATTGTTATTACACTTGCCTTACCCTACTCTTACAATCAAACTAATTTAAAGCATTTTCCACATGTGTATAGTCATACACAAACCAGATGGGAATAGTGTAACTGCCACAAAATTACTTTGCCACTGTATCACATCTGCCTTACTCCTTGGCATACAGCAAGTGTCAAGAAAACACTTCTAGAAATGAAACAATATTTTAAATCACCTTTGCTGAAGTCCCAACCTAAACATCCTTTATAGTCCGTTGTAATGTCTTAGACTTGTATACCCTGAGCTACTAAAAGAGGTTGCATGTTAATTTCATCCAACTTAGTCCATTTTTCAAGCATTTTGCACTGAGTATTTTGTAAAGCTGTGTTAAAACCTAAAGTACTAAATTACAAGAATTCACCTAAGATGCTTATTTTTTTGCCCTATCCATACTGGTTTCTGTGTCTGGAGCAGCTAGCATCATTTCTTTTCCCTGTACCTTTTGTTTTATGTAAGTGACAAGTTAATTAACTCCTTAGGGATATATATATATATACATATATATCTATGTATATATATATATGTAAAACCAGATGAGAAATATATAATTTCTAATGGAACAGAATCATGTTATCTCTTGAAATCACATCATGAACTTTGGAACTTTGGCTTAAATATTTTAGATTTTCAAAACAAAAGCCCAGGATATCTATTAGAGATTTTAAAAGTCTAGAAAAATCTGTGAAACATTTGTACTGCAGATACTGTATTCCAGTGTTTTTGTCAATGATAATTGTGGCAGAACACTGTAAGTATTACATTACTTCCTACAGATGAAGGAACTTACATAGGTCACAAGCTATTCTTCTTAGTTACCACAAAAGGAGCCTTTATGTAGAACACCAGGCTAGGCAAAAAGGGACCTGGGGGTAGTGGTTGATAGTAGGCTGAACATGACCCATCAGTGTGCCCAGGTGGCCAAGAAGGCCAATGGCATCCTGGCCTGTATCAGGAACAGTGTGGCCAGCAGGAGCAGGGAGGTCATTCTGCCCTGTGCTCGGCACTGGTTAGGCCGCACCTTGAGTCCTGTGTCCAGTTCTGGGCCCCTCAGTTTAGGAAGGATGTTGACTTGCTAGAACATGTCCAGAGAAGGGCAACAAAGTTGGCGAGGGGTTTGGAACACAAGCCCTATGAAGAGAGGCTGAGGGAGCTGGGGTTGTTTAGCCTGGAGAAGAGGAGACTCAGGGGAGACCTTATTGCCATCTGAAACTACCAGCAGAGAGGTTGTAGCCAGGTGGGGGTTGGTCTCTTTTCCCAGGCAACCAACACCAGAACAAGAGGACACAGTCTCAAGCTGCACCAGGGGAGGTTTAGGCTGGATGTTAGGAGGAAATTCTCCACAGAAAGAGTGACTGGCCATTGGAATGTGCTGTCCAGGGAGGTGGTGGAGTCACCATCACTGGAGGTGTTTAGGAAGAGACTGGATGGGGTGCTTGGTGCCATGGTTTACTTGATTAGATGGTGTTGGGTGATAGGTTGGACTTAATGATCTCGAAGGTCTTTTCCAGCCTGGTTAATTCTATTCTATTCTAACACAACTGCTATTTTGTCTTACATCTTGTTCAGTATTATCTTTATGTGTGAATGCATGCGAGACTAAAAATCCTCATTGGTGGTCTTTCTTATTTCCTTTGTGTATTTTGCAGCCCATGTGCAAGCTATCTTATACACAGAAACAAACAAACAAACAAAAATCCACACCAAAACAAAGCAAAAAAACCAAAAAAAGACCATAAGAGAAAGATTTTATTGTTAATGTGTATGTAGCTGTGTTGCTTTGATAATCCTAAACCAAACCTGCATTAATTTTTCACTGTGCACCTTCATCCTAATACCCATGTGTAGGGTATACTCTATAAAATATTACATTTGGTTTAATCTTATTCCAATGTGTTTCATTTGGAGAACGTATAAATACATAAATATATGTATACACACAGACTCATACAAAGTTCTTTTTACAAATTTGGAGTGATGTTAAAGGTATCAAAAATACAGGAAAACATATAAAGAGCTACTTCTCGTGTATATTTTTGTAATGTAAACGCAATGCGGGATCTCTTCTAACAGAAGATGGACCGATACAAGAATAGAATAGAATAGAATAGAATAGAATAGAATAGAATAGAATAGAATAGAATAGAATAGAATAGAATAGAATAGAATAGAATAGAATAGAATAGACCAGGCTGGAAGAGACCTTCAAGATCATTGTGTCCAACCTATCATCCAACACTATCTAAACTACTAAACCATGGTCCCAAGCACCCCATCAAGTCTCTTCCTAAACACCTCCAGTGATGGCGACTCCACCACCTCCCTGGGCAGCCCATTCCAATTGCCAATCACTCTCTCTATGAAGAATTTCTTCCTAACATCCAGCCAAAAGCTCCCCATGTGCAGCTTGAAATAGTCAGTCCAAATCACCCCAGTGGTGTATACATCAGATACCACCAGTTTTATATCTTTAGATATTTTCATGTTTGCTGTTAACAAGCTATCAAAGGTAGATGCAGCAGACCTACACCAGCAGATGAATATCCCTGATCACATTTTAACTTGGTGATGGAAATTATATAACTTCCACGTAATTACCTATCATTGAAATGTGGCACTGTTTTGTCTTCCGTTAAGTAATTTTATCTTAGGTCTTCCAAGTTCCCTTTTAAAATGGAATTAAATATTCTCATGACATCATTTTAATGTGAAAAATGTTTCTGTACCATATTCTGACTTATTCAGATTTGTGTAGGTTCTTCTTCCTGCATCCTTTTCCTGTTCTTTCAGAGGGAGACAAGGGCATTGAAAAAAAAAAAATTTGACCTTCATTTCCATTATTGAAAAAAAGGATTTATCTCACACTCTACAGCAGTAAGATTCTGAATTTAGTGCAGAGTTGTTTGAAAAGTGTCTTCATCTGGAAACTGTTATGATGTCACCCATAGGTGTGCTTCCTTGTTTGTACAGCACATTTTTTGCATGTTCAGTGGAGCAATACTTCTAGCTAGCAGCCAAAATTTATTATTCAGCAGACTGAATGTATCATATTTTAACAATCCCTCATTTATTCCTCTTCTGACATGATCAGACATATTTATTGTGTTTGCTCTGAAGGCCTTCAAAGATCTCAATAATTTGTTTCTGTTAAACAGCTTCAATGCTAAATATTTTAAATGTTTACCTATAGATACATAAGTAAAACTTAATGAAAAATATGAACTGCAATGGAGCCCATACCAATGGTCCCTGATGAATGTTAGAGGCAGATATTCTTCCAG